>JAWPHD010000671.1:0-415970 GCA_037043455.1 Cyrtodaria siliqua | reverse complement strand
CACATATTATATGTTGCCCTCCCCCACCCCCAGCCTCTCGCCCCATCCCCACTCAAAACTCGATTATTTTTTATTTTATTTTATTTTTTACATATTTCTGTGTAGTTGTGCCCCCACGTCCCACCCCACATTGTTGTAGCATTGTTTTCTGATGTTATATACTAGCTATAAATGTATTATTCTCTGAAAAATCGAATAGTCAAGCTGCGCTGTTCTCCGACAGCTCTTGTATCGCCATATATCCACCCGCCATCCCACCATGGACACCATAATTATAGCCAGTAGAGCAATACAGGCCCTCTTGGGCCTCTTGTTTTCTGAAAAAAATGCCATTTTCCTTCCTTGTGAACGCTCTAGCACTTTCATTTATATTTGATCTTTACCAAACTTGCACAGATTGTTAATACTAATGAAAGCATGGACAAGTTCCAAAACCAAGCTGTTGGGTTAGTATCTCCAGAGTTATGGTCATTGTTTTTTCTGAAAAATGCCATTGTCTGCTTTGTGAACACTCTAGCCCCTTCATTTATTATTTGATCTTCATCACACTTGCACAGATTGTTAATATCAATATAAGCTCGGACGTGTTTGAAAACCAGCCAAATCGGATCAGTAACACTAGAGTTATGGCCCTTGTTTTTTCGGGAAAATGCCATTTTCTGCGTTGTGAACACTCTACGCACCTTCATTTATTATTTGATCTTTGCCAAACTTACACTGATTGTTATTATCAATGAAAACTCGGACAAGTTCGAAAACTAGCCAAACTGAATGATGTTATCAGCAGAGTTATGGCCCTTGTTTTGCTGAAAATGCCATATTCTGCCTTGTGAACACTCTAGCACCTTCATTTATTATTTGATCTTTAACGAACTTGCACAGATTGTCAATATCAATGAAAGCTCGGACAAGTTCGAAAACCAGCCAAATTCGTTAGGTAACACCAGAGTTACGGCCCTTGTTTTAGTCGTAAATGCTGTATTTGCCTAAAGACGATAGGGCTTTCATTTGGCCAGATTTTTAATGAACTTTGCAGGGATGATCAGTACCAAATCTAGTTATGTATATCGTCACCATGTTCCAGTTGAATGATTTTTGGCAGAATTATGGCCCTTTAAAGGTTTTAATACACACTTTTGGTCCGGACATCTTTTCTTGAACCCCTGGCCGTATTTCAGCGAAACTTTGCAGGGATGATCAGTACCAGGGCCTAGTGCTGCATATCAACACTATGTTCCTCAGTTATGGCCCTTTAAAGGTTTTACTACACAACCTTTATCTGGACTATTTCTCGTGAACCCTTGGCTGGATTTCAACGAAATTTTGCAGGGATGATCAGTACCAAGCTTTAATAGTTATGCATGTTATCGCCGTATTTCGATTGAAAGATTTTATGGCCCTTTAATGGTTTTAATACACAGATTGTGTACGGACTACGTTCTCGTGAACCTCTGACCAGATTTCAGTGAAACTTTGCGGTGATGACCAGGCCTAGTTGTTCATGTCATCGCCGTAGTTCCAGTTGCGGAGTTATAGCCCTTTAAAGGTTTTGATACGCAAAACTTTATCCAGATTAGTCTTCTCGAACTCCTGGCCGAGTTTGAACACATTTTGGCAGGGATGAGGGAGTACCAAGCCTAGTTGCGCCTATCATCGCTGTGTTCTGGTTGAATGAGTTGTGTCCTAATATACACAAACTTTATCCAGACAATTTTTCCTGAACCCTGGCTTGATTTTAGTGAAACCTGGCTGGAATGATCAGTACCAAGCCTAGTTGCGCATGTTGTCATGTTCCCATCAAAGATTCCATATAACCAGTAGAGCGATACAGGCCCCTCTTGGGCTTCTTGTTTTGGTGTTGCCGGACTGTTTCATTAAAACAAGAGGTCAATGACCTTGAAGCTCTACTGATAGGTTTTTGATAGCTAGATCAGCATTCCTGTGAAGTTTCATGAAAAATATGTCCAGCAGTTTCAGAGGAGTAGTCGCTACAAATTTTTTACTATATAACTCTATGTAAACAACAGATGGCCGTCACAGCCATGTTTAAATGTCGAATCAAAATAATTTTCAACAAGGGCCAACATCATGTCATGCTGATCATTTTAGAAAAAGGTCTCATATCAATATAACTTATAGTTTTCAAGAAGTAGTCGCTACAAATTAGTTTTTTAAAAATCAATTTTTAGCCGTGGCAGCCATCTTCAATTTTCAGCCGACCTGAATTTTGCTTGGATCAACTAGATATCAAGAGCAACATTCCTGTGAAGTTACATGAAAATCCGTCAAGTAGTTTCAGAGGAGTAGTCGCTACAAGTTTTCATTATATAACTCTTTGTAAACAAAAAAGGCCGCTGGCGGCCATGTTTAATGTCGAATCAAAATAATTTTCGACAAGGATCAACATCATGTCATGCTGATCATTTTAGAATGTCCCATATCAATATGACGTAGTTTTCAAGAAGTAGTCGCTACAAACTTGCGGCCAGCGGCCATCTTTGTTTACAAAGAGTTATATAGTAAAATCTTGTAACGACTACTCCTCCGAAACTACTTGACAAATGTTCATGAAACTTCATAGAAATGCTGATCTAACTATCAAAACCTATCAGTAGAGCTTCTTGTTTAAAAAATATATTTTTAGCTTTGGCGGCCATCTTGGATTTCACATCAACATGCATTTTTGCTAGGATCAACTCGGACTTCATGGGCAACATTTCTGTAAAGTTTCACGAAAATCCATCCAGTAGTTTCAGAGGAGTAGTCGCTATAAAAAAAAAAAGGTTTACGGACAGACGGACGACGGACACCGCACCACGGCATAAGCTCTGCTGATCTTTGATCAGTAGAACTTTTATCATTTAGCGTAAATTGGTAGCCACTTTTTAAATTGCTAGCCACTTTTCATTTGTCTAGTAGCATTTCCAGGCCTAGTTATGGGGGTATCTAATTGAATAGGCACGTGTTCATATCTAGTATTATATCACTTCGAAACATCTATATACTATTCGTTACATTATTTTTAATTAATCGTTTAATTCTTGTATGAATATTTTTAGCTCCTCTTCCGGATAGTAATCTGTTAATTTTTATGGAATGCCAAACACGACTTTGATGGTCACTTTCATTATGATGTGGTCATTTTCCATTATGATGTGGTCGCTTTACATTATGATGTGGTCATTTGTCATTATGATGTGGTCACTTTCCATTATGATGTGGTCATTTTCCATTATGATGTGGTCACTTTTCATTATGATGTGGTCACTTTTTGTTATGATGTGGTCACTTTACATTATGATGTGGTTACTTTTCATTATGATGTGGTAAGTGTCTATTGTGATGTGGTCATTTTCCATTACGATGTGGTCACTTTTCATTATGATGTGGTAAATGTCTATTATGATGTGGTCACTTTATATTATGATGTGGTCACTTTTCATTATGATGTGTTACTTTCCATTATGATGTGGTTACTTTGTATTATGATGTGGTCGCTTTTCATTATGATGTGGTCACTTTACATTATGATGTGGTCTGTTTTAATTATGATGTGGTAAGTTTCTATTATGATGTGGTCACTTTTCATTATGATGTGGTAAGTGTCTATTATGATGTGGTCACTTTACATTATGATGTGGTCACTTTTCATTATGATGTGGTTACTTTCCATTATGATGTAGTTACTTTGTATTATGATGTGGTCGCTTTTCATTATGATGTGGTCACTATACATTATGATGTGGTCTGTTTTAATTATGATATGGTAAGTTTCTATTATGATGTGGTCACTTTACATTATGAAGTGGTCACTTTCCGTTATGATGTGGTCGCTTTTCATTATGATGTGGTCACTTTACATTATGATGTGATCTGTTTTCAGTATGATGTGGTAAGTTTCTATTATGATGTGGTACGTGTGGTCACGTGGTTTTTCTTCAAATAGCGCCATCTATTGACACTGCTTGCGGAATTCAAAATGGCGACAATGATAGAAATCCTAAATTATGATAAAGTATCCGATGAAGCTCGTGTAAGATATTTATAAGCATATGTCGATCATCTCTTAGTTTATCACTGGCAGTTCCGATACATGATTTATAGTTTTATAATTTGTATCATGTGTATGTGCAAAGGTTTCCTTCCTGTGCTTGCGTTTTGGCTTTCTATTGTTTTATAAATAAAAGATGAGAATATGGTCCTATAGAAATCACAGTACCTTAACGCAATGCCATCGTAGACCCGCATAGTGGTGAAATGAAGACTGCGTTACCGACTTTGACTTTACCGACTTTGAACGGTCGGTAGGCAATAAGGACAACAGGTTAAAGGAAGTACATCAGGATTGGTATTTGTTTTAGAATTGTTATACATTAGATATGTATTTAATTGATTAAAATAAACTAAATGAGCAATAAACCCCAAAACGAAATAGCAATTATCATTTAAAATAAACAACCAAAAGAAGGTATTTCCTAACTGTAGTTACGCGCCAGGGCAAGCTATTTTAAACTTGGCGGTAAAAAAATGTTCAATGCTTTTCAAAAGGACTAACATGACGTATTGTAATTTATAATTATTAATTATTGCGTTTTATTATAAGAAACTGTTAATTTCCCATCTACATGATATATATGTATTTTGGGCGTTCTGCGGTAATTTTCGTCTCACTCTGTTTCGCCTCAAATTACCGCAGAACGACCCAAAATACATATATAATAAATCACCATTTTATGGTGATTTACTTGATTTATTAAAACTTTTTTAGAATAGGGGTAGTGAAGATTGTAAGTTTAATTTTTTTTAATAGTTATCAAAATTACACCCCAAATAGTCTGTGCGTTTTTGTAATATAATTATAAAAAAAAAAAAAGATTAATACGAAACAAATTTGTTGATTTGTTATTAAAATTACACCCAAATCAACGAATAAACACTAATATAATAAAATATGATTTTTTACTAGAAAATCATTAAATTTCTATATGTCTCAGCCTTATACATTCAACAATGTATGGCTTTACTACTTCCCAGTATCTATGTTTTAATCTAACTATATGAGCACCACAACCAACACAAATTTGATATTTTGCACTTATACCTTTTCCACATTTTAGACACGGTAAAACTTTACTTTGCTTTAATCTGAATTTATGTAAACTGCAGTAGTTTGAATCTTTTGTTGGTTTATTTTTACAAGGTTCGTGATTTCCAACTTTGAGAAATTGGCAAATGTTTTCAATTTTTTTAGTGTTTTCCATTTTCTTTTCTTGTTATAATAAATATTTTTTTATATTAAGAAAAGAAAAATAATATGATATATATTACAAAAATGATTACAGACGTGAAATACATTTTACAATTACACCGGGAAGGAATAATTAATGATGATCAGCTTAGAAAGATGGCAGATGCTCTTAAATAAGTTTCAAAGGAAACTTCAAAAGAGGTTAACTCTCAAACAATAGAAAATTTACTCAAGAGACGACGTGCTAAAAAACAACGTAAACGAGAAAAGCAGAAATATGATAAATTACAAGAAAATGTTATAAATGAACAAAAGCAGAAATATGCCAAATTACAAGAAAATGTTATAAATGAACTAAAACAAGTTTTTCAAGATAGAAAATTAAAACTGGTTGACAAACCAATGTGTGGTCATTTCAAAGCATACGAGATATCTGCCGAGAAATACAAAGACCCTCAAAAACTATTTCGTGATAAAAAATCCATTATCACAAAACAAATAAGCAAAGAGCTGACAAAGATGAATGGATTAAAGTTTCAATTAGGTCTCACTGTAAATCTATTTAAAGACGATGGTGCTACCAAAAAATACACTACAGCAATATTACACAGCGAACAAAATGCAATCTTAAACTCTGACAAAATAAATGAGTTTTACGATGAATCATCTGCAAATATACAAGAGAGCCTTGAAAGATTTACAAACACAGCATCAGGATTGGAGATTGATTACTGTGTTAAGTTTTATTTGAATATTGCAAAGTATGAACCATTAAAAGGTTCTTCATATATTCCTCTACCTAAAGCATTAGCTGACAAGAAAGCAATAATCAATGTTAAGAATGAAGATGATAGGTGCTCGGAAGTGTCAGTGGTGTCTATTTTGTGGCCTAATAAAAATAATCCAAATAAGATGTCTAGTTATAAAAAGCACATGGGTAAGTTCAATATGGATGGTATTGACTTTCCCACTCCAATTTCTCAAATTCCCAAATTAGCGAAACAAAACAACCTTGCTATCAACGTTTATGGATATATCATAACAGGAAAAAATAAAAAGGTAACTGTTTTCCCATATCAAATATCAGAACAGCCAAAAAATATTGAGCGAATTAATCTGCTCTTAATATCTGAAGACATTGAGGTTGAAGAAGAATCAGAGAATGAAGAAGGAATTATAGATGACAACTATGACCCTGATAATTATTCCGACAAACCAGCAAAACTAACAAAATATCACTATTGCGGGATTACAAATCTGAATAGACTACTCTATGACCAAAACAAACACCATGGTCCAACTTACTTCTGCGATCGTTGCCTTCATGGCTTATCTGGAAAAGGACTACTTACCAAACACAAAGAAGACTGTGATGGTATCAACAAAAATTCTTGCAGAATAGAAATGCCAAAAGAAGGTAAAAATACTGTAAAATTTAAAAATTACCAAAATAAAATGCATGTGCCTTATACAATATATGCTGATTTTGAGAGTATAATCAAACCGCAATCAATCAAATTTGGAAAGAAATCTGAAATTCAAAATGTACACGAAGCTTGTAGTTTTGGATTATTGGTTGTCAGATATGATGGCAAAGCTAATGATTATGTTAGTTATAGAGGTGAAGATGCTGGTGAAATGTTTTTAAAATCGCCTAGAATGTGAGAAGAGCAACATTAAGAATATATTTGCTAACCCAAAGCCATTAATCATGACACAACAAAATGAGGAAGATTATGAAAAAGCAACACACTGCTGGATATGCGAGAATGAAATAGGTAGGAAATGTGGCAAAAAACTGTAAAGTGAGAGACCACTGTCATTTTACAGGAGAATACAGAGGTGCAGCACATAAAAACTGCAACCTAAAACTGAAAATAAACCCAAATAAAACACCTATACCTGTTAATTGGCCTCAAAGGATATGACAGTCATCTTATAATGCAAAAAATACATAAAATGACAGGTAATATTACATGCATCCCAAACAACGCTGAAAAGTATATTTCATTTAGTGTTGGAAAATTTAGATTCTTGGATAGCTTTCAATTTATGGCTTCGTCTTTGGAAAAATTGATTAATGCAACAGACAAATCTGATTTCAAAATTACCAAAAATCAGTTTGGAGAACAAACAGATTTACTTTTACGAAAAGGTGTTTATCCATACGAATATATGGACAGTATGGAAAGATTTAAGAGAAGATTACGAATACGCTCAAAAAATATGGAAAGAGTTTAACTGTAAAACTCTTAGAGACTATCATGATTTATATCTAAAAACGGATGTAACTTTGTTAGCAGATGTATTTCAAACTTTCAGAAAAACATGCATGAATGCATATAAACTCGATCCCTTGCATTACTACACAGCACCTGGATTATCTTGGGATGCTTTACTTAAACATTCAAAAATAGAATTAGAACTTTTGACAGACACTGACATGCACTTGTTTGTAGAAAAAGGAATGAGAGGTGGCATAAGTATGGTATCAAAAAGATATGCCAAAGCAAACAATCCATATGTAGCTGATTATAACCCTGTTAAGGAAATCAGCTACTTAATGTATCTGGATGCAAATAATCTTTATGGGTGGGCAATGAGTCAGCCACTTCCATATTCTGGCTTTAAGTGGAGGGAATCAGAAACCTTACCAGAGCCAAAAGAAGGAAAAGGATATTTTGTAGAAGCTGATTTGGAATATCCTAAAGAACTCCATGAAGCTCACAATGACTATCCACTTGCACCGGAAAGATTAGCAGTAAAAAAAGAATGGTTGTCTAAATACCAGACAGATCTGTTGGAAAATAATAGCATGATAAATACAGAACAACTAGTCCCAAATCTTATGGACAAAGAAAAATATGTGATACATCACAAAACCCTGGAACTGTATTTATCTTTGGGTATGAAACTAAAGAAAGTACACAGGGTATTAGAATTTAATGAAAAACCATGGATGGAATCATACATAAACCTAAACACAGAACTTAGGAAAAAAGCTAAATCACAATTTGAAAAAGATTTTTATAAACTTATGAACAACTCTGTGTTTGGCAAGACAATGGAAAATCTACGCAAGCGGACTGATATAAAACTAGTCAGAACTGACGGCTCTGAAAATGAAAAGATAAAAAAAAATACTAGCCAAACCCAACTTTAACAAGCGTATAAAATTTTCAGATGAATTGTCAGCAATACATGTAAACAAAACGAAATTAACATTAAACAAACCAATCTATGTTGGAATGTCAGTATTGGATTTATCAAAGTACATGATGTATGACTGGTACTATAATACTCTAAAGAAAAGGTACGGAGATAAATGTACTTTTATATACACAGACACTGACAGCTTGCTGGTAAAAATTAAAACAGAAGATGTGTACAAAGACATGGCTGAAATGAAAGATGAGTATGACTTGAGTGATTATCCGCAAAACCATCCACTGCACGATAATACAAATAAAAAAGTAATAGGCAAGATGAAAGATGAATGTGCTGGTGTTGCTATAGCTGAGTATGTTGGATTAAGACCCAAGCTATATTCTATTTTGAGAGCGGACGAGCAGGTTAGTAAGAAAGCAAAGGGTGTAAAAATAATACGTAGTCGAAAAAAATATCAACTTTGAAAACTACAAGGATGCATTGTTTAACAAGAAAAAATACACCCATGATATGAGTTTGATGCGCTCGATGCTTCATCAATTATACGGCATAACAATAAACAAAGTAACACTGTCACCATTTTACATTAAAAAATACATTCGAAAAGATGGAATTACAACTGATGCATATGGATTTTATAAAAACTTATAATTTGTATCAGCAGGAACAATAAGTAGTTCTTCTTTGACAAATCCTGTCTGTGGCGCTGGTGCTTTCAAATAATATACTCTTATACCTTGCGTCACCATATAACTTTTAATCTTGTGAATATCTACACTCCACATTGGATCAGTTGCTCTGCGTCTTCCACCTTCTTGTTCCCCGGGTTGATATAAATATCTTACACTGGCATTCATACATATAGGATTATCTTTTAATGTTTTTGTTTCTACGGGAGGGGGCTTTTTTGTTTCGACATTTATTGCTTTGACAACTTCTGGTAATCTCTTTACCCATTCTCTGTTGCATTTTTGTGAATCTATTTCCTTAGCATACTGATAGCCAAACAATCTTTCAGGTATTGTTCTGTTAAATCTTTCCACTATAGCTTGGTCTCTGTGTATTTCTGTTCTGCCCCGTCTGATATTTACTTTATGTTTCGCCATCAACTGCGATACTGCACCCATAAATTCTCTGCCTGGATCAACTTGTAATAACTTTGGATATTTCAAATGCCGACTGTATATATTTTCAAATGCTTTAGCAACTTCTTTACTATCCTTGGAAGTCAGTGGCTCTGCTTCTTTTTATCTACTTGCAATATCAACCACAGTCAATGCATATTTATATGTCTTGCGTCTAAAAGTGTCGTGCGGTAAAAATAACAAATCAGCTTGATGCACTCCATTTTTAGTGGAAACATCAAACCTAGGTCTAACTGTTTTCTTTGGTGCGGGTAAATAAATCTGCCACACAGCTTGTTTCTTTAAAACGTCTAATGCCTGTTTTTCACTGACACCAGCCTCTTTTGCCAATTTTTTAACTGCTGAGTAACCTCTCCAAAATCCTTTTGGGCTGTAATAAATCTTTTCCATTTTTTCTACTAAAGATTAAAATTTATATAACTATAAAGAAAAAATGGATATCACAACTGCACAATTTGATGAACTGCTTGAAGAGCAAAATCAATATAGCACAAAGAAATGGACAGACTTGGAAATAAATAAAATATACACTATTACAGATACGAAAATACTGGATACTGAATATGGTCCATCCATGGTATTGACATTATTAGACAACGGTGAAGTATGGGCGCCTGATCATCTCAAAAATAAAATAGGGAAGAGTGCTAAACCACCATATTATATTAGACCACTTGGATTGAAACCATGTAAGAACAACAACAAAAATAGGTATCATGCATATGACTTAGTCTTTCCAAAGTAAACATATAACTTAGTCATTCCAAAGTAATTATAGTTTTAAACTATTTTTTTTTCTGAAATCAATTTATACGCCACAAATCCAGTTGCAGCCATGCCCACCACAATAAACGTAATTTCTCTATTCTGTTGATCCGGAGATGGTGTATAGAAATCACTCAACTTAGGCTCTGGTTCCAAAGGCAAATGTTTACCAGTTATATAATAATACTGTTTCATAGCTTGGTCTACATTATCAAAAGTCTGCTCTGCATGATGCTCTTTTTACAGTTGCTTATTAATAAAATCTAATCTATCTGTTTTTGTTTTATTCCAAGCCGCTTGTGCTGCGTTCAATTGTTCCACTGCTTTGTCATGCCTTTGTCTTTCCTCATCTGAATGACTTCCCATTTTTGAAAAGAAATAATTTGAACCGCTAAACGCCAATGCGTTTGTTAATGCGCCACCTATCATCATTGCTACTGCGCTTGCCACTTTTTTATATATATATTTTTTAAATTATTTCATAATATCCGCAGGAATAATACCTTGCTTAATCAACATATCCTTTGTAGCCATTGCTAACATTATATCCACAGACAGCATCCCAACGTCTGTCATATTAAAATCCACTTTAGGGGCTGGTCTTTTTAGTAGTTTTCTGCCAATCTCAGAATATCCAACAGTTAGAAGTGTTTCCACTCCAGCGTGATACATCATATTTACAATTTGTTTTCCGTCAATACTTGTTGCCATTTTTTTATATTATCTTTTATATTATTTTTTTAAATAAATTATTAAAAATAATCAAACGGGTCTTTTGGTGCAACATGAACAGCAACAGGTTGTACAGGTTGCGTAGTAGATTTCTTGTTATAAATATACAAACCCAACCCAGCAATACCTAATAAAACCAGACACGGTGGAACATAATTTTTGTATACGTTTATTTTGATTTCTGGTTCCTCTTCATCTATTGTTATTTTTGTTATTTCGTCTTGCTTTGCAGCATTTTGATTTGCAGCATCTTGCTTTGCATCTTGCTCTACCAAACGCTTTGCCTTTCTTGCCGCTGCTCCTTTTTTCCCAGCCTCTATTCGTTTTGGATTTTTTACTTTTTGTTGTTCAACCGGTATAACTTCACTCTCTTGGTTCTCCATCATTTATATTATCTATATTTTTATTTTTTATTAAAATCAATATGTCTAACAGTTGTCAGTATTGCTGTAAATGGTGCTAAGCACATCCCATACCTGTAATACAACTCACAACAAGCACTTGTCAAAGCATGATTAATAAATGGGTCTTCCTCCACATCTTCTATCAGTTTTGGTGGATTTGTTACATTGAAATATTTTGATACTCCCATCACATACAAGTTAATAAAAGAATTGCCTAAAGTCTTGGTCATACTTGCCCCAAGCCTTGCTTCATATATGCAGTAAAGTTTGTTAATTTCATCCGGGGGCATGCTATCTATATTTGTGAGTTGTAAAGTTTGTTAATTTCATCCGGGGGCATGCTATCTATATTTGTGAGTTGTATGTCTTTACCCAAATATTGACGACTACCACCGCCAGCCACTATGGCTGATAATCTTTCTTTTTTTGTTTCTTGTTGCTTTGATTCATCTGGTTCCGTCTGTTCCGATATATTTTGTAATAGTTCTTCCGCATTCATTTTTATATTAGTAATCTTATTTTTTATCTTGAAATAAATATAAAGTACAAAACAACCGGCTGCGATATTTATGCAACTAGTAATTGTTAGTATTGTTAATAGCATTGTTATTAACATTGCTATTTTTTCTATTAACATTATTAATTTGCTGCAAGCATTGCTATTAACATTACTAATTTGCTATGAGCAATGCTATTACCATTACTATATTCATGGTCAGTATTGCTATTAACATTGCTACTTTGCTGTTAGTATTACTATTAGCAACAGTTGTAAAAAAAGGAATTATTTGACGGTATTATACCTACGGATATTATGAAATAAATATATTTTGTAATAATAAAAAAATATTATATAAGAAAAAATGGATTTGAAAATATCAGACGAAGAGATTAGTGATTATGACAAAAATAAAATAGCACAGGAAATTCCTGTGACAAAGGATGACGTAAAATGTTGTATATGTGTTTCAGAAAGTGATTTTTTACAAACGTACGTAAAAGGTGCACAGAAAACGCCTGTAATTTCTGTGACAAAGGATGGCGTAGAATATTTTATATGTGAGCCAAGAAGGTATGTTTTACAAGCCCAGATACAACGTAAAAAGAAAAACATGGAGAGTGCTGTTGTACCGGTATTGGTTGGTGCATTGGCCGCATTGGCACTCTACTAGTCTTTTATTTTCCAAATTGGAAAACATTATTCAACCCAATAACCAGTTGGTTGGTCAGTCCTCAAAATTAACTTGGAATATTTAGTTTTTGCTAAAGCTTTTCTTATTCTGGTTCTCTCTTCCAACGTCGGAATAACATCATTTTCTCTCAAACAATTTTCATAACTATCTCTGTTCTTGGTGTAAAACATACACAACCATTTTGCTTGCTCTCTCAAATCTTTCAATACAGAATTATATCTCTGTGAAATAACCCACACTGATTGTTTGGCGTGACGACCAGAGAATGCCAACTCTGATAACATATCTTTTTTCTTTGTTAATTCTTTTGTGGCGGAGCAATCATCAATGATGTATAGTGTGGGCTTGCCAGCATATTTATTGAAAAATAAACGCAACAGTTCTTGCAGCATTTCTTTGCCGTTGCTAACGGGATTGACAGTTTTTTTTATTTTTATCTTTTGGGTGTCTTACATCGCCTATCCAGGGTCTATTTTTATAAGCCTCGTTCCACTCTGTGGTTGGGCACAATATAATTATATGTTCAAAAACTCCAACATACTCTTTTTCAAGTATGTCAAGAACAAACTCTGTTTTACCACAGCCTGTCTGACCACAGATAATGGCACTGTGTGGATATTTAGGATATTTAGTATCGTACTTCTTTGAATCTTCCATCTTCAAAATTGATTTGCGCGTCTTGTATTATATATAGATAAATATTTAAAGGTTGATCTGCATCTGCTTTTTTATTTATTAGTATGCCTTCACTGCCGTTTTCTATTTTTCTTCCACTGCCGTATAATAAATTGTCATCACATGTTCTAAGGTCAAGCCACAAAGCGTATGATTTTGTCAGAGAAGTGTCAAGAGAAACATTGGTAAAGTATAAGTCCTTTGCCACTATGTCTGTTTCCTTGTTTCTTTTTGATGTCAAGGCAAAATATTTGTTGATTTCATCCCAATGTTGATATGCCCTCATGCCCTGACTATACAACTGATTTGGCACGCCCTCTATTGTCATTTCAACCTTTTCAATCGTTGGGTTGTAAAAGAATTCCGTGTCTGTTCTTTCTGGGTCTTCAAACAGCATTAAAATACCTTTCATGCTCCGTGCTGGTACATTAATGTTGATATTCCAAAGGGTATCAGATTTGTTTGCTGGTATTTTTCTATGTCGCAAGATACGATCATACATAAATACTATATTACCATTGGTTTGCTGTCTTATTTGTCTGGTTAATTCAACATCACTAACCATATAAAATTCCAAGCAGATATTTTTTATTACATAAGATGCATCAGCATCACTGCTTTTGATAACTTTGTTGTAATTGTTAAACGTTAATTCATATTATAACCTATCACCAAGCCCCGCTTGATAAAATGGCATATGACTTTCTAACATTTCAAAGTCCAGTGGAATACAAAATCTATTTCCATAAGCTGCTGCTACAGCTTCATCTTCGGTGTCTGAGGAAGCATCTCCCGCGCCAACTCTATGTTTTAACATGTTTGCTTTACCAATACCTTGGTAAGCTATGATTACTCGTTCGGTAGGGCTTTTCCATCAATCTACATAACTGTGATATATATCACTGTCATCTATTGACATGACTTCATTGCCACTTATTCTTATTGTCATTTTTTTCACAATTGCTCTACCCAGATTCTGGTATAGAGTAGCGTTGGCGTCTGTTCTGCTTTTAAGTTCTATTTCAAAGGCAAGACGAACAGTACGTGGAACTATCACATCATTAGTACTTAGATTTGGAAATCTCACAAGCAGTTGCTGGTTTTGGTCTATTGTTGATGGATTATTGGTTATTACTACACTTGTGCGAATACCCTTGGCACCATGAGGTTCTCTTAGTTTTCTATGAGGGTTGAGTTTGTTTCCGTAAGCTGACATTGTTTTTATTTTTTAAATATATTTTTTAAAATAAAACAAAATAAACAATGGCTGAGGGTGGATATGACAATCCTATGTTTGATCCAGATGATTATGATGAATATTATGATGACGATTTACCTTTGGTGCCTGATGTGCCTGTTCGAAGAAGTCTTCTTAATCAAACCGACCATATTGCTGAACTTCGTGGGGAGTTGAAAGAATCCAAACTTGAAGCACACAAGAAAAATCTTGTAAAATCCTTTTATGATGAAATAGAAAAACGATATAAGATGGCACCGGACAAAATGGATTATGACCAGTTTAAAGTATCAGATAATGGCAAAACATTATACCGGGTTGTTGGTGATAAAGAAATAAGAATAACTGCCAAGCAAGGTAGTGCAACATTCCTTTCCCTTGGATCTTTGGCAAATGAATATAACAAGTTTATTGGCTCTGGGGGAACAAGGGGAACAATGGCGGTAAGACAATTTTTGAATTTGCTAGAGTATGACAGTAAAACAAAACTATCACAAAAAACTCGACAAGTATTGGAGAGCACAAGAAACGATTTTCCAGATGATGTGGATGCTATTCCAATGCAAAATTTATCACATATTATTGATAACATAGACGCATCAGTGCGGTCAATGGAAAATGATCTTTATGACTGGGATTTGGATGAGCGTCCTGATGTTTCAACACAAACAAATATAGACAAGCGTGAAATGGATAGAATAGTAAAAGCGATGACAACTGTCAAGGAAGAACTCACTAATAACTTGGCAAAACTTACACAACTTGATAAAGACATAACAAGAGAAAAACAAAAGTTAGAACAAGCTAAGACTGATAATGATGAATTCCAGATAAAAAGAATTAGCGATCGCACCAAAGACCTTGAAGTTGAGAGAGGTGCAAGAATGGATGTCATCAATGAGAACAGAGAAGCTTTTCGTAACCAAGTAAGCAGGATAAAAGAAACAATAAACAAAATGTTAAACGAGGATACAACTCTTGGTGAGAGGATCAAAACCTTGTTTAGGGAGCAAGGTATTACTATTGTTAGTATTTTAACTGCATTTGGTATGATTCTTGGGGTGATAATTAATTCTATTATTCCCACATCAAGTGCTGCGCCAACTCCAACTCCAAAACCTGATCCATCAAGTGTCAAGGACTGGATAAAAAAAAAACTAAGTAATCTTGGTAAACTTCTCGCTAATTTAGCTGGTAAAGCTGCTGCAGCACTTCCAGGAGTTATTGGTGCAATAGTATCATGGAATTTATCTGCAACAGGTAATGTTATTAATTGGCTTGGTAACAATCTATGGGCTTTGCTTGTGTTTGTTTCCGGGTTGTTGTATGTGGCAGCCAAAGAGTGGTTTAGTAAATCTCGTAAATAAGTAATGCAGCAAGACTTATTACTATGGTACCAACAATTATAGTTGTTTTGTTATCTTCGTGTTCAATCGCTATTTTTTTTATTTCTGGTGGGTTATGCTCCACAGTTTTATGTATTGATTTATCAAAGTCAGAATGCTCCGGTAAAAATGTCTTTGTTGTGGGGCCTTGAAAAGGTTGAATAATTTTTGGTGGCACTGGTTTTACATTTACATCATTATTCAATCCTAATGCTTGTGCATCGGTTGCTATTACAATTTCATTATTGTAGTCTTGTATTGTTCCAATTCTTAATTCCATGTCGCTCGGAGACATGTACAATCCACTTCCATAGACAAAATTTACTTTATTTCTTGCATATTTTAGGGTGGTTTCATATCATGAAATTTGACTGGGCAAGTCGATGGGGATATTTATTGCGTCCTCTACATTTGCCAGAAATTGTTTCTGTGCATCAAATGCCGTTCCAGTTCCAAGTATGTCAGTTCTTGTTTGTGATTGTGAGCCAAGGATTGCCCAGCGGTATGTTCTTATGCTGTCATTGATTCTTTCTACTCCAGCTCTTGTAAAACCAGATGAATTATCTAGTATAAAAGTAGACCAACTATTGTCAGCCTCAGATTCTTGTGCAATGTAATCAATGTGATATGTTTTATCACTCTCATAAACTGTAAAACTCATTGTTTTGTTGTCGTATACAGAATTTATCAAAGGATGATAGCCAATATTTGTCCAGTTATTATAAATTGTTCCTAGACCATCATTATAGCTTTGTTTCTGTCTCCAGTCCGAATTTAAGTCAACGTTAAACTCCTTGCATATTCTCTCGTATGCGTTTCGGTTATATGTGTTACTAAACGCATTCCAATTTGTCTTGCGGCATTGCTACACTCATCTCAAATAATATTCTTCTAACTTGGTAATAGACATGAAATCGAAATAACGAACCAACCAGAGCATCAGCTTTTAGATGGTTGTTGAAATCAATGCCACATCCAGTTGTCGCACACCAAATAGCAAAATTCAACTGATTCTGCCAAAATAACATCCAATCTGTTCCCCAGCTTTGGACTATAGAATCTGATTTGACGTATGGGAGTGTTTTTTTTCCAAAGACATTGGGAAATGATGCTTTAAAGCCTTTACCGTTTGATGTAATGACTATGTTTTGATTTATTGTATCTATCACTTTCTTGCTGAAAGTATTTGAATATTGGGCATCTGGGTTATATTTGAATTCTTTAGAAATCATTTTTATTTGTGTTTTTGCATATATTAAAAAAAATGTTTCATACAATTTCAAACATAGACAACTCTATTAACTTACAACAGTATATCGATAATAGAGATGGAACTAAGCGCGTTGGATTAAAAAGTTTGACATACACTATCGGTTGGTATAATATTATTCATGAAGTCATAAAGACAAAAAAAACAGATAATGTGCATCGTATACCAGATGGACTCTTTAACTTTTACGAGTTGGCAGAACAGTTAAAATTGCTAAATGAAAATATTACCCTGGACATTGTTGTCCAAGTTGCTGTAGCATTTTTAAATACGCCAATAGAAACACGAATATCAAGCGGTCTTTCAAAAACGCTGGGATTCGAGGACAGGAAATGGTTAAAAGGTGCTCATATTGGAATTCACCCAATTGATTAGCTCCTTATAAACACCTATATGTTCATCTGGAACAAGTTAATACGAGTAGTAATTATTTCAATGGTGCGCCAAGCACTATTATAGGGGTTATACCGGTAGTAAATAAGCAGTATGGAGATATTGTATATACACATTTTTATCCTGAATATCACTGTCTTTCGGGTGGTACAATTACTGAATTGAAAATAAAAGTCAGAGATGAGCATGGCAGCAAGATAAATAATCACGGCTTGCCTATGAGTTGTGTTTTAGAATATATTTAAAAAATATATTTTTATAAAATAAAACAATGAGTATATTTGGACCACCAAGCCCTAAAAAAACAGAAGACTTAGAAGCTTTAACTCATCATGTTCTAGATTTGCACAGGCGAGTTGTGCCTATTGTTAACCATTTCAACCTTCTAAAAGATAGAGTTGATAATCTTAAATATGGAATTATAACAATATTTGCAGAGGCCAAGGGCCCACTCGTATTGAATAGAATACTCTCATTTGGTAACGGTGGAGCAGAAACAAATGTGGGGCATGTAATGACACGCCGTGGTCGTATTATGGGAATAGATTTAGCAAGTGAACGATTAGTTGGTGACGTATCTGTAATAGTTTCTGTTAATGGTGTTGAACAACCAAATTATGGCATAACGCTTCACATCATCCCACGCAATCATGATAACTTTGATAGACCTTTAGATATTGGTGGTGGTTCTGTTATTAACTTTGTATGCAAGACTGCCAACGTTACCGCTGTAAATACGGTGGTGTCATTATTAATTGAATTATTTTTTTTTTTTAATATTAATAAAAATAATGAAGCAACCGACAGCACCAAGTTTATATCCTGAGTTGCCAGTGGAAGACGGACAAAATTATAGATTACAAAAGATTTCAGAGATTGAAAAAAAGTTAATTACAGAACGAGACACACGCAAGTCTCTTTATAAAATAAATAAACGTGGTATTAACATCACAGATGGAAATGACACTACCTTAATATCGGCTGGTGTTATTATGGCTGGGATTGGATTTGTTGTTCCAGTTTTGTTACCTTTGGAAATAGCAGCAATAGTATGCGGAGCTACAGGTGTTTGTATTAATTTTATCAGGCGCAAGCTTAATGCAAAAGCTCAAAAACATCATGAAATAAAAACTCTGGCAGAGTCTAAGTTAAATAGTGTAAAGCAGTTAATATCAAAAGCGTTGAGTGATGCGCAGATATCAGAACAAGAGTTTAAGATGATTCTGGATGAACTGGAGAGATACTATAATTTGAAACAGGATATCAAACAAAAAAAAAATTGAAATTAGTGAAGTTCAAAAAAAAGAACTAGTGGAGCAGGGAAGAAAGGAAGCAATGGCAACCTTACAAAAAAGTCTAAAAAGTGTGTGATTTATTGTTTTAGTAGTGTGTTTCAGTATGATCCACCACCTTTGTATTCAAGGTCGGAAAATTGTTAATTTGAATGTAATTTTGATAACAAATCAACAAATTTAAAAAAAAAACATTTTATAATTATAAAAAAAATTAAACTTACAATCTTCACTACCCCTATTCTAAAAAAGTTTTAATAAATCAAGTAAATCACCATAAAATGGTGTTTTATTATATATGTTTTTTGGGTCGTTCTGCGGTAATTTGAGGCGAAACAGAGTGAGAAGAAAACTACATGTATATCATTTTCTGTTTTAAATTGGTAATTGTATAGCTTTTTTTTAAATAGATTTAGCCACAAAGCCTGATCTACTCCCTTTAAGGTTAGCTTGTCTCGATGTATGTGTATACAGTCATTGCTATTATCATGTTTTCAGCGCCCAAATTGAAAAGACAACGTCAACAACCCTAAATCGCTAAGAATAGACAGATCATATCCGTAGAAATTAACTAAATATAAACTAAGATAGTGTTGTAAAGCTGTATAAAATATACATAATTAGAAATACCTTAGGCTGTGATTTTTCAGTACGATTCATGATGATACTGAACAACCACTGCGGGGATACATGATGTATCCAGAATTGTACTGAACAAACACAGCAGTCTCAGCCAAAAAAACAAACCATCTAGGGTACGACTAGAAGACAACATAAGAAATGACTTTAATCCTGGCTTATACATAGAGGTTATATATGTATTTAATGTATTAAGAAAATTACAGATCTATCACATTGAATTTTTGTTCCCATGCTTTCCTGATAATTAGATAACCTTAATAAATTAAGCCTATTTCACACTTTTTCATTGTGTCTTTCTTCCAGATTCGTTCCATATTTTATCATATACTTGTGTCACAGACTAAAATACGGAATGGGAATTTAGAGCAGAAAGGAATGCGATTGAAATCAAAATCTCATACCATAATGGCATTCTAATTCCATTCCATCCCAGGATTTAGACTATGCCGATTTACACACGGTGAATTTAAACCATACGTTTTGTACCTCGACACCGCAATACAATTTCTCAAATAACTCGCTGTAAAATAGTTAATTGTTGCTGCAATGTGTTAATCGCATGAAAAGATACTCTTCTTCTGAATATCTTACACGAGCTTCATCGGATACTTTAACATAATTTAGGATTTCTATCATTGTCGCCATTTTGATTTCCGTAAGCAGTGTCAATAGATGGCGCTATTTGAAGAAAAACCACGTGACCACACAAACCACATCATAATAGAAACCTACCACATCATAATGAAAACAGACCACATCATAATGTAAACTGACCACATCATAATGAAAATGGATCACATCATAATGGAAAGTAACCACATCATAATGAAAAGTGACCACATCATAATGTAAAGTGACCACATCATAATAGAAACTTACCACATCATAATTAAAACAGACCACATCATAATGTAAAGTGACCACATCATAATGAAAAGCGACCACATCATAATACAAAGTAACCACATCATAATGGAAAGTAACCACATCATAATGAAAAGTGACCACATCATAATGACACTTACCACATCGTAATGGAAAGTGACCACATCATAATACAAAGTAACCACATCATAATGGAAAGTAACCACATCATAATGAAAAGTGACCACATCATAATGAAAAGTGACCACAACATAATGAAAGTGACCACATCATAATAGAAACTAACCACATCATAATGTAAAGTAATCACATCATAATGGAAAGTGACAACATCATAATGTAAAGTAACCACATCATAATGGAAAGTGACCACATCGTAATGACAAATGACCACATCATAATGTAAAGCGACCACATCATAATGAAAAGTGACTATATCATAATGACGAATGACCACATCATAATGTAAAGCGACCACATCATCATAGAAAGTGACCACATCATAATGAAAGTGACCACATCATAATGGAAAATGACCACCAAAGTCGTGTTTGGCGTTCCATAAATTTTTGCATTTACATCTTCTTCAGTTTCAGCTACAACTTCTGCCACAGCTTCTGTTTTGTTATCAGACTTTGTAAGTTCTTTTGAAATTATTTCCCCTTTTGGTTTAGGTTTAATAACCGAAACTAATTTATCAGCAGCCGTTTTTCCTACTTCATCTCCAAGCTTTTTAGAACCACTCTCTATGAATTGTTTACTAGCAGTTTCTAATGCTTTCTTGCCTGTGTTGTTTTTACAGACTCACCAAATATTTTTGATCCAACTTTTGAAACTATATCAAATATACCAGCTCCCGTTAATCTATCTACTTGAGTGTAGGTTCCCGTACTAGTGTCATAAACTTTTTTAAACATGTCATGTATAACTTATGTTGGATAAAGCAAATCGGAATGATGTGTGGACTCCATTAAGATTAATATTTTTACCAGAGAGATGTAAATAGCAATACTGTTAATGATTGTTTTGTTCACTTCGCAATACGCAACTCTTATCGGTTCATATTTAAAAGGATATGACCTCGTAAGGTCAGCTGTACCTATTTCATAAATAACATCCCCGAATGAGTCCAACACCGGCGGGGGCAATATATTCTTCATTGTTTATAAATGGATTGGTTACGGGGGTAAACGCTTCGAGAACATTCTGACGAATGGTTCTTTCAAGTGTTTTTGTGTTGAATACGATGCATAACCAACGCCATCTTGCATAATGCTTGTTCCGTCTATTATTGCTTCAAACATTGTAATCCGACTTGCATTGTCTACTGTTACTTTCAACTTATCAATTATACCAAGAAGTGCTGTGTGACGACTATCAGAACCTTGATTATGGTTTTTAAGAAGAGATATTTCTCATATATTGCTCTACATACATAAAAAAAATATGTATATAAAAATCGAACAGGAAAAGCAGCTTTCAAGGACGACAGTCAACCACAAACACACACAGAAACAAAGAACAACTTTAAAGATGAACAAAATGCCAAATTAGACATCACAAACACAAAAGGGTTGACAATAGGGCCGCTGGAGGTTTAAACCAGGTTCTAGGGTGCACCAAACCTCACACCCTACTGTCAACCCAATGAAACGGGACAGTGTAAATATAGAAATCCCCGCCATGAACTATTCTCTAACCAACAAGGCAGCATTAATAGGCAATATAAGTAAAACACAACGATACTCGTGTATATATAAATAGCTTAGAAAGCCACAAAGAAGATACTCAATGACTTGGCAGAAGCCAGAGCAACAAGAGAATAAACCATTGAGGGCACGATAAGACAAGACTGCAGATAAGCATCAAACATCATCTTCCTTTCGGGCTTTAGGTAGACGTCATCATAGGGTCCACAGCCTGTCCGGTCATCGCACAATTAAAGAGGAAAGCATAGTGGCGAACTGTAAATGGGTCCTCCACCAAGCATGCAGTGCGTTGCAAAATGATAGGGTCATAACCTCTTTTGATAACCTTTTAACGAGTTTAACAAAGATAGTATGAAAGAGATCATGGCCAAGGATCTTACGAAGTTTGTAAATCACGTCACCATAGAAGTCGGGTTGTGATAGTCCTTGTCGCAGAAGAGTTCTTAAATTACTTTATATTTGAAAAGAAGATCAGGGTTACGATGATAAAATTTTGCAAAGGTTTTACGAAGTTTATGGTAACGGTAACCCTGATGGGATAGCTTTTTAGTTATACAAAGATTACGAATATTAAAATCCTCAACTCGAGTACAAGCTCTAGAAATGAGACACATAGACCCCATAAGATACAAGATACAACATTTTATTAACTAATTAAGGGCCCTCAAAGGGGCAAGTAATTTAGTACAGTGATTGCAATGATTGGTAAGTAACAAACAAACAATGACAAAATAAACCAGAGCACATACACTCAGCAGAGTCGCAGTTGCTGGGGGAACATTTCCATCTAAATGGGGATAATTAACAATACAAAATTAAAATCATCTCTCTTGTCATATATTTTGCTAATTATTACACCATTTTCAATGGAGAGATGTAAATCAAGAAAAGAAGCGTTAGTATCAGAAATATTAGCTTTGTTAAGTTGAAGTTCTTTATTTAGGGTATATATTATTAACCATAGTAAAAAAGAAAGGGTTGTCAATGTTTAATATGTCATCCAGATACCGAGAGGTGTCATTAAATGCCTCAGTAACATCTTCCTTGGTATCTGGTGAAAAGAAATATAAAAAGGTCGGACAGGGAAAGTAGCATTCAAGGAGGACAGTCAACCACAAAACACAGAAACAAACACGCAAACAGACAAACAAGAAGACAAAAGTAATAATAAATGCAAACGACATCACAAACACAGAAGACTCAACATGAAATCTCTTTCATAGCAAACTAAAAACAAGTCCGCGACAAGGGGTGCACAGTTCGTACCCATAGGGATACTAACAATTTGTCTATAAACGGTGTTCCATACCTGACGAAAATATTATCTAATAGGAAGATGAGTGCTTCACAAACTTAATTCTTGGCAAAAGAGTATGAGAGTGGACCTTTGGAAACAGCCGAATACGACACATACGAAATATTTCAGTCTCGGTTTGATTGAGACTGTTAATGAACGGTAGTGAAATATGCTACCGCTCACGCCCTCTAGCCCCAGGTTGAGCAGAAATCAATATTCATAAAATCAATAGTACAAAATGTTAACCTTCCCGAAGATGGCATGCATATGGAGAGATCTTTGCTTCCCTCATGTCCAGCGGCGTATGGTCCCAGTATCTAACAAAATACTATGCCCCGAAGAGCGAAATAAACAAAATGTAATTTAGTTGGGAGCAGCGGTTATGAAGCCTGCGTATCACAAGTAACAGCCAAAAGACTAAATTAAAAAGCAGACAACATATCCTATGAGTGGTTAAACAATACCCAGAGCCTTTTATCGGCCGGATAGTGTAATTGTCTAAACTGCCGTTAGTAAAAAACGCATTGATATTACTACAGGCTAAAAATGTAGTATTTTCCCTAGCGATTTGTTTGGAATAAAAGCAATAAGCTTGTCTTTGATAAGGTGATGTGGTAAAGTTGTATATAGTGTAGAGAAGTCATAAATGCTAATAGATGGAACTTGACGTTTATTGCAAATTTTATCAAGAACGTCTCCTGAGTTTTTAATATACCAAAACATATAACCCCAGTTGGGACTAAAAGTCAAAAAAGTACACAGGATACTCCAGTTTAATAAAGCGGGCCATATATTTTATGTAATTTAGGAATCCAGTACATAGTTGGCAGTTTGTTCTGCTTTTCGTCTACCCCAGCCTTGAAAGTAGTGCACCGAGTGATATGTGTGGAAACAACATCATCCTCAATAGAATGAACTGGAGTATACGAATTAGTGCTACCGAGTTACAGAGATAAAACATTGACGTAATGTAGGCGTCAAACAATAATTACATTATTAGCTAAAACAAATTTATTATGAAATTCTTAATACCTTAAATTACGAAAGGAAAACCTAGGTCTCGGGGGAAGTAAAGAGCGGTTAGCATTATAAAAGTTAATACGTGTATCTATAATTTTAAAAACTGACTTTTTCCAAGTAGAAAGAGAGTTTGGGTCCGCATGTTCTCTACGACACCATTTTATACTAAACTCCTTAATGGATTGGACGATCTGAGCACGACAGGCATTAAAATCGATAGTTGAAGGTAACCTATACTTAGGACCTTTCGAAAACAGATGGGAATACGTTTATCAACAATATCAAAATTACCAGTGATGACATGACCTGCTGGAGCATAGCAAAATGTTGGTAGCAGTATAGATACTGGGGGTACCAGGCCCGTTTTCCCTCGCGACGGGCGAACTAGCAATTATCAAGTTGTCTCCAGTTGTCCTTAACACAAAGATGCAAACGCCAAATGGCGATGGCATACTTGCTACCAGACCACTCACAACTAACTATACAATCTGCTTGATTGTCCCCGCTTAGGAAAAAAAACTTTATCAAAACCTCCAGTATCTATTAATTTAGTATAAATAATATTTCACCATCTCCTTTTTGTAAATAACTAAAACATTTGCAATTTATTAAGCAAAGTCAGACGGAACCGGACAGTAGTCTTCATCATCGCTGTACATATCGTATTTTACCTTGGAGTATTTTACTTGTATGCTTATTATCTTGTCCATTATCTACTATGTATCTGTTATCATCATAAGCTGATAAACTTTTTTTATTTATTATATAGCTGCTTATGTTATGCTTTAGTGATCTAATAACTTTCATCTCAGTGTGACTTTCTGTTGCTGTAAACAAAATCTCTTTCTAATTATCATCTGGGTTTTTTTTTAACAACACGCTTTTTAACACCCTTGCATTTTCTTGTACTAACCTCATTATCTAACATATACGAATATAGTTTACTTCGTAGTCCAACAAATTCAACAATAGGTATACCACATGTTTCATCTTTCATCTTACCAATAACCTTTTTATTATCATTAAAATTAAACTTACTTTTTGGATCATAATCACAATTATCAAAAAGTTCTTTATCCTTGTAAAAGTCCGCATACACATCTTTTTTCTTTATTTCATAGCACAAGGAATCGGTATCAGTAAATAATAATTTAGCTTTTTTATCATATTTGTTTTTGATATAGTTGTAATGGAAATCATACATCAAATATTTTGACAAGTCAAAAATACACATACCAACATAAATAGGACGTTTAAAACTAGTCTTTCTTTCAATCTGTTTATGGCAAATAAATTTTCATTAAACATTTTACAAGGAATAAATGAAGGTATTGCTGCATATTTTAAAAGGACCTCCTCGTCGTGAGTTAATTTAACATTAATTCTTTTTCTCAAATTTTCCATAGTTTTGCCAAATACTGAATTGTTTATTAGTTTGAAAAAATCCTTTTCAAAAGCATTTTTACCAGCTGTTCTCTTGGCAGTATTAAGGTCTATGTATGTCTTTAACCACTTTGATTCGTCGAACTGTAGTATTCGATGTATTTTTGTAACCTTTAATCCAAGCTTTTTATACAATTCTAAGCTTTTAAAATGCACGACATACTTTTTTATATTTTTAAACGTCGTAACAAGTTTATTAACATTGCAATGTCCCAATTTAAACTTTTGTTTTAAATTTTTACAATAGTCTGACAACCACTCATCTTTTATATTTAAACTTTCTGGGGCAAGAGGATAATCATTATGCGAGTCATGCAGTTTCTTAGGATACTCAAGATCACACTCAACAATATAATTTGATTTTCCTTTTTTCGATCTTGTTAACCCACTTAAAGTTACCAGTAGGCAACGGTTGGCACATGGCCCACCCAAGTAATTATCATCAAGATATATTATGTACTTGCTTTCTTTTTTCTTGTCATAGTTTTTCATATATTTATTGTTGGCCTTTGAATATCTGTTTGCAATATAACTCGTACAACCTCTTAATCCTTTTTCCACAAACAAATATTGATCAGTATCAGTGATTAAGTCAAGCTTAATTCCAGTCATTTTTAAACATGCATCCCAAGCTAAACCAGGACTACTAAAGTAAAGGCAAGGATCTAATTTGTAATACTCGATACACATTTTTCTAAAGTTTTCAAAAACGTCCGCAAGCAGCAGCACATCAGTCTGGTAAGATACAGATCATGATATTCTCTCATATTTTTAATCTTGAATGTTTTCCATATTTTTTTAGCATGATCGTAATCTACATCTGAAATGTGCTCATCATTTAATTGAGAATAAAAGCTATTTTACTGGGTAGTTTAGTTTCCTTAAAACGTTCAAAGCTGTTCATGTAATCATAAGGATAAACACCTTTTCTTTTTATTAATTCTAGCTTGTCATCAAAATATTCTTGCGAGGTGTATTGAAACGAGGGAATGTTTTTTTCTAATGATTGGGACATAAACTGAAAACTGTCAATAAACACCAAATTTGGCCCTAACATAAAAGCCATGTACTTTTCCATGTTATTTGGTATAACATTTATGTTTTGTTTAAACTTTCCGATGTGTTGCATTATAAAGTGAGAATTATATCCTCTCAAGTTATGAAACACAACAGGTATTTTTTTAGTCGGCCTAAAATTAATATTACATATGTCGTGAGCGCTTCCCCTATACTTTCCAGTTATATGACAATGATCTCTAACTTTTCTAATAGAGTTTTAATATGCTACTGAAGGACCTGCGTCACCTTTTTTGAGAGGTGTTACAAAACCATTACCACATATTTGACATGATTTAGATTTTTGGAATTTAGCTTCTTCTTCCGACGACATCACCAAATCTTTTTTAAAATGCGTATTCATAGTTTTTTTGCACCACTTTTCTTCTTATATCATCTTTTCCAAAAACTTGTAAACAGCATTTGGCCCTCTGTACGTTACAACTGGTTTTGAATATTGATCATCATAACAACAAACACCCTTATACCCATAACTGCAATCAGTATGCATTTGGAATGCTTCTGTATATGATTTTTTAGGATTGTTTGATGCTGAAGAAATACTTTCGGTTACTGCTTCAGAATCAGCATATATAACAAACGGAACCATTAGCGGCCTGTCGTAGTTTTTAAAATAAACTTTTTCATCTTTGTTTGGCATCTCTACTGCTTGTTTTCCATTAAGCGAAAGACAATCAGGCTCATGCTTTTTTAACACCCTTTCTGATGTAAAGCACTGCAAGCATGTTTTACAAAACCATTTTTTTCCCTTGTGTGCTGTTTGATTATACATCAAACTGTTAAAGTTTTTTATCCACACATAATAAAAAAAAATTTGTTTAGTAATCAAAAGCATATGACACGATTCTTTTGCTTTATTTTTTTATATGTACAAAGGGTATACTTGATTATTTTCATATCCAAATATGTTAAAACAAATGTTGTTGTGTTTTTCTATTTTTGGGATTTGTTTTATTGTAACAGGAAATGTTACTCCCTTGTAATCAAGTTTGCTAATATGATTTTTGTACTTTGTTATTCTTTGAGGTTTATTGTTGACAGGAAATTTGCAAGCTAAATGGCACCATCTAAAGCACTCATTATCTTGTTCATTTTTTATATTAATTAATCCTTTTATTTAGAGTTAGCAAGTTATTTTTGTAAATCTAAATACGAGCTAGCTCGTAAAAGCTTATACTTTACTCGATTTATGTAGTGCGCATCTAGTACCTCAGTTTGCCAGCCACTTCCCATTTGAAGCCAACTCCCAACTCTGCTTACAATTTCGTTACGTGCTTTATACAGTGCCTCGATAATATTATGTTCGAATAATATTGTTGACGCTTTAGAATTAAAGTAAGCTGTTTTGTATGTGGTTGCAGGACCTGCTTCTTTGTCTCCCATCGATGTTTTTTTAAAAGCATGTTTCACATCAACACTTAATTTAAAGCCAGCCGCCTGTGCTAGTTCTTTTTAAGAAATTTTAAAACTGCCGGCTGTGTTTTTTGTTGCTGGGCAAGTGAATCATTACTCACAACATCTACTTTATACACCTTGCTATATTGTTTTGGGGATTTTTCAATTTCTCCGATTTTCTTTATTTAATATTACATGAGATGTTTTTTTAAGCCCATAATTATTTTATTTAATTATTTTGAAGTAAAATATTTATTCCCTGGTTTATTAAAATATCACAATAGTTTATGAAAGACTTTTTATCAACGAAACCACAAGCCATTAGTGAGTTTATTTTCTCGACAAAATCAAGAAAGCTTTTTTCATTGTTTTCCTTTGTTGATGGTAACATCTCATGACTTACTTCAGCTGGAAGGTTGTCAGCTATGCCAGCCAAAATTTCACTAATTTTAGACTCTGCATAAAACTCAATTAAGTTTTCAGAACGTTCTATCAAAGCATCTTTTACATGATCTTCCTCGATAGCATTATTTTTTTCATGTACATTTTTCATATGATTTTCTATAATGTCATTATTTTTTTTATTTTTTTTAAATTAAATAATCTTGCTTAAAATCCTCGATTTCTTTATTTGTTATTTCCATACATGTTTTTTTAAAACTGTTGATTTCCTCTTTTTCTTGTTCCATGAGAAGTTTTACAGCAGAGCTGATTTCCTCGTCTACCTTTTTCATCCAATCTCTTTTGAAATCCTCGATGTCTTCATTTGCCTTTTCCATGCGGCTTTTTTCAAAATCACTGATTTCTTCATTTGCCTTTTCCATACGGCTTTTTTCAAAAACACTAATTTCTTCTGTTTAACTTTCCATATACTATAGATTATTTTATTTTTATTTAACCGGCATAAACAATAATATTAATTCTCCGATCTAATAAAATGCTGTAGTAAGGAATAAAAGAATCCTCGGTTACAAAACCGCAAGTTGCTGATAAAATAGTTTTTTTTACAAAAAGCATGCAACCTGTTTATATCTGTTTTTTTCATTTTCCATGGTAATTTTAGTTGTTGTGCCATGGTTATAATTCTTTCAGTTAGATCTTGAAAGTATATACAAATTATTAACTCTTTGTTAAGTCAAAACAACTATTCGAGCATATATCATTTGATTTTCCTTAAAGTTTTTGAATTCCTTTTCTACACGTTCCATTTATAATATTACATGAGACAATATTTTTAAGCTTATATTTTAAAAATATAATGCTATGTTATAATATAATGAATTGCAAATATTGTGAATGAGTTTTGGATATTATTGATCCCCCTGGAGTATGTTTAGATTGCATCTTATTTTGCATGGTTGATAAAAAGAAGCTTTGTAAATATTGTGCTGGAACCAAGCTTTGCTACAAGTGCACGTAGGCATGCATAAATGTAATGGTACTTATGAAGTTCTCGATAACGAACGTATTTGTTTAAAGTGCGGGACTCACAACGGCTATAATCTCATTGCAGGTCATAATTACAATCGAAAGAAAAGTATTTATCACAGAAAATATCATTTAGAAAAACATTTTATGAAATATAATTCATCTCCTACGGAAAGACAAAGATTTGAAGAGCTGTTTTACAAAATTGTAAAGATTTTGGATAAAATAGAGGGTCAAAAAAAAGATCAATCAAATTTGAATACATTTTTCAGAAAGTATTTAAAATATTACAAATAAAAAAAGAAACAAACCCGATTAAAACAAAATCTACTAGAGAAAAGTATTATAGGATCTGGAAAAAAGTTGAAAAATAATTATGATTGGATATCATGTCCATTTAACCTATATTTTCTTATATACATTTCCAGAGGTTCTGTAAAGTTATCATTCTTTTGAATCTCTAACATTTTATTAAAGGCAATTCTGATTACCTCTTCGTCATTTGCTAGTCCTATGGTTGTTTGTACATATGAAAGAAGTAGTTTAAAACTTCTATGATGTGTTTTCAACGTCTTTTTTTCAGCTATTCTTTTTTTACTTACTAAAACAGCAACTACTGGAGGAACTGTACCAACTGCGGCCACAAAAACAGGAATTGCTGGAACTAATGCTAGAACAGCACCAGAAGCAATTATTCCACTGGCAATATGTAACGTTGTGTTTGTAATACCGCACAATTTATAACTGCGTCTGTATGCAGCCACAAGTCGTGTCAAGTGATCAGTTAATTCTTTTTTGGTTTTCATGTATAATTATAGCTAGACAATAATTTAATCAAAATATTTAGAAAATAGTTGCTCATGTTCTTTGGGTGATATTTTACCTATTTTTAATAATTCATCAATTATGCTAATACCTTTATGTATTACCTGTGGACTATTACCTTTATGTATTACCTGTGGACTATTATTTCCTGATTCGATACTTCCACATACTAACTCCAGATCATTAACCAAATCATCAGGAATGTTGTAATATTCGACATCAACACAACCTCCTAAAATCTTTTTGAACTTTGAAGAACCTTTATGAACTGGTAAACCAGATAATTGTGTTAGTTCCTTAAAAGCATTCTGAGACAGATTTGGATACGTTTTTCATAGAGCGTTATTATTCATGAATATAGAAATTCAGATAACTATTACTGTGTATGGAAACCATTAGAACGCTCTATTACTGTGATGGAGTTTGACCTAATTCGAGATTCTATATACTGCATATAGTGCACAGTGAAGCGTGAATTTGCTGTACCCCTCGTGTATGGAGATAGTTAATTGCGAATTCCATTTTCTGTATATGTTTTTGAATCGATGTGAAATACATTTTGTTCTAATAAAACTCCAAGGAAGAAGTATATAGATGTATGTGTCTTTTATAGTGAGCAGAAAGTTGTTTTATACCTCACTGTCCAGATCGCCAATACTCGGGAGGCGTTTCATGAAAGTAATGTGTTACTGGAATAGCCTGACGTCATAGCATTCCATTTCCGTTTTGATGCGGCCATTCCTCCATTTTGTTTTCTTTTGTGCAGTGAGAGTGCGCAGAGTGCTCCAGTTAGGACGCAACAATTTATCGTAAGTAGAATATGTGCAAGTTTACACTCTCCACTGTCATACGTGTCTATAAAGTTAGCTCACATTTTCAGTTTATGAATGTTTTGTGTACGTGTATTGTTTGCGTTGAACTAAATGAAATTAGTCTTGATCATGTTCGACGCCTGATAATTTTGTAAACAAGCAAGCGTCGCAGATGATCTAGACTGCGTAAAAATGAATTGAATTGAATTGGATTTTATAGTCGCACCAACAGCTAAGGTCATATGGCGACTTTCCAGCTTCCACTGGTGGAGGAAGACCCCAGGTGCCCCTCAGGGCAATTTTCGTGCACGGGCGGGCACCTGGGTAGAACCACCGACGTTCCGCAAGCCAGCTGGATCACATAACGATTCCTAGGCCCCTGAGGGATCGAACCTACAGCGGTGAGGGGCAAGTGATTGCAAGTCAGAGACTCTAACCACTCGGCCACGGACGCCCCGCGTAAAAATGATAACTTATTTGTTATTCATCTGCATGTTTAAATATTCGAGTGAACAATTGGAAGGTTGTGTGTGCATAAACATTCCCTGACGTTTCTAGTCGTCGTTTGCATATTTGGTAATCTGTAGTATCTAATCTAAAAGAAGAACAAAATACCTAGACGGAGATATGAGAATCATGGCTGTTGTGGTAGTCAGGGTCATTCAGACCCTGTGTATACCGAATTGTTCTAGGATATTTGTGTATGACTCCATGTTTCAGGAGACTTCCAGACCTATTTTTCTTGAATGTTTATCGTTCGAAACGTCTTGTGCTCTTTTGTTTCCATATAATTTTGGAAACTTAACCCTGCGGTCTCCAAGGGTTAAGCATTCTTGACTCGAGTCCCAGAAATCACGTGTTTGATTTCCAGTGGGGTCACATCCCGGATTTTTCAAACAAACTCCCGCAGTAACTTACTTGGGCATGGTACTGTGAATATAGGTCATCCTTCGGAGTGATGTAAAGTAGTCTGTCCAGTGTACAGGTAGAACTATACCCTGTGCAATATCTCTCTGAACTTCTGTGTTAAGCAGTGATACAAAACCAGGGCCCTAAATGAATTATATAGAGATTATTTAACTGCTGGGATCGATTATAGGGAAATCCTTCACAAGAGGTAGGCGTGTGGTTCTTTTCACGAACGATCGCATGCGAGCGAGTGAAAAAACAAAGCACGTCTACCATCAAGTGAAGGATTACCCATAATCGATCGCAGCAGTTAAATAATCTATTTATTACATTTTAAATTACGTTTTTGCAAACAAATATTCGCTTTATTGAACGTTATCGGCGGATGACGTCGACGTCAGCAACACTTTATTGACGTCACGACTCAACGTCGCAACGTTAGTTATTAATGTGTTCTGAGTTAGTAACGTGAGTTATTATTGTCAAGGATTTGTACAATAAGAGGATTAGAAAATATGATGAAATATCGTAGACTATCGCGTAGAATGTACGAGATTTCAGCGTCTATCGATAAGGCGGGTCCGATCGATAACGATAACGTGGCGATCTTACATGTACGTTTCGACACAAAACCAGTTCGGTGCTACTGCTGTGTTTATCTCATATATTACGTGAGAAATATATAGCTTCTTTTTAACTGGCGGCTTGTTAATTACATAGTCAATAGAAAAATCCCTAATTGCATAAAGCACTCGGGAATTATGGCTCAGGGTTGTGTCACGAACACGGAGACAAGTTCGAAAATGGTGTTAATAAAATGTATAAACACACGGTGATACTCTGATTACCGCGAAAATGATGACGATCCTATGCTCTAAATATGTAATTGTAGCATGGTCACAGACAATTCTCTTTGTTCAGACACAGGTGTAAATCGTTTAATTGAAAATAAGACCTGTCAGAATAACTGTGAGAATAACAGTTAGAATAACTGAAATAGAGATGAAATGGACATGCTACAAAACAAATAGAGTATGGTTTCATCTCGTTGGTTAATTTAAACATCGAGATGGGCGTAATCGTTGGTTAATTTAAACACCTCGATGGGCTGCGCCCATCTCGATGTTTAAATGAACCAACTCAATGAAACCATACTCTATCTATTACTTATTCCTTGCTGTAATAATAAAATACTTTAAATACCAATAATTATCGGAAATTTTGTTTTATAATTCTTAAAGTGTTTGGATTACCAGGCTTAAATCATTAATATTAATTGTATTGTTTTCGCTAGGAAAACTAACACTGTGTGACGCGGTGTCGGTTGATATTTAATTTCTTCTTTTGTAACGATTTTAACCGTATTGCAATTAGACCAATTGAATTAAAAAATGCATCTTGTTTGTGCAAATGTATGGTAATTAATTAGCGAAATTATCCTTTATTTTCTTCGAGTTTAAAGCGCGGCGTCGGCCGATCCTTTTGATATGTCCCGAGACTTGAATGCATAATTATAGTTTGCTGCTTAAACTGTTATTTTAATCAATGCTTTATTAAAAATAAAAACTGTGAACATGCATCTCTTGTACATATTTACCATTTGGTAATGTCATTCTGATTATCTTTACGTACATGAACATGTCTTACGGAAAAGAAGATTTTTATTGTTTGATGATCTAGATCTTGAAGCTTTATTAGGCAAGTTTACTGCAAGTGAAAATGAGGTCTCTGATGATGAACTGTGTGATAATGGTGTAGATATGAGTAATAAGCCGACTCCTAAACTGTCCATGCTATGCATGCCACGAATCATACATACATTTTTTTTTAATTTGTTTGTGCGTGCGAACTTTATCAAAAGCTCCCAATCCTCATCCCATTCCCCGGACGTTTGAATTGTTATCTCCACTGAGAGTCTTACCGCATGTCATAAAATGCGGTACTTACTCGTGTTTTATTGCTATGGTGTTAAGTATATATTTATGCTCGCCCTATGGCACAAGAGTCTTATTGCTGTGAGTGTCATAAAATATATACTGAATATGCACCCTATTTGAGCGAGTTCCTTATCTTTTCTCAAAACACAATGTCATAAAACTGGGTATTGAGACCCATGCTATAATGATTTGGTAGTGCCATACAACACATGCCGAATATGCAGATATTTAAGCAAGTTGCCGCCTTATCTTTTGCTAATAACAACACCATGTCATAAAACCGGGTATTGAGATCCATGCTATATATGCAGCTCATTTGAGCTGGTGTCTTATATTTCGCTGGTAACAACACTAGGTCATTAAAATCCGGTATTGTCCCATACTGCATGTAGAGTGCCATACCTTAAGCAACTATTCAAATAGATGCTCCACAAGCTAAACAATAACAAGAAGACACAATTCAGAAATTCATAGCTTTTTATTTGAGTTATGTAAACAAAACATATGGTAATAAAGAGTTCAAAACATACGGTAATAAAAGAGTTTTAATTAAATTAACATAAACAAGAAATGACACATACAGTGCAAAAAAAATCCAAAACATTTCAATATATGGTTCAAATGTGCAGTCCCGTGCATAGGAATGTATAAAGTAGAGTATGGAGTGGTTCCTGAATTCCTCTGTATCCTTCCCCTTTTGAAGCCTCTGAAAATAAACTAAGATAAAGTGTTACTTTGATAAGGGATTAAATGCAGAGTATTGGTTTAAAACTGAATATTAATCTTATAATTAATATTAAAGGTTTGCAGCCATGTGGTCACGATTTGTTTCTATTTTATTTATGTTAAGTATATATACCCATGACTTACAATCTGTGTTACGTTGTATTAAGTATCACCGTCGTGAGTTTTCAACATGTACCACTTATTGTAGTAGTATTTTTAAAATTTTAGAATTATTTTTTTAAAGAAATATTGTGTCCCATTGAAATGTGAAAAGAATATACAAATAATGTTTTGCTTGATAAAAGGACAACCATGCAGTATGAAAAATATATAAGAACACAAATATATTATATAATTATATATATATATATAATTAAAAAGAACATGATTGTGTTCCTTTATATTAAAAAGGCGATAACACATGTTTTTTTTTGTTTTTTTTAAATTATTTCTTAGAAGAAATAATCTGCCAATTTGAAAGCTGAAGAACACAATATAATGCTTTGTATGATGAAATCAAGGTTACCATGCAGTATAAAAATTATATAAGAACACAAATATGTGTATTTCTCAGAAGATGAACATGATTTTATGCTTTTCTATTAAAAAGGCACTAAAACACTAGTGTTTCTAAATTTGTTTTTTTATAAGTTCAAAGTGAATTATAACGAGAAATATATGCCCATTTGAAAGCTGAAATACTTTTTTTTTTTTTTTTTTTTTTTTATAATGCTTGATATAAAATAAGTTAACCATGCAGTATAAAAATTATATAAGAACACAAATATGTGTTTTTTTCAGAAGATGAACATGATTTTATGCTTTTCTATTAAAAAGGCACTAACACACTAGTGTTTCTAAATTTTGCTTTTAAAAGTTCAAAGTGAATTATAACAAGAAATATATGCCCATTTGAAATCTATAATTCCTTTTTTATATAATGCTTGGTATGAAATCAAGTTAACCATGCAGTATAAAAACTATATAAGAACACAAATATGTGTATTTTTTTAGAAAATAACATGATTTTACGCCTTTCTATTAAATAGACAGTAACACACTAGTGTTTCTAAATTTTCAAAGTGAATTATAACAACAAGAAATATACTTCCCATTTGAAAGCTGATAAAAAAATAAAAGAAATACCTTGTACAAAATAAAGGTTACCATGCAATATTAAAATTATATAAGAACACAAGTATGTGTATTTTTTAAAAATAGAAATTGATTTTGTGCCTTCCTACTAAAAAGGCGGTAACATCGTATTATTTTTTTTTTTTTGGTTTTAAACTCAAAGTGAAATTTAAATCAGAAAAAAAATATCATTTTTATGTTATTTATTAAATTTTAATAACCAAGTCGTATAAAGAATACATTTATAATCAAAAACGTATTTCCTTCAATGGAAAACATATTTTATATCAATATTCCTAAAAATACGATTACCCCACCCGCCAACATCACACTGCCGAGAATCGGGAGAATATCAACATAAAATTACACTACCAACGAAAAACATTTGGAAAATAAACACTTCCTCATTAAAATACATCATATTAAACTAATACTTACTCGATAATTGCTTATATAAAGCGTTATCTTGCTGTTTATCGACATTAATCTACCCAGCGTTGTATTCAATATTTTCCAAAATGGCGGTTGAAGACGATGACTGTCACGTGACACGATCTCGGGATTTCTGTCCGAGATTTTGCGAGACTTCCTTTTTCGCCCTATATAATTTGACCCATTTTCTAATCCTCTTATTGTAAGGTAGCGCCGTGGTGTAATGGTTAGCACTGCGGTTTAGTAACCCAGGGATCGCGCGTTCAATCCCAGCCAGGACCGAATTTGGGTTAATTATCGAAATATTTCAAAAAGTATTTCCTACCTTACCAGTCCTTCTGATGAGACTTTAAAACCGAGGTCTGCTCGCTAAAATGCTTAGTGCAATACAGCGAGGATAAATAAACGCTTATACACACACTCCTCTTATTGTACAAATCCTTGTTATTGTGTTCTGAGTTAGTTATTAATATTTAGCGATAATGATTATTCTTCCACTGAGTTTAAACACCTGCGCCTCTTTTCGCCATGTTGAAGTCGTTTAGAGAAAGTGGAGTGCTTCGGTGATGCCGAATAATTAAAAATAGACTGTATACAACATTTTTGTTCCTGAAGGATTTACTTTCAAGTGAAAAAAAATAAACTTAATAACCAGTCACATTTAGCCAATCTCAATGGCTCACTTATTTGAGAATTGACTGGAAACGGCGATGCATGCCGTTTGATATTGGCTGTCTTCACGGTAATGGATATCATAAAATATGATACGCTGACAAAAACAGTTATTTTGCGTAATTAATTTGTTAAACGTAATTGGTACGCACCAATAAAGTAATTTAATTGTGTATTTAGGGAGTTTTAACTGGGATTTATGCAAATACGTTGCTTATCTGTAGCTCTGTAATCTGTGACGTTTTATGTCATAGAACTATACCAAGCCTAGCTGCACTGCCATTGTTGTGTACTGGTTAATGATATTGATTTCTTTAAAGTTTTAATACACAAACTTTGTCACATTTCTGTTCTCTTGATACAATTGCAGGGATGATTAGTGCTATGTGTAGTTGCGCATGTCATTGTTGTGTTCCAGTTGAATGACTTTCGGCGGTGTTATGCCCATTATAGGACATAATATCATGGTTCCCATACCGGGAAATCGGGAAAAAGTCGGGAATTTGAAAACAATAATTCCAGGCCATGAAAAACCCTTGAATTTTACGCAAATCAGTAAAAAAAACGGGATTTATTCAGGGAAAAAATAGTGTTGTGTAGCCTCTCCAAGTGTGGAATCCCGGTGATTTATAAAAATAAAGGTGTACGTCAATTGATATTCCGTACTTTACGTAAGCATGGGGTTTAAAAAATGCAAGCTGCCTGCGGACGAGTAACATTTGGCGTCTGGTCGTCCGACAGGGCGAGTGACATTTTGCACTACAAAAATGAAGTTAAACTATCGTTCAAACACGATGTTGCAATATTTGCCAGATTTTAAATCTGGATCATTTCCAACGCGTAATTTTGTTCCGTATTAACAAGGTGTTTGTTTGTTACCAGGTAACTTACGCGTCATATAGACTGTGATTCAATTCACGCTCAAATCAATCATACACCAATATTTTGAGTAATCGCACCTTTTGTATTGTTTCATGTTGATTGAACAATCAACCATAAAATGAACCCAATTCAGAAACAGCCGATCAAACATCGGTTCACACTTGCCATTGTTTCAGTTTACGCTACCGTGTGTACAACTAATTAGTAGGCACTTAAAGGGACACATGGCAATCTTGCAGTATTTGAAATGGGTGTCTCAATTTATATATCCAGTATCATTTTTAGCTCTACTGATCAGAGATCAGCAGAGCTTATGCCGTGGTGCGGCGTCCGTCGTCCGTCCGTCTGTCCGTCCGTCCGTCTGTCTGTCCGTCCGTCCGTTAACTTTTATTTGTAGCGACTACTCCTCTGAAACTACTGGATGGATATTCATAAAACTTTACAAAAATGTTGCCCATGAAGTCTAGTTGATCCTAGCAAAAATTCATGTTGATGTGAAATCCAAGATGGCCGCCAAAGCTAAAAATAGATTTTTTAAATACAAGTTTGTAGCGACTACTTCTTGAAAACTATAAGTGATATTGATATGGGACTTTTTCTAAAATGATCAGCATGACATGATGTTGGTCCTTGTCGAAAATCGTTTTGATTTGACGTTAAACATGGCTGCCAGCGGCCATCTTTGTTTACATAGAGTTACATACTGAAAACTTGTAGCGACTACTCCTCTGAAACTACTTGACGGATTTTCATGAAACTTCACAGGAATGTTGCTCTTGATGTCTAATTGATCCTAGCAAAATTTCAGGTCGGCCGGAAATTCAAGATGGCCGCCACGGCTAAAAATAAATTTTCAAAATACAAGTTTGTAGCGACTACTTCTTGAAAACTATAAGTGATATTGATATGGGACTTTTTCTAAAATGATCAGCATGACATGATGTTGGTCCTTATCAAAAATCGTTTTGATTCGACGTTAAACGTGGCTGCCAGCAGCCATCTTTGTTTACATAGAGTTATATAGTAAAAACTTGTAGCGACTACTCCTCTGAAACTACTTGGCGGATTTTCATGAAACTTTACAGGAATGTTGCTCTTAATGTCTAATTGATCCTAGCAAAATTTCAGATCGGCCAGAAATTCAAGATGGCTGCCACAGTTAAAAATAGATTTTTAAAAAATAAGTTTGTAGCGACTACTGCTTGAAAACTATAAGAGATATTGATATGGGACTTTTTCTAAAATGATCAGCATGACATGATGGTTATCCGAGTCGAACATTATTTTGATTCAATGTTAAACATGGCTGTCAGTGGCCATCTTTGTTTACATAGAGTTATATAATGAAAACTTGTAGCGACTACCCCTCTGAAACTACTTGACGGATTTTCATGAAACTTCACAGGAATGTTGCTCTTGATGTCTAATTGATCGTAGCAAAATTTCAGGTCGGCCGGAAATTCAAGATGGCCACCACAGCTAAAAATAGATTTTCAAAAAAACAGTTTGTAGCGACTACTTCCTGAAATCAAAATCAATCAGTAGAGCTTCAAGGTCATTGACCTCTTGTTACTTTTACCCTGGTTACATTTAAATAAATGAAATTTTGAGTATTCACTTTTTCGTCTTATACTATAAGTTTTAATATATTTCTGGTGCAATAATATAAAAAAATAATAATATGCAAAAAAAAATGGCTTAATACAATTCTTATAATTAACATTAATGATTGAACAAATGCAATTTATGTAGAAAAACTAACGGGATGCCGTTAGTTTTAAAAAAATCAAGATTGCCATGTGTCCCTTTAACACCTATCAGTGATCGTAAACACCGACGGGCTGAGTATCTCTGGCGAATTCGTAAGCAAACATTTTCAAACTTTCCGTTTTGATCAGCCATTTTCGCCGCTAGAGGGCGCCACATTTGATGTTTTACCCGGCTCGATCACACAGTTAAATCTGTAGATAATGTTGAGCGCGGGGACACAAACCAGTTGATTGACAGCAAGAGGCGGAACAGTGGGCGGAATCTTATCGCACCAACAATTTGACAGTGGCTCTCAATAAACGCTGCCATAATTAGTTTATCTATCTAAATGGATTGTCACTAATTAGCTAAAACACTCAGCGGGATAGTGGCTTATAAACAGTGAAAGACTTTGTGAATTAGAATTCGGGATTTTCCGAGATCTTTTAGACAAAATCGGTCACAAATTTGGATTCGTCAGACCGCCGATGTCTGGCAAATTTGGTGTGCATTTCTTACGGTTTTCATTCGCCAGTTCAGGTTACTTTTTGCCTATGGCGATTTGGCAAATGGTTAACGTGGGCCTAGTAAGCCAATACACATTAACCATTGATATTCGTGAACAATCGTAAAGATGTGTTAATGCTCTGATCAATGAAATGTGAAGCCCACATTGTACTTTTGTTTTCGATCGCTGTCGTACAAATTCGATATCTCACCGGATGACTCATAAAATATGTTGACGATTTTAGCTGAGTATTTACGAATAAAACTCGCAATGTTCCGTCGTATGTGCAAGCGTCTAATTATTTGAATCGATAAAGCATGTCGTCTGAGAACAAGTTAAATGTCAACACTAAATTTCCTTCATAGGAGGGAGAACGGCCTGAAAAACAGCGGGCTAAAGTTAATACTTGTCAAAAACAATAAACTAACATCTTGTGTGATGTCACATATTAGTACTGCGAACAATTTAACGTTTTTGCAACAACGGTGTCGGACAAACACTGGTATAAATTGTCCTAGAAAACTGTGGGGAAACCTGGAAAAGACCTTGAGTTTTGTTCTCAAAAAACTGTGGGAACCCTGTAATACACTCACTTTGTACAGACTAGTTCTCCTGCTACCCTGGCTGGCATTCAACAACTAGTGGCCTATATCATTGCCATGTGCCGGTTGAATGAATGTTGAAAATGTGTTACGGTCTCCTGCACATTTAGCCAGTAGAGCATCCACAGACTCTTTCGCCTCTTGTCTGCACCGTATTTTCAATACTATAACACTTAGAGATACCAAACTTGGTATGTGGATACATCTTGGGATAGCTGTGTGTCGCATACCAAAATAAGGCCACTTTGACCTTGACCTGTGACCTCTGTCATAGAAAATGCTTGTCCGCACCGTATTTTCAATACTATAACACTATGTCTTACCAAACTTGGTATGTGGATACATCTTGGGATAGCGGTGTGTCACATACCAAAATAAGGTCACTGTGACCTCTGTCATACCCCAAACATTGTGAGAAGCATCAGTATGAAGTGGAACTGCGCATATACATGAAGTCATGGGGTATGCGTTTGCAAGGGTATTAATAACCTTCAGTGATAGTTTTAGTTTGACATTCTTTTGATCTACATCTTTATTAATTTCGCTTTGTTTTGTACACTCTTTTTGTGATGTCTGGGCGATCTCTGTAGTGTAAGGAAACACGCTTTTCTTTCGAGAAAAGAGATTCAAGTTCAAGTCTTGGCAGGGACCTGACACACTGAGTTGTACATACAATTATTTTTTTCCACATCAGTAATGTTGTTTTTGTACAGCATGAACTTAAAAATATGTACATTTGATAGTCATTCATCCTATTATTACCAGAGTGTGTTTTTGACATAGGTGTTGCTGTTCCGGCGGCAGCGGCGTCAACATTCAAGTTTTGCGTTTATGTAATTTTCTCACAAACTGTATGCACTAGACCTTTCAAACTTTGCTTATAGTTGTATCATGGGTGGTACATTGCAACGTGACAAAGCAAATGTGGAAGTGACCTTGACCCTACAAGCAAAGGGCAGATAACTTACTAATTTTTATGTTCAACTTTTGGGTTTAGGTCACTTTTTCACAAACTGTATGCACTACAACTTGCAAACTTTGCTTATAGTTGTATCTTGGGTGGTACATGGCAATGTGACAAAGCAAATGTGGATGTGACCTTCACCATCCAAGCAAAGGGCAGATAACTTTAATTGTTACATTTACATCACTTTCTCATGAACTAGAATTATGCACTAGATGTTTTAAACCTAATTTATAGCTTAATCTTTGGAAGAAAACATATTCTATTTCGACCTAGTTGTGTCTTAGGTAGTGCATTTTTCATCTGAACTTTACCAAACTTTAACAGATGTTTTGCCTTTTTTTTTATTATTAGTGTATATATATATATATATATTTATATATCAATAATATATACATAATACCGTCATCTTCTTACAATGGAATACAACAACCTGTATCACACTACAGGTTATCACTATGCTTCTAAAAATAGAATGAGTATCACTATCTTACTAAAAATAGAACAGCAGTTCAAGCAAGTTTTACGCCACTATGCACGAGAACGTCAAGACGACGTTGCGTCATACAACCAAAACAAGTAGGTCAAACCAATGACACCAACACCTTAAAACTACATACATTTTCCCGATGCACTTTTTCGAAAAGTAGTATGCTTTATTGAATGTGTATGCAATAGCAATGCAAATGTTTCTATGTTAATGATGTGTAAGAGGTATATAATAAAAGGATCATTACTAGAGTAACCTGTTCTGGAAGTTTGTATCACCTCTCATAGGTAAATGCCAGATCAGGATTACACAAACAAACCACACATGATGCTCTAATTCCAATGCAATGAATTAAAACAAATATATTCTACAATTTTCATTCTTATTGCCGCTCGTCGTCATAGTATATATTGTATACTATGACTTTTCTTGTTATTATTGTAACGCTTTGTTATCAAGTCTACAAAATCATCATCTACTTTTAGGTCTAGCACAACTGGTTCTCCTTGTTTGGCAATAAGTTTGTGATGACCAACAAGCTTAGGTAAATCAATTTGTAACATACCGTAATGACCATCTTTGCCGACTTTGTAGGAATTTTTATTTTGTTGTAATCCCTGGCCAAAGACGGGAGCATTTTCAATTATTGCCAGAAGCCTACTTCTGTAATATCTTACTTTGCCACTGACCGTTCCAAGGCGGTAGCCCTATTTTCAACCCTTTTGTGTTTGTGATGTCGTTTGCATTTAATATTAATTTTGCCTTCTTGTTTGTCTGTTTGCGTGTTTGTTCTGTGTTTTGTGGTTGACTGTCCTTCTTGAATGCTACTTTCCCTGTCCGATCTTTTTACATTTCTTAATCCGTCTGTCTCTCTTTCCAAAGCTTTTCTTTAATGTTTTATCTTTTTTTTTCTCATTTGTTTAGTAAGATTAGACCTTTCTTGGCCAGTATCACGGATTTTATCAGTGGCCTCTTGGACCATTGTGTCTAAACCATCTTTATATCCACTAGTAAGTATTTCCGTCCTTTATCTATAGACATAAAAAGCAAAATTATTGCTTATTGGTCCAAACTAATAGAAAATATTAATAGAAATGAGAGTTATAAGCTATCATCTATGGTGTATTCGCTATTACACGATTTGTATATATATAGAAAAGTAAAATCAGCATGGATGGACAATTTGAAAGATATTCTATGTTCTTCTGGTTATTCGGGAATCTGGGATAGCCAGATGTTTGCAAATTTAAAGTGGATGATTAAGTCTTCTTATCAAAGGTTAAAAGATATTTTTATTCAAAAATGGAGGGCCGAAATTGATAGAACATCAGACACTAATATGTATAAACTGTTAAAAACAGATTTTAGACAAAGTAACTATATAAAACTATTGCCTGACGTTTTATGCAAACGATTTATGGCTTTTATAACTAGAAATCATCGCTTGCCTATCGAAGTAGGGAGGTGGAGAGGGGTACCCGTAAACGAAAGAAAATGTGTAAATTGCAATGATATAGGTGATGAATTTCATTATCTTTTAATTTGTCCTGAATTTAGTGAAATGAGGAAGAAATATATAAATAACTTATATTATAATCGCCCTAATATTCTGAAATTCACATCATTATTATCAGTTGAAAAGTATGCGGAACAAAATAAAACTTAGTTTATTCATGGATAAAATAATAAAGAATGTAAGATTATATTAACTTCCTTAAGACATTTAAATAAAGATGACCAAACACAGTGCTACATTTCGTTTCGGTAGAACGGTGCGTCTTTGGTCAAAACATGTATAACACTGACAAAATGCGCTCTACATTTCGTTTCGGTAGGGAAATACGAAATTAGTTTAAAAACCTGTTAACTTTAAAAAAAATATTTTTGTATAAAGACATAAACATGCTATACAATTATCTGAAACGATGTTTACAAAACAATTATTATTGTTATTATTATATTATATTATTATTGTTATTATTATTATTATTATTATTATTATTATTATTACTATTATTATTAATAATAATAATACTGTAACATCTAGTATATTATTTAGTATACTCATATTTTGGTTAGAAATCCATAAACCGCACTGTTAGATAGTTTGTATATAGTCGTTTCCTGATGTATACGTGTTTAGAATTATATTTGATGATCTGTCGCCATTGATATAAATGTATTTTGTAACTGTTGCTTATGCTGTTCATATGTATGAACCTAAGTGAATAAAGATTTGAAATTTGAAATTCGATGATAATGGAAATCCATGTCTCTCCATTAAATCTTTATTAATTCCAGCCTTTGGATCAATATTAATTACTTGTTTGTTTTTTAGACTTCTCATCAAATAACTAAGGCAGTCCATGATACGGTTGTTCTTCCTCACCCATGGCTGCCGGAAGAATAGCTAATTGCGGACTTATTTCCGGGAGAGTAGCTAACTGCTTAGTTAACTGTTCTGACTGATCTTTTATTACGCTAGTTACCGGTTTAAATATTTCTTTGTATAAATCACGACTAGCTCCTTTTTCTAGTCTTTTTTGAGTAATTTCGTATTCTTCATCAAGCTCGCTCGATTTTTGCTTTTTGTCTGCTAATTCTTTCCATTTTAACAAAGACATGTATAATATAAGGTTAGATTAAAATAAGATAAATTAAGATAAGTTAAAATAAGTTAGATTATATTAAGTTTTTAGACATATATAATAAAGTTAGGTAAAATTAATATTTTCCAAGTATTATTATAATGGAAATTCCAAACTATGATATGAAGACATAAAACGGTAGTTTCAAACATATATGGAAATGTATGCCAGACTGTTGTTTTAGAATGCTTATATGTGATAATTCAGGTTCTGGCAAGACAAACACATTAGTTCACATGCTATTAAAACCTTTAGTTTACTATGACAAGATTTACTTATTTGCTAAAAACAGTGGAAGTATCAGGTCTTGTCACAAAAACTTGAAAAAAATGGCAAAAATAAATAAAATCCCAGTCGAAGACATATTAGAATGTTCAAATGATGAAGTTATCCTGGATACTTTAGATTCAGATAATCAGAAGATAGTCATTTTTGATGATTATGTTTGTGAACGCAATCAAAACGATATTATTACTTATTTCATCCAGGGAAGACACAAAAATTGTTGTGTAATTTATTTATCTCAATCTTATTACAAAACTCTCAAAGACATTCGGTTGAATTGCTCTCATTACATCTTCTTTGAGTTAATCGTGAGCTGGGTATGCTTTCCAACGAACAAGATGTCAGCAAAGATCAGTATAAAAAAGCAACTGACAAGCAGTACGACTTTCTGTATCTTGAACGCCCTAGAAAGTTAGTAAAGCGTAACTTCAACGGTGAAATTTAATGTAATATATATTATATATAATGAGACTTTTTAACGATCTTGGTGAGGAAGTTACTACTGGCAGTGTTAATATTACACATTTTGGTATTGTGCTGTCTGAGTATTAAAACAAAAACATCTGGTTAATTATCTTCACAAGGGTAAAAACCAGGAAAACGTTTTAAAAAGTAATCTCAACATGGATAATAATAAAATTATAAATGTTGGTAATCCAGAAAAATCAGATGATGCAGTAACAAAGCAATTTACTATAAGAAGAATAACAAAGATCATACGTGATTTTAATATTGATATAATTCCAGATATGATATAACAACAGGTGTTGATGATAAACTAAGTCAAATACAAACAAAGTTACAAGCAAACCGTGAGGAAATGATTGAAATTCAAAATGGTTTAAAAGATGAAATAAAACTTTTGGGTGATGCTTTAAAGGAGTTAGAAAAGGAAGAAGATGGATCGGAAAATAGCGAGCTCTATAAAAAGCTGGGTGAAAAAAATACAAACTGGTGTTGAAAGTATTAATGAGCGAATTAAAGAAATCAATAAACAAATGGTTGATAACAATGAACTAGAAACTGATATTGCTGATGCTTCAAAACAAATGAGAACTGCTGAAGATGTCAAAAAGAAAATGGTTGGCAGCAAGACGCTGGAGACTGCTCTTAACAAACTGGTTGACACTAATAAACTAGAAACTGCTACTGATGATGTTTCAAAGCATTTGAAAGCTGCTCATGATGAAAGAAGCAAAGCTCTTGATAATGAGATCGCTTCTCTTAAAGAGAATAATCAAAAGTCTGATAGTCGGCACACAGCAATTCTTGGTATAATTGATGAGTTGAAAGCAGAAGTAGAAGATTTAAGCTGGATTCTACTGCTTGAATATACAATAGATGATGGCATAAGCATCATGCTAGATGATGATGGAGCTAGTGAGAATGTTCTATCATATTCAACGCGAAAACCACTTAAAAGAACCAAGCGTAATGGTTTTCTCGAGGCGTTTACCCCCGTAACCAATCCATTTATAAATACTGAAGAATATTTTACCCCTGCTGTTGAATATGGAAGCATACGAATTGTAAAACCCGGACGCTATATAGTTAAAGCAGACTTTACATATACTGTTGTAAACACAAACATTCATATAGAAGCTTTTAGTTTGTTTAATATGACTCCAAGTACTGATCAGACACATACTTGACCAAAAATAGAAAATGGCAAACTTGGATAAAAAAGAGTGTGATAATGGACCTTTGGAACCGGCCGAGCACGACACATACGAAATATTGCAGTCTCGGTTTGATTGAGACTGTTCATGAGCGGTAGTGAAATATGCTAGCTACCGATCATGCCCTCTAGCCCCGGGTTGAGCAGAACTCAATATTCATAAAAATCAACAGTACAGAATTTTAACCATCTCAAAGATGGCAAGCATATGGCGATGGATATAGCAATATTTGTATCTTTGTTAAATTGAAAATGGATAAATATTGTCTATTAATATGTATAATGGAACTTATTTAAGTAGCTAAAGCAAGCTACTTAAGCATTTCATTTAATCTATCCTATATTAGATGGAAAAAAAAATTGTATTATCATCAGAAAAAGCTTCAATAATTACTGTGATTTGATAAGTAATTATGTTGTTGATGGATCATACGGGGATGTCATTTATGAAATAAGTACAGCTGATCTTACGAGATCGTATCCTTTTAAAGATGAACCGATAAGGGTTGGGTACTGCGAAGTAAACAAAACGATCATTAACAGTATTATTATTTACATTACCGAATTCTCTGGTAAAATTATTATTAATCTCAACGGAGTTGCTTATGCCGTGGTGCGGTGTTCGTCGTCCGTCTGTCCGTCCGTAAACTTTTTTTGTAGCGACTACTCCTCTGAAACTACTGAATGGATTTTCATGAAACTGTACAGAAATGTTGCCCATGAAGTCTATTTGATCCTAGAAAAAATTCATGTTGATGTGAAATCTAAGATGGCCGCCAAATCTAAAATTAGATTTTTAAAAAACAAGTTTGTAGCGACTACTTCTTGAAAACTCTAAGAGATATTGATATGGGACTTTTTCTAAAATGATCAGCATGACATGTTGTTGGTCCTTGTCGAAAATTGTTTTGATTCGACGTTCAACATGGCTGCCAGCGGCCATCTTTGTTTACATAGAGTTATTTTTTGTCGGAAATTCAAGATGACCGCCACAGCTAAAAATAGATTTTCAATAAACAAGTTTGTAGCGAGTACTTCTTGAAAACTATAAGTTATATTGATATGGGACTTTTTCTAAAATGATCAGTATGGAATGATGTTGATACTTATCGAAAATTATTTTGATGCGACATTAAACATGGCCGCCAGTGGTCAGCTTTGTTTACATAGTTATATAATGAAAACTTGTAGAGACTACTCCTCTGAAACTACTTGACGGATTTTCATGAAACTTCACAGGAATGTTGCTCTTAATGTCTAATTGATCCTAGCAAAATGTCAGGTCGGCCGGAAATTCAAGATGGCCGCCACGGCTAAAAATAAATTTTAAATAAAAAGTGTGTAGCGACTACTTCTTGAAAACCATAAGTGATATTGATATGCGTCTTTTCCTAAAATGATCAGTTTGACATGATGTTGATCCTTGTCGAAAATTATTTTGATTCGACGTTAAACATGGCTGCCAGCGGCCATCTTTGTTTACATAGTTATATAATGAAAACTTGTAGCGACTACTCCTCTGAAACTACTTGACGGATTTTCATGAAACTTCACACGAATGTTGCTCTTGATGTCCAATTGATCCTAGCAAAACTTCAGGTCGGGCGGAAATTCAAGATGGCCGCCACGGCTAAAAATAAATTTTCAAAAAACAAGTTTGTAGCGACTACTTCTTGAAAACTATAAGTGATACTGATATGGGACTTTTTCTAAAATGATCAGCATGACATGGTGTTGGTCCTTGTCGAAAATCGTTTTGATTCGATGTTAAACATGGCTGTCAGCGGCCATCTTTATTTACGTAGAGTTATCTAGTAAAAACTTGTAGCGACTACTCTCTGAAACTACTCGACGGATTTTCATGAAACTTCACAGGAATGTTGCTCTCGATGTCTAATTGATCCTAGCAAAATTTCAGTGCGGCCGGAAATTCAAGATGGCCGCCATGGCTAAAAATAGATTTTCAAAGTACAAGTTTGTAGCGACTACTTCTTGAAAACTATAAGTATTGATTTGGGACTTTTTCTAAAATGATCAGTATGACATGATGTTGATCCTTGTCGAAAATCGTTTTGATTCGATGATAAACATGGCTGTCAGCGGCCATCTTTATTTACATAGAGTTATCTAGTAAAAACTTGTAGCGACTACTTCTCTGTAACTACTTGACGGATTTTCATGAAACTTCACAGGAATGTTGCTCTTGATGTCTAATTGATCCTAGCAAAATATCAGGTCTTCTTGAAAACTATAAGTGATATTGATATGGTACTTTTTCTAAAATGATCAGTATGACATGGTGTTGATCCTTGTCAAAAAATATTTTGATTTGACGTTAACATGGCTGCCAGCGACCATCTTCGTTTACATAGAGTTATATAATGAACACTTGGAGCGACTACTCCTCTGAAACTACTTGACGGATTTTCATGAAACTTCACAGGAATGCTGATCTAGCTATCAAAAATCTATCATTAGAGATTCAAGGTCATTGACCTCTTGTTTTAAAAGAATTAATGTAATATATGTCATATGACACGTTTAAAAAAGGTTTAGACACTAGTACAGGAGCATATACTCAAGTAGACCGACTAACTGGAGCTGGCATATTTGACATTTTCTCAAAAGTTGGATCAAAAATATTCAGCGAGTCTGTAAAAACAGCAGGTAAACTGCTGGTAAGCAAATCATAGAGAGTGGTTATAAAACACTTGGGGATGAAGTAGGTAAAATGGCCGCTGATACATTAGTTTCAGCTAAGAAACCTAAACCAAAAGGTGACCTAATTTTAAAAGAACTTACAAAAGCTGCCACAAAAGATGTAGCTAAAGTTGTAGCTGATAATATAATTGAAGAAGATGCAAATACAAAAATTAATAGATTACTTTCCGGAAGGGGAATCAAAAGTACAAATGTCCGTACAAGAATTAAACGATTAATTAATAGAAAATAATCTAATTAATAGTATATATAGATGTTTAGAAGTGAAAAATGTAATACCCGATACGAATATGTACCTATTCAATTAGATACTCCTGTAGTGTTACCTGGAAATGCTACTAAACAAATGAAAAGCGGTTATCAATTTACAATAAATGATAAAAGTTCTCACTTTGATTGGTATAACGCATATTTTGAAATCAGTTTTCAAGTAAACAAGCTTGCTGATGGAGCTGATTTCGTAGACGCTGACAGAATTGCTTTAATTAACGATGCAGCTTCATTGATTGATCAAATGCAAGTAAAGCAAAATGGAAAAACAGTTTACGATGGAAATAATCTTCACAGATTTGTTAATGTCAAAAGCTTGCTTGAAATTTCTGACGACTATGCAAAGACAACCGGAACAAATGAATACTTTTATTTGGATAATACGACTGCTGCGGAATCTCGAGATGATCAAGCTGGTTATAACCTAGGATTTACTGCTCGTCATGCTTTAATCATAACTAATCAAAAAGTTGATTATATAATTCCATTAAACAAATATTCCTTCTATTATTAATTTAGAAGAGGATCATGACAAACGATAAAGGTTTATCAAAAGAGGTTATGACCCTATCATTTTGCAACGCACTGCCTGCTTGGTGGTGGACCCATTTACAGTTCGCCACTATGCTTTCCTCTTTAATTGTGCGATGACCGGACAGGCTGTGGACTATGACGTCTACCCAAAGTCCAAAGACGTTTGATGTTTGTCTGCAATCGTGTCTTGTCGTGCCCTAAATGGTTTATTCTCGTGTTGCTCTGCAAAGTCATTGCGGACCTTCTTTGTGGCTTTTTGGGCTATTTTTTATTTATTTGTTGTATTTAGATATATACGAGCATCTTTGTGTCTTACTTATATTGCCTGTTAATGCTGCCTTGTTGGTTAGAGAATAGTTCATGGCGGGGATTTCTTTATTTACACTGTCCCGTTTTATTGGGATGACAGTAGGGTACGTGTGAGGTTTGGTGTACCCTAGAACCTGGTTTAACCCCACAGGGGCCTTTTTTGCCACTGACCGTTCCAAGGCGGTTGCCCTATTGTCAACCCTTTTTGTGTTTGTGACGTCATATTCCTTTATTCCTTATTCCTATTGCCATTCGTGTTTATTTTTTTGCGTGTTTTTGGGATAACTGTGTTCTGTGAAAGAGTTCCTTTCGACTTTCATACTTATTTTTTAAAAAATACCCATGATTAAATAGGCGCAAAATAAATTATGAGTTGGTAACTGTTAATTCAACGCTGCAGTTTTGGGGTTTGGCGTGACTGGTTAAAGCCGTTTCTACTGTGTTTAAAGTGTTTGGATATTCAAAAAATGGAAGTTATATATAGTTCTATTTCTTTATTTAAGCCAAATATGGCCCATGAACATGTTTAAATAATATACATATAAATACATAAATTTCACTGGTGAGATGAGCAAGAGCATAATTTATTTATACAGCAAGTTATTGTATGTAACAAACTACATGAATATAAGCAATTCTCTCTTTCCATTACATGCAATAACTCATTTATTTACTTAGTTCTCTTATCCTTTCAGCCTTACATTCATATATTATGTATAAGTCACGGCATGTTTTAATAAGTAAACAATAATATCCATATGCAGTATGATTTAGCAAGTTTAAGTAAATAAGTAACATATCCCTTTGGGAGAGATCTTCCTATAAAGCAGGTATTTATACATAATGCAGGTATTTATACATATCGAGCTTGTAAAATTAAGTTCAAGAAAGTTCCCTGTGTTACTTTAGTATTTCTTTATAAGTATTCGTAGTTCAAAAGCTTTGTATACGAACACGGATAACTTTCTGGTTTCAGACTCGCATGTGCTATTTATTAGTTGTATAAATTTTAAGAAGCTTGGGTGTTTCCAAAAGTATTTTTTTTATATATATAGTTCTTATATCGTTGTAGTTTTTGCACTCAATTACAAAATGGTATTCGTCCTCCAATAGGTTACATTGTCTACATTTTCTATCTTGTAAAGGTACAGTTGCAGGCTTACGTCACCGTCCACATTCAGTTTCTAATGTATGCGATGACAGTCTGAGTTTTGTCAGAGCAGAGCGAAATTTAGATATATTTATTTTATCTAGATACGGTTTGAATTCAAAAGTAGAAATGGTCCTATAAAAAAGTGCTCGTGTGGATATATTTAATTCTGCGTCCAATTCTTGAATAAATACATCTTGAATTCTTTGTTTGAACATCGAAAGAAAAATATTAACATCTCCGACACCTTGCGCTAGCCACACATCTTAGAAACCTAGTCTAGATAACAAATGTTTGACTTGTGATGTCCAGTTTACTCTGTTAATGTGCAATTCACTATCGTTTTTAAGCATACTATAAACTATTTTTGTGTATTTTGTTTGATCACACAAACACCGTTTCATCAACCAATATTTAATTATTATATAATATCGTTTATTTATAAAATGTATGCGTCCTATTTCACCGTGTATGAAATTATTTTGCGTGATATTTTCATTCCCAATTTTTTTTTACAAAACCTGAAGTGTGTTCTTTCAACATTTGATCCTTTATTAAAACCCCATACTTCAGATGAGTAATTCAAAATAGGTGTTATAAGCTTGTCGAATAACTCCAATGAATGTTTTGGTGATATATCTACAAAATCTACAAATTTAGTAAGATATCTTTTCATTTGGAATATAGCTTTAAGGGATTGTCCTGCCAGCATTTTATCAGTTTCGCGTTGAAAGCCGCCCCCGCCCCCCCCTCCCCCCGTTGTGAAAACAACTCCTATATATTTGAATTTACTAACTAATTCTCGGTGTCTTTAAAATAGAGTTTAGTAGTACGTGGTAATTGTCCGCCTTTTCTAAATATCATTACTTTTGTCTTTTTGGTATTAACTGTTAACCTCCACCTGTCACAATACTCGGCTAAAACATTTAACGATTTCTGTAATTCCTCTTTGGACTTAGCAAACAATATTATGTCGTCTGCGTAAAGCAACAGACACAATGTGAGCATTCCTACATTAATACCTTCTACACCTTTAGTTATGAACTCTTCCTCCATATCATTTAAGTAGATGCTGAATAAAAATGGTGATAAACACTCCCCTTGTCTATCACCGAAAAAACACGAGAACTCTTCACTAACCGTATTAAAATACTTTACTTTTGATTTGACACACGTGTACATAGATTTAATAACATTAAGTATATTTCCCATTACCCCATACTTCATTAATTTGTACCATAAGACATCTCTTACTACAAAGTCAAAGGCCTTCATAAAATCAACAAATGCACAAAATAGTTTTCTCCTTGGCTGAGACTATGCGAAGTGACACCATGAAGTATAAATATATTGTCTACCGTGCTCATGCCTTTCCTAAACCCTGCTTGCGCCTCTATACATACGTGGTACAATTCTGCCCAACAATTCAGTCGATTATTAAGAATTCTAGAAAATAGTTTTCCTAACGTACTGAGTATAGTTATACCCCTGTAGTTGCTAGGTTCACTGGGGTCCCCGCTTTTAAAAATAGGTACGATATACCCTTCGCTCCATGATTCTGGAAAATACCCACGATACCTCGATCGTCGTCGTACATAATTGTTGTACAGTTTGACTGTTGTTGGCAGGTAACTATTTTACGGGAGAAACTGGGTAAAATTACATGTATGCTAATGTAGGTACAGGCGGGATGTTTCGTTTTAAAGCAGCCTGAGTTCAGCCTGTGCTTGGATGTATTTTCGTATTCATATATTTTATCTGATCTGATCTGATTTACTGATTTAAACTTGTTTTAAATAAATTTCCAGTCTGATATTCGCGTCCGCGTCCAAAATACTATATAGTTTGCGTCCCTCTGCGTCCGGAATACTCTCTAAATCAGTCCACGTCCAAAATACTATATAGTTTGCGTCCCTCTGCGTCTGGGGGTTCACCCCCATATAAGCTATATATGTAAATAAAAAAATATATAAGCAAGTAAATATATATAAGAACATATTACAATGATTTATATTGTCTGATTTCTTTCAAGAAATCTAAACACGACTAAAATCTATAGTATCAAATAACTTTTTCATAGTATTATAAACATTGTAGTACATTTGACGCATAGGATCAAAGTCTACACATTCCAAGAGATAGAGACACATAGATACAGTGAAGCGTGATATGGAAATATGTAAATAGTAAACTTTTAACAACCTCTTAATGTTTTAATGTTAATGTTTTTAAATATGGTATGAACAATGTCGTGGTGGCTATATATATTCAGTTCAACTCGTCAAGAGGTTTTTGCCTTTAAAGGCGCTCAACAACAACCCTTTTTTACTAATCGGATCCTTTTACGCTAAATGTTACTCTGTGCTTTTAAGTAAATAACAACGACAAAAACACCAGAAATTGTACTTACTTGTAAATATATTGTTGCACTACGTTTCCCACTGTTCCCATTGAGTAATGAAGAGTCACATCTCCATAGAAACATCTTGTCCTTTTTTTATATATGTATTTTCCTCCACAACTTTTTTCCCCAGAATATAATAGGAAAACTCAGTGGAGATATTACATAGATCTGGTATAAAGTCACATGTATGTCTCATTGTTCTAATATTGTGAGTGTCTATGTAACATAACTTTCTTTCAATATAAATATATGTAAATCATACACTGGGTTTTTTGAAAAGAAAAAGTTTGTTTGCAATTTTAGAATGAATGCAAAAAATAATAAATAAGTAAAGTTTTATCATTTGAAGATTGTGAAATTAAATGTCTTCCAATTTTTAAAGGGATACATGCCAGTCATGACATATTATCCATTGAAGATATTTTGAAATATATAGTTTTTTTCAAATTTCCAATAGGCTTACCGCCAATGCATACACATATACATATATGGCTGACAGTCAAACTCAGTCTTCAAATTAAACAACAAATAATTATAATATACATGTATAATGAACTTCTTCATTGTTAGGAGAAGGTTTTTTAACTAAGGACAATTATATATTTGCATGTCCGCATAACAAACTAACTGTTGATACTTATACATGTATATTCTTACATGCCATACGCGACTGCATATAGTTCATACAGCTTTTAATTGTATGGACACGTAAGTAATTTTAAGTAGGTGCTTAGCAAAAGTAGGTGCTTAGCAACCAGGTATACATATGCAATAAACATACATATTATTAGCAATGCTACAACAATTTGTATTACATTCTACAGCATATAATTCAATTATTGGCAAACATAGTTTCGTTCCTTTTAGTAAAGGCTTTATTTATGAAAATGGCGGCGTTTCTTATTTCTTTTGTACAGGTTGAATTAATTAACAAACCATTTTATGCATATTCGGTCTATTCCAATAGTATTTTTTGAAAAATTGTTTTCTCAGATCGGAGTATAACGGGCATTCTAACATAAAATGAAACTCATCTTCTAAAATATTACAGACGCAACATTTTCTCTCATTTATCGGTGTTCTGTTTGGTTTATTCCATCGTCCTGCTTCTATTTGTAATCTGTGAGATGAGACTCTTAATTTAGTCAAAGCAATTCTAAATGTTGATATTTTACATACTGTGAGGTATGGCTGAAATCTAAAACTGCATATATTATTAACAAATAAAGCTCTACTTGAATCAATTAATCTACTATTCCAATTTTGTACAAAGTTGTCATTTAATCTTTGTTTAAATATGCATAAAAACAGTTTTACGTTACCAACACTTTGCGTTAACCATATATCATTAAACCCCATTCGATATAACATTTCTCTTACTGAAGAAGCCCAATTCTTTATATTTGGTTTCACATGTATATCATATAACATCAGATCATAAATTGTCTTAACATATTTGTTTTCATTTCTGTTTAATATTTTATCCAGTACTTTATGATATTATAATGTCGCATAATAACCAGAGTTTTCTACGTAATTCTCCGTATATAAAATCGTTTTGTGTTGTCTTTTTTACCCCCATAATTCGTTTACAAAATTGTAAATGAACCCTTTCAATGTCATTCGCCTGATTGAAGCCCCATACTTCTGACCCATAATTCAGAATAGGAGTAATTAATTTATCAAATAAATCTATTCTATGTTCAATTGGTAATTCCGTAAAGTTATAAAGACATTTATTCATTTCAAATATTGCCTTTAACGCTTGACCTGCAAGTGTTGATTGAGCATATGCGAATGATCCTCCAGTTGTAAAAACATTACCCAGGTAGCTGAATCTGTTAACGATATCTAGAACAGTATCATTGTAATAAAAATGAATATCTCGTGGCAGAGAACCGCCTTTATTAAATATCATTATCTTTGTTTTTAAAGTTTTAACAACAAGTTTCCACCTTTTACAGCAGTCTGCCATGCTATTTAAACTAGTTTGTCATTCTTCCTTACTATTTGTAAACTATTTATAACTATATCATCAGCATATAATATTAGAAACATTTTAAACACATTAACGTCAATTCCTTCAATACCATTATTTATGAATGTTTCTTCAATATCATTTAGGGGCGTCCGTGGCCGAGTGGTTAGAGTCTTTGACTTGAAATCACTTGCCCCTCACCGCTGTAGGTTCGATCCCTCAGGGGCCTAGGAATATTTATGTGAGGAAGCTATCCAGCTGGCTTGCGGAACGTCGGTGGTTCTACCCAGGTGCCCGCCCGTGCACGAAAATTGCCCGGAGGGGCACCTGGGGTCTTCCTCCACCAGTGGAAGCTGGAAAGTCGCCATATGACCTTAGCTGTTGGTGCGACTATAAAATCCAATTCAATTCAATTCAATTCAATATCATTTAAAAACATCGAAAACAAAAAGGGAGATAAGCACTCTCCCTGACGGACACCCAGCATACAACTATACTCATCACTCAGTGAGTTGCATTTATTGAGTTTGCATATTTTGAAATATATACATATTGCAATGCCTCCCTTTAAAAAAAATTGCCAATATTCATATTTGCACTCATTCTGAAATCGTAAAGAAAGAAAAAAACTCCCCATTTGTTTGTGTCCTATATTAAGATATGCTTTAGTCTAGCTTCTGTAAATATTTGTTGTACTATATTTAAACTTAAATACATATCTGACGCATATTTTATCATATAACTGCCCACCCCGACCCTCACAAACCTATGGCGGGGTAAATAAATGGATCACCATTAATTTGGTGATTGAAATTTTAAAAAAAAATCACCATAAACACGTACATGTATTTATCTACGCAGGGCTTCTGTGCGTTATTCTCGTATTAACATAAAAATTAAACACTTTCGTTATAAATGACAAACAAGTTTCATTTGTAAACCATCTCCACATAACAGAAAACATTACATGTATTAAATAGTGTCTAGCTAAACTAATCTACATCAATTATTTCTACATTATTTCTAACAATTTACCATCTTAGTTCCTTCTGAGTAAAATCACAATCAACACGTGTCGTTAATCCTATTAACACCTCGCTTCTGTGCGAAGCAAAGGAATACCTGTAGGTGCGACGAGTGTCTCCACATAACAGAAAACATTAAATTTATTAAATTTTCTCTACCTAAACTAATCTACATAAATTATTTCTACATCATTTCTAACAATTTATCATCTTAGTTTCTTCTGAGTAATGTCACAATCAACACGTGTCGTTAATCCTATTAACACCTCGCTTCTGTGCGAAGCAAAGGAATACCTGTAGATGCGACGCGTGTCATTAATCTTATCGATGCAAAGTAATTAGTGAATAAATTGGGCGATTCATATACTGTTCACAAAGCAACAATTAAACACAAATTTAAATAAAATCTTATTTTGAAACATTTTTGTTCATTCAAACCTGGATTTTATATGTTGATTATATTGCACTTTTAAATAATCGTGATGACCCCGTGTATAACTTCAAGTCAATCGCATCAATTAACATTGATTTTCAAATTACCTAGACGACTCGTGTGAAGTTTTGACACTTATCCAAATATCAAAATGCTCTTGACATACACGGTTTTCTGTCTTTTGATTCAAATATATTGAAAAATGAATATCATTATCATACATATGTGATAATTACGTAAGTGTCGATAATTAATGTTCCTTGATAATCCTATCAAGGCAAACATGCAGGTGATACCAGGGCGATGACCGATCAATTAGTGAATGTGCTATAATCTAATCAAGGACCAAACAAAGGTGTGAACATGTGACTATTATACTGAAAACTTTTCGTAGTAAAGTCGAAGATCAGCGTCCCTTTTCTGAGATGTGATAAGTTTACAGTCCTTTACGACATGGATACATATAGTGTATGTAGATCTATGTTTACGATGGATAAGTTTAGGCCAATATTTAAAAAAAAAGAAAGAAAGAAGTTAAAGACCCTTTTCGTAGTAAAGTGGGAAATCACAGGTCATTTTATTAGACAATGTGCATGTCCTTTTCGTATGAGGGTATAGTCTTTTTTATTAGAACCATTTTCAACATAAACGTATTTATAATAAATAAATAAATACTTGATGCATATACAAAACTAACGCCAATGTGAAATGTGATCATTCTGATAATATGCATCAAGGATTTGTACAATATCCTTGTATGCATTAACACATTTCGCAGACCGGTCCTTTTCGTAGCTGATAATGTTCGCTATACATACGTATTTTTGAGGAATTAAGACTTTCTCTTTCATCTTTTATTTAGTATATTCTTAGTATAATTACACATTCTTTACATTTAAATCACCTAAACCAAACAATATTGATGCTCTTTCCATAAAACGGGCCCTTTTCGTAGCTTGAATGCCCTTTTCGCGAAAAGGACCCTTTTCAGTAATCAGTCATACCGATCGACAGGAAGCTTAATTCCATGTGTAAAGTCAATAGCGCGGATATTTCAAGCGTTCACACAACAGCCGGCGTGACTTTTTGGTGAGATTTTGTTTCGATTTCAGAGTTTCGTTTTTGCAGTTATTTAGCGTATTTAGTCATACATTTAACATTTCATTAATTCATATATGTATCTTAATAGCTATGTTTTTTTCCCCAAACGGTTTGCTGTCTGAAAGATCAACGATCAACTCTCGCCCAGTGTCAACTCGGCCGTTGCTCCGTTGCGGAGAAGTTGCCCTTACTGGCCTTAGTTGGTTAGGTCGGACTGGGTCAGCTTGGGCCCTTATATAAGCATAGTTTTGCGAATCGGCTGAAAAGTCATGACCTATCATCAGAATATTTAACCGACCGATGATCGATCAGTAATCGATTTATCATTAAACATGACTGCTATAAAAGACAAGTGTTACAAGCTTTTTTCAGACTAGTCTATATAAACGAAGAAAAGAATCCTATTTCAAGTATTTTCTGGTAATAAAGGAAATGAATGAAACTGACCAACATATATTTTAAAAATAGGTTGTGTTACCCACTATAAATATGTGATTTGCTTGTTGCAAAATTATAACTCATTTTATTTCTCTGTGTTGGAAATTATAAGCATGGTTTGTGACCAAATCTGATATTTGAGTTATTAGCCAAGGTCAAAGTAAACCACCGTTCTGTATTGATCTCTAGATAAAATCATAACAAAGAATGCATTTCAAAGCAAAAACATGGAATTCCGTCATTCATCTTGGATACAAGCATAAGAAAGACAAAAACAGATTCACACCTATTCATAATGGAAGCATATGCCTAGGACTAAGGTCAACCTGGGTGTGAGGGGTGGGGTGGGGGAGAGTAATCGGGGGTACTGGTAAACAGTTACAATTTAATACTGGGGTGTTGTTCTTTCTCCCTATTTATAACTTGAAACAATGATCTAAAACTATGGTAACCTATTACTCCATTTCTGTCTTGGTGTAATGATTCTGTGTTGTTTTTTTGAGTGAGGGTGGTGGGTGAGGGTGGTGGGTGGTGTGGGGTGGTCTCCCTACAGTTACAATTTAATACTGTTTTGTTCTCCCTATTTATAAATTGAAACAATGATATATAACTACGGGGTAACCTATTCACTCCATTTCAGTCTTGGTGTAATGATTCCGTGTTCGGGGTGGTGGTGTGGGTAGGTGTTGGGTGGTTTCTCCCTATTTGTAATTTATTAACACTACTTTTAACATGTCCTATCTGTGTTTTGCCTCATCTTATTTTGCTCTTTGTTAAATAAATATTTTTTGAGTATCGGTCAATTGTAAAAAAATATAATGAAAAAAACACCCCAGGGCTTTTTTTGAGGAAATTGGGTAAAGGACAAATCCTGCTGATTTTGTGGGGTGGGTTGGGGTGGAAGCGCGAGATAGTCAAAATTGGGAAAGATGCGTAATGTTCATTATTTAAGTGAATGTTTTTTAAGGGAAAACTTTCATTAAAACGTATGTTTTACGTTTAATATCAATCAGGTATTTCACTGAATATTTATTTTAACATACAAACTATGAAAAGTCTGTCACTTTTATTTAAAAACAATTTTTCTTTCATATTGGGATTTTTTTTCCACAGAATTGGGGGGAATTTTTTTTTTGCAATTGGGAAGAGGCCGATTTTTGGCGCCTGTTATAAAGGTTAAATATTGCACCCTTGTAAAAATAAAACTTGTGAATACAATCAAAGCAAGCCCAAAACACTGTGATATGTTTTCAGAGTGATCCTTCAAGATGACAGACCTGTCCCAGTTCACTTTTCCCAACAGTGCAAGCGTGTGCCTTCTCGACTGTAGTACCGCCTTCAAGAATCTTACAGATAAGGAGCGGAAATATGCACATTATCTGTCACAGGCCTCCTGGTATGGTGGGCTCATTGTACTGGTTCAGGTAAGAATTGAATAGCAAAAGTACAGTTTTCCATTTCAAACATACACCAAGTGAAATTAATGTGTTTACTTTCAGTTTCACTTTCATATGAAGTGAATATCTTATGGAGGACTCCTTGTACTGGTTTAGGTTAGAATAGCAAAAATACAGTCTATCTGAACTGGATACTCATGATTGATTCTTTTTCTTGCATACCAGTTAGTGGCAGTTACATTCTGGGCCTTGATGTTGCCAACTAATAACGTTTTGCTTGTTTATTTACACACTGACGTCATATATTGTTGATATCATTGCGCAACTTTTATGTTCCCCCATGTGTAAGATCAGGCTTTCCATTACCCATGTAAAAAGTGGATAACCTTATCTGGTATGCAAGAAATAGCCTTAGTCTGGCATAGAAAATAATAATGTAAGGAAATGGTAGTTTGTTGATAGTGTTAGAACTCATGGTCTACCTGAAACAGTTGATTTGTACTTGGGTATACTGGTTTCACCATGTGCGTCTGTCTGTAGACGCAACCATGTCCGCTCCATAACTCCTCTACCCCTAAAGTAAATCTCATAATGGGTGGACTGCCTGTAATGAGAGGATGACCCATATTGATTTTGAGTCAGTAGGTCAAAGGTCAAGGTCACCAGGACCCGATAATGAAAAACCTTATCCGCACGATAACCCCTCTCCCCGTGAAGCAAATCTCATGAAACTTCATAGATGAACTGCCTGTGGTGAGAGGATGACCCCTATTGATTTTGAGGTCAGTAGGTCAAAGGTCAAGGTCACCAGACCCTATAATGAAAAACCTTGTCTGCTCCATAACTCTTCTCCCCCTGAAACAAACCTCATGAAACTTCATGGGTGGACTGTCTGGTGAGAGGATGACCCCTAGTGATTTTGAGGGCAGTAGGTTAAATGTGAGGGTCACAGGAACCCGATAATGAAAAACCTTGTCCGCTCCATAAATCCTCATCCCCTGAAGCAAATCTCATGAAACTTCATAGGTGAACTGCTTGGTGTTGGAGGACGACCTCTATAGATTTTGATGTCAGTAGGTCAAAGGTGAAGGTCACCGGGACCCGATAATGAAAAACCTTGTCTGCTCTATAACTCCTCTCCCCATGATGCAAATCTCATGAAAATTCATGGGTGGACTGTCTATGGTGAGATGATGACTCCTTGATGGGTAGACTGCCTGTGATGAGAGGATGACCCCTATTGATTTTGAGGTCAGTAGGTCAAAGCCACCATTACCTGATCATGAAAATTCTATTTCACTCAATCTTTATTCAAACGGTAGGGTGCAGCATGGGGGTGCGGGTATATTTGTTGCCCTTAAAAGGCAAAAGCTCTAGTTATCTCTGAAATTTATTGGTAAAATTATGTTAGATTTGGCATGAAGGTTATATGATGTTTGTCTGCTTATTGTGTACCAGCATTGATTGATAAATAGGGATATATCTGGGCTAAATATCAGTGACGTCATATTGTGTAAACCTCTCAATATGATGTCCGACATAATAAACCTTTTCTAGTGTACATATACCGTGTAAGTAATGAACTGTTTGTCCGAAATCGTTGACCGTTTCAATTTATTTTTAGAACATACTATATCTGATATCGAGCGCTATTGATATGTCATTGATGAATGGAGATTTTGGTGAAAAAAGATGCTATTTCAATGAGGCATGGATGGTAAAGTAGTTGTTGAAAGAGTTTGGGTGTAAATAAAGAAAATCCCTGATTCGTTTGCTTACATCATATAATTCAGATAAAATATTGTGTATTTGGTGATCATTTGGGGAAACGGCGCAGGCGCTGTAAATGAATGTCAAAAAATAAGGAAAACTGCTTACATTTGGGATATGCTTTTTTTGCTTCAACTGAGTAATTCAAATACTTCAAATACTTCAAATACTTCAAATTGAAAAGTACATTTTAGCAGCCTGAATTTGATATATTACACTTGTTTTTGTTCATTCAGATCATAGAGATACTCCCTAAACAATCATGCTACCCCTCTATATCTTAGTGTATCCTTAAGTCAGTAGTCCTGTCGATAGATATACATTGATGCTTAGGGCGGTTGTTGTTTTAAAGAACACCATACGTGGGGCGGAATAATCAGAAAGGCGGATACATGCGGGTGGGTGGGTGGGTGGGTGGGTGTTACTGCTTAGGAATTTGTTTGGCATGATGAGTCATAGTCACAGAATAAAAATGATTTACATGATTTAATGATTGATTTAAAACTCTGTATAATAAATATGATAAATAATAAGACTAGTATACTGAAAGGAAAAAGAAACGCAGGGTGCGTATTTCCGCTATATATTGAATGTTTAATATGCTACTGCTAATCGAATGGTACAGGGCGACATTAGGCCTGTCCTTTTAGAAAGAAGGTTTAAACAGCACTGAACACACCAATGGTTACCCCTTTAAAGTTTCATTATCGTCAGAATGCGCATTTGGCTCAAGCAGGTGAGCAAACTTAGGCTTTAAATGTTGCAATCACTTAACATTAAATACAGTACTGAACTGGCTCAATTTTTCAAAGAGGAACTTCAGCATTTATGAATTTCTTGTTACAACGTGTACTGTGATTAAAACGTCTACAACATCACAGTTGTGTCCTTTCTCTAACTAACTGCACTTTTTTTTTTTACAAAACATCTTGGGATTTCCTTGGAATATATATGGAATTAAGTTTGCAGTATATGCAATATATAGCGGAAATACGCACCCTGCGTTTCTTTTTCCTTTCAGTATACATAGCACAGGTAAATAACAAACTTTACTTCATGGTAAAATAAACACATTCATTACCAGTGGTGTTATTTGGATTATAATAAATCAAACTTTTTTAAGAAGTCGTATTTGATTACTTGAATAAATATATTACACATTTCATTTTTAAGCCCATCATGAATATGGAACAGCTTGAATATCAAGCACTATTAATATCCAATTAAATCTGTTTAGTCATATGTGAATTAGACTAGCTTTTAGGCCTGAAAGTGAAATGTTACACATTTTCGTTATACTCTGTAGTAAGTCTAATTGATATCCCACATAATTGAATTGCATAATTTATTAATGTATCTTTTATTTAATCAAGACTAGTAGCTAGTATGTTCCGTACATAGGTACATCTATTCTTTTATTTATTCAAATGTATCACATGAAACACAGGCTGGTTAATGTACAGTGTTATTTCTATATTAACCACTGTTTCAGACATCCCCCGAGTCTCCAGGTATATTCATCCTACTGCAGAAAGTGTTCAAGTCTCAACCCTCCAGTGAACTACAGAGGCTGGCAGAGGAACATGGACTCACAACAGAAGAGTTTGAGGTGGGCACATTTTGTTATAGGTCCCATACTCACATGAACATGGAGATTTTGTTTACAGTCTCACACGCTCATAAACATGCCCGTTTTGTTTTAGGCCTGACACTTAAACCTGTACATTGTTTAAGACCTCACACTAACATGAACATACACATTTGGTTTTAGGTCTCACACCCACATTTTTGTTTAAGGTCTCACACTCACAATGGCTGTCATTTTTTACACTGAAACATTACTGTCTATTTTTGCACTGAAAAACTTCAACATATTCAGATATTCATCACAGGTGTTCGTGCACTACTTCTCTGCACTGAGAGTTGGAGGTTTGGGCTGCAGTGCCATTTCACGTACATTCCCAACATTGGTCCTTAAAAACTAAAATACTGCCCTTAAAAGCGGGTGCAGGAGAGCTAAATTTATCGCCCATGTTGAAATAAGAATTTGCCTTTCCGCTTAAAATATTTATAGTATGATAGATTGAAATCATCATTGGTGTACAGGTTATATTAAGAAATTTTAGAAAAAGTTAAACGTTTCCATTATACTTTAATATTTGACTTAGAATTTTTGGTTCTGGTCTTGTTTTAGGTTATGTTACTCTGAAAACCTTTTTTTATTCAAAAAATTAATAAAATGTTATTGCTTTTACAGGCAATGCTGATCTATGCAGCTGCATTTTACTCCAATATGGGCAATTACAAATCCTTCGGTGACAGCAAGTTCATTCCAAATCTTTCAAAGGTAGGTACAGGAAGATTATTAATATATTTATTTGTTAATTTAATAAAAGTGGATACAGAAATGTATCAAGGGCAAAGTCGCCTAGCGCAAATATCCACAATTCACTGTCATGTACACATCCTCGTCAGCCACTGTGTCAACAGTTAACACCCTCCTGTAACTGGTGTAGAAGGAGTTCAGGTTACAAGGAAACAATAAGAATGCAAAGAAATTCATTTATAATTTTGAAAGCTGTTGCTGTAATGCTCATTTTGGTGAATTTGGCCTTGTGACCTTGACCTCTGAACCGAGAGGTCAGACCATGGATTTGAAACCTCCATTGTCATCTGTACATCCTAGGCAACCTATGTGCTAAATATGAACATCCTGCTTCTGTTAGTGTAAGAGAAGTTTTTGCTACAAGGAAACAATAAAAATGCATGCTGATCACATAATATGACCACAAGTTCCCTCCCCTGGGGAGGAGGGTCTGTATATAAAATCACAAAAAACGTTCAGTGTGATGTGTATATCATTACTAATTCAGTGTAAGACATTTTATTAACAATATTGAAAACTGTGGTTTTAATGTTTATTTTAGTGAATTTGACCTTGACCTCTGGCCCCAGGGGTTAAGACTATTGATTAAAAACCTTTGTTGTCATCTACAAATCATAAGCAGCCACTGTGCTAAAAATGAACACTCTCCTTCGATTGATGTAACCTAATTAAAAAGAAACAATAAAAATGCATACTAACCCCCATATGACCACAATTCCCTTTCCCAAGGGAGAAGGATCCGTATATCAAATCCCAAAACCTGTGCCGTATGTTATGTGTGTGGCATTACTTATAGCATGTAAGAAATTCATTAACGATTATTGAAATTTGCAGGTTTAATGTAAAACACATAATTTTATGTGTATCTACTTAAATATTATGTGCCACACACAAATCATATACCGGTCACATCTGGATGTTTTCCCTGTTTAGGGAAGAGATACAATACAAGATGTACTATATTTTCTTGGTTTGCAGAATAAGTTTCAGGCTGTGGTTATGGGTAGCTCGGCGGCCAAAGCGGATCCTAAAGGTATCAAGGCATTGTGGGAATCTGTGTCGAACAAAATGTACTCTCTTGAGGACAGGCAGAAGGAATTGGGGCTGGGAGAAAAGGTACTGTTTTTTGTTATGCTTTTTAGCTCGACTATTTGAAGAATAAGAGAGCTTATGTAATCACCCCGGGGTCGGCGTCGGTGTTGGCGTCGGCGTCGGCGTCCCACATCAAGGTTTGCGTGTAAGCTGTGTTTACAAGTCTATATCTCTTGCATTTCTTATCCTACCACAACCAAATTTGTTCATGGGCTTCCTTGTAGCATTATCTTAAGGGCTGCATAAGCAATTTTGGTTCCTGTAACCCATGGGCTCCCATGGAACCCAAATTATGATAGCCCATAAAATGTGCCCCATTCACATCAAATTTTGCGTGTAAGCTGTGTTTACAAGTCTATATCTCTTACAATTCTTACCCTAGCACAACCAAATTTGGCCATTAGCTTCCTTATAGCATTATCGTAAGGGCTGCTTAAGTAATTTTGGTTCCTGTAACCCCTGGGCTCCCATGGAACCCAAATTCTGATAGCCCTTAAAATATGTCTGTTTTACATCAAATTTTGCGTGTAAGCTGTGTTTACAGGTCTATATCTCATACATTTTTTGTCCTAGCTGAACTAAATTTTGGAATTGGTTTCCTTATAGTATGTTGTAAAGGGTTGGATAAGTAATTTTGTCTTCTGGAAATTCTGGGCTCCCATGGAACCCAAATTGTGATGGCTCATAAAATGTGCAATAATTTATTATAAAGGCAGATCTAGGTTTGCATGTAAGCATGTATATATCTATAATTTTGGTTTGGGATTTGTTATAGCATTATGATGCATCTTATTACTTCACCCATATTGGGGCATGGGCATGCAACCCCCCTCCCCCCCCACCCACCCCCCACCCCGCCCCAGACTTGAAACTTTTTTTTTTTTTTACATATTTCTGTGTGCTTTTGTCAATTGTTACACATGTATGTTGCCCCATCCACCCCTGTCCCCCACAACCCACTCCTGCCTCTCACCTCACCCCCGCTCCCCCCCCCCCCCCCCCCCCCCCCCCCCCCCCCCCCCCCCCCCCCCCCCATTTTACATATTTCTGTGTTGCCTTTTTTCAATTCTTACACATATATGTTGCAACCCCCCCCCAACCGCACCATAGAAACATAACATGATACCCCACCCAGTCACATTATATCAACACCGGTCCAACCAGTCCAAGGACTACCCTTTATATGCTGAACAGCAAGCAAGATAGCCACTTGCAATATTTGTATGAATTTTGGTATGACCTGAATAGGGCTTGAACCCACGCTTGAACCCACGATCTCCTGCATGTGAGGTGGATGCTGTACCACCACTGCTCATTGAGGAACTATTAACTTCGCACATGTTCATTCTTTGACAATTTTGGATGCCTCTTCTATGACTAACTCCCCATCAAATTAAGACCAGAGTAACAGTCATTCATTAAATAGAAAAATACAAAAATTTATGACATTTATTTCTTAAAATTTCTAGAAAGAAAAAAATCTGACGCAAAAAATGCAACATGTATGTTAAAATTTTCACTTGTATATGATAATGTGATGTTTATTTTTTCAGGGAACGACCACATATTTCTCAAGCAACTGTGATCTCCAAGACGCCGAGGTTGCGCAAGAGTTCCTCAATTCCAAGGACCTGAGCGCCTACAATACCCGGCTGTTCAAAAAGACTAGTACCCCGGATGGCCAAGTGGAATATGAAATCAGACTGGCGTCTGTTGAAACGGGAAGTATGGGCATCTATATTACTCTATATTACTATATCTTCATGTCCACTTTTTGCAAAAATGTTTGTTATATTGTTATATTGTTATTGTTGAGTTTTCGTAGTTTGTGTCTGAAATTATGTGATGTCCCAGAAACCGTGGTAAATGTATGTCGATTTAAAACTAAAATGGATTATGCAAATCCTTATTGGCCAAACATTATTAATGTCTGTCCGAATTCGAATTATACATAAAATACAAGGAAATAAATTGTTAACACTGAACTGGCAGCATTAAGTGCATTCAGAGTGCGAGTGCTCCCGTCGGTTCCCAAAGGCAGCCATCGTGTGCCGTCGTTAGCTGTCGGTTTGCCGATGGGTAAGATGTCGGTAACCAATTTTGCCATGAATTTACACATAGGGTAGCATTGGTGGCCTCGTTATGACATAAGTTGAAAATGGCGACGAACATCGTCACTGAAATGCGTAGTGCTGATAATTTAATCCCAATAAAAAGACCAGTGAATGATAAGATGTAAAATGTCTGCAAACTCAAATACCCGGTTTTAAAGTATAAAAATTACAGGAACCCCCTTTAATATACTTGCCATTTTGCTAATATACCGGTAGCCAATGGTTACCTTGCACTGAGATTGGTACCATATGCTACCCATATCCATTAAAGTGTTTTATATTGGTTGCCAATTGCAACATTGTTACCCTTTGGTTACCATGTAACCCACTGTGGTTGCCAATAGGAGAATCCTGAACACACTCAATGTGTGATCTGTACATCTCCTAAACTGCTTTATATAATGGATTGAAACTTCACACATGTATTCAGCATCATTAGACAACATCATACAGCCAGGTTCTATAACTCATGCTTTTATTTTAACGCAGTTATGGCCCCTTATATACTTTATAGAAAATCAATTAAAGTTTTGTATGCAAGCTTGTATTTAGGAAACTATTTCACATAATGGATTGAAAGTTCACACATGTCGGCGGCATCATTAGGCAACGTCATAGAGCCAGGTTCTGTAACTCAAGCCTTTATTTAACAAAATTATGGCCCCTTCTATAATTCGAAAAAATTGGTTAAAGTTTTGTAATATGTAAGCCTGTATCTTGGAAACTAATTCACATAATGGGTTGAAACTTAACATATGTCTACGGCATCATTAGACAACATCATAGAACCAGATTCTATAACTCGTGCTTTTAATTTAAAAAAAGAGGGCGTCCGTGGCTGAGTGGTAAGAGTCTCTGACTTGAAATCACTTGCCCCTCACCACTGTAGGTTCCATCCCTCAGGTGCCTAGGAATCTTTATATGAGGAAGCTATCCAGCTGGCTTGCGGAACATCTGAGATTCTACCCAGCTGCCCGCCCGTGCACGAAAATAGCCCGGAGGGCATCTGGGGTTTTCCTCCACCACTGTAAGCTGGAAAGTCGCCATATGACCTTAGCTGTTGGTGCGACTTTAAAATCCAATTCAATTCAATACTTTAAAAAAATGGTTACAGTGTTGTATGTAAGCTTGTATCTTGGAAACTACTTCGCATAAGGGATTGAAACTTCACACACGCCTTTGACATTATTAGACAAGTCTCACATTTATTCACTTCCATGTAAAAAAGCTCATAGAAGCAAGTGCCTTAATTCTGTTACGCAATTAAGCAGAATTGTGCCTTTCAACTTAAGTTTTCCAATAATTGGACAAGGCCTTGAAAGTCCAGTGTCTGCACAGATGGCTAAAGCTGCTTGTGCTGGATGTGTTGATCATTTCTCACTTTTCAGGTGGTGAAGTGCCTGGTTGTGACGAAAGTATGCTGGGAACACACCGGTTTACACCAAAGGGCTGGGCACAGCCGGCGAAATTCGAGGTGACCAGGGGAGATTACTCTGCCTTGATGTCCCTTCTTGTACAGAATTTGGGAAAAGCCAAGGTATGTCCATCATTTATGTAATCCACTTTTATGTTTATATTGGTTTGAGACATTGGCCAATGTTTTTTTGACGGGTTATACAAATGGTCATGCTGTACTTTTGAGTTTTCTAGTACCAGCTTTGCATTGATCTGAAATGTTGTAAAAACCCTTTTTTAGCTCGACTGATCAGAGATCAGCAGAGCTTATGCGTGGTGCGGCGTCCGTTGTCCGTCTGTCTGTCCGTCCGTCTGTCCATCTGTCTGTCTGTCTGTCCGTAAACTTTTTATTTGTAGCGACTACTCCTCTGAAACTACTGGATGGATATTCATGAAACTTTACAGAAATGTTGCCCATGAAGTCTAGTTGATCCTAGCAAACATTCATGTTGAGGTGAAATCCAAGATGGCCACCAAAGCCAAAAATAGATTTTTAAAATATAAGTTTGTAGCGACTACTTCTTGAAAACTATAAGTGATATTGATATGGGACTTTTTCTAAAATGATCAGCATGACATGATGTTGGTCCTTGTCAAAAATCGTTTTGATTCGACGTTAAACATGGCTGCCAACGGCCATCTTTGTTTACATAGAGTTATATAATGAAAACTTGTAGCGACTACTCCTCTGAAACTACTTGACGGATTTTGATGAAACTTCACAGGAATGTTGCTCTTGATGTCTAATTGATCCTAGCAAAATTTCAGGTCAGCCGGAAATTCAAGATGGCCGCCATGGCTAAATAGATTTTTAAAAAATAAGTTTGTAGCGTCTACTTCTTGAAAACTATAAGTGATATTGATATGGGACTTTTTCTAAAATGATCAGCATGACATGATGGTTATCTGAGTCGAACATTATTTTGATTTGACGTTAAACATGGCTGCCAGTGGCCATCTTTGTTTACATAGAGTTATATAATGAAAACTTGTAGCGACTACTCCTCTGAAACTACTTGACGGATTTTCATGAAACTTCACAGGAATGTTGCTCTTGATGTCTTATTGATCCTAGCAAAATTTCAGGTCGGGTGGAAATTCAAGATGGCCCCATGGCTAAAAATAGATTTTCAAAATACAAGTTTGTAGCGACTACTTCATGAAAACTATAAGTGATATTGATATGGGACTTTTTCTAAAATGATCAGCATGACATGATGTTGGTCCTTGTCAAAAATCGTTTTGATTTGATATTAAGCATGGCTGTCAGCGGCCATCGTTGTTTACATAGAGTTATATAATGAAAACTTGTAGCGACTACTCCTCTGAACCTACTAGACGGATTTTCATGAAACTTCACAGTCAGGAATGTTTCTCTTGATGTCTAATTGATCCTAGCAAAATTTCAGGTCGGCCGGAAATTCAAGATGGCCGCCACGGCTAAAAATAAATAAAAAAAACAAGTTTGTAGCGACTACCTCCTGAAATCAAAATCAATCAGTAGAGCTTCAAGGTCATTGACCTCTTGTTTTATTTTGCTATTTATACATCTAAATCTTAATAGATACTTTATATTGCAATTTCTCACCTATCTGAGGGGACTTTACTCATTTTACCCAGGTTAACAGAATTAAGAAGAATGAAGTATTTTTCATGGGAATCTGGTTCATATAGGAAATTTCACCAACCCTCAGTATCCTTGAAAATTCTGTTTCCTGAATATGAAATGGTGTTTTTCATGGGCATCTGGTTGACAGAGGAAATTCCAGCCCATAATATCTTTGAGAATACTCCAGTCTCATTAAAATCAAATCCTAATTACACTATGATACTCCCCGCTATAGGATCTGACAACACTGCCTTGGAGGTCACGTCAGATCGACCTTTCATCTTATCAATATTGATGAGAAGATCAACTAAATTCAACCAATGAAATGGAGCGTTGCACTTGTCTTCAGATGATGTTAACTGAACTAATGAAAATCCACATAAAACACATATATCCAAAAAAAGATAAAGTCGCCGTGTGTTAATGCTCTGGATTGCACGATAAATTCAAAGAAATTCACTAAATGGCATGTTTAACAGCAAGAATACGAAGAAAATCTTAGCTGCGATCACGTTTTTTGAAACATTATATTAATTTGTGTCTGAAAATTATATATTTTACCGAGATTATTGCAACTTCAGGTTTCCTATATAGTACGTAATAATACGTAATAATACATCTGGACCACTTAGCGCAGTTGGTAGCGGGGTAGACTATTGCGACGTTCTATTATTATTACCCGCGAGTGTAATTTTAGTGTTGTTTACGAATTCAACTCTACGAAGCGGTAATTCTTCCTTTTTGTACCGCTATTGAATTCCATCAAACAATCTTGGTTTTATTTTGCAAATATTTCATAATGGTTGATATGTTATGTTTGTCAACGCATTATTTTTGTGTTTTATAAGCTAATAGTTATGGATATTGTCTCTTACATGACCGTGCGTTGACTGCTTCATAGCGTTTGACTGAAACGCGACATGCGCAGTGAAGCAGTATATACTGAGCAATTTTGTAGGCTAAAATCTGATTGGATAATTGTAAGGTCAATCTGACATGACCTCCAATGCAGTGTTGTCAGATCCTTAGTAGTGTAGAGTATCGTAGCATGATAAAGGGTCTGATTTTGATTGAGATTGAGAATACTGTCCTGAATATGACATGGTGTGTTTCATGGGTATTCGGTTTGGATAGGAAATTTCACCACTCTCAATATCCTTGAGAATTCTGTTTCCTGAATATGAAATGATGTTTTTCTTGGGTATTCGGTTCAGATAGGGAATTCCGGCCCTTTATATCTTTCAGAATACTCCCAAGCATAAAACACGGATATCTTTATCTAGTCCGCTTCTTAAACTTTGTTTAACGGCTCATACACACAATGTGTATGTTGTTTAGAGCTGCCTCAGAGAAGGGAAGGATACACAGGAATCTGGGAAGCTGCCCTACTTTTACTAATAAATATATTCCTATGGCTCCTTAAAAGATCTCACAGGATAGTCTCCGTACACAGGACCTACCGGTTTACATCCCCATTTGAACGACAAGGCTATGTGAAAATGTGTCTTGCTCAAGTACACACCGACAACACTCGGCGGTGCATGTTAGGCTTCAACTGGTTCCTCCAGATTTTGTCCATCATGTCATCCACTGGACCACATCAGCCCCTAGGACTTAAACAAATTGCACAAACTGCACGTGGTGAAGTCAAAATCAGTAGTGTTGTAAGTAGTCAATGTCATCCACCGCTGGGTTCAGAACGTCTGTTACAAGATCATTTAGGTGGAACTTTAAGTGAGAAATAGAATTAACCTACCAGAAGTGTGTTGTAATGGGATATAGACGTTTCTTAAGCTTGGACATAAGATAATTGGAAATATCTCCACAAAATTCTTCTCTGGCTCTAACATCTTTATTTAACGCCTTGACGATATAGTCACATCATCTTCCTACACTGTCGAAGCCCTTTGAGAGGTATTAAAATCTAATTTTGGCCGTTTTCATTTTCGAACGAAAAATGTGGCTTTGATAATTTTCCTGATAAATGACCATGCATATCTTGTATAGGACTTTGCAGCCAATGAGCATGAAGTTCAGATGTTAGAAGGGTACATCAAGAGTTTCTCCACAGGGTCAATCCCTGCACATAAAGATGGATCAAGATTCTGGATTAAAAACAAGGGGCCAGTTGTGGAAACGTAAGTATTTCTTGTGTACTAGTAGGAATTCAAACAAGGGACCAGTCTTGGAAACACAAGTCCTTGTCATGGACTGGTAGGCATTCAAACAAGGGACCAGTCATGGAAACATAAGTACTTCTCATGGACTGAGGCATTCATTAGCTCCCTGTCTAGCTGTGGCTTTAATGTATTGAAATAGGAGATTTTGTTATCAAGCTACTTTTCACATTATATACCTTTGAAATATTCACATATTTTATGTAAATTGTACTTGCAGAGTGCCTACACATGTGTTTGCATACCTAAACATGTTATTTTATGTTTGCTTTCTTTTTTAAGTCTGATTTATTTGTCTTCTAAAAGAGTTTCAAAAGAGTTGGCATGGCAGAGTAAAATTAAGGTTGATCAGGATTTCATCGTAGAATGGATTTATTTATTCGTGGTTCTCTTGGGGTCACTTTTTATGTTGGAAGAGGGGTTAAATCCCCCAAATTCATGTACATTTTGTCATTGTTGTCGTGTTCATTAAAGTTCATCATCACCTCTGTGTTTATTTGGGTGCTGCTTGAGAGGTGGCAGAAAACAATGATCATGGCTCCAGCAAAGTGTGCTAGAGAGCCTACAACAGATCTTGCAGCAGTAATGCAGTTCTGCTTATGAAAAGGTTCTAGGCCCATTCTGCATATTTGAGTTTAGCTGTAAATGGAGGGTGGGCCAGGAATGTTCCTTCCTGTTGGTGCCATATAACCTTTTTATGTTGGCACACCTTAGAAAGCCAATTCAGTTATATTTAATTATTTATTTATAAAATATGTTTAAATAATACAATTCATGACATACCTTCTTACAGGTATATTGGATTCATTGAATCATATAGAGACCCGTTTGGTGTGAGGGGAGAATTTGAAGGTAAGTTTTGTCATTAAGCCACCATTATTTAGTATTTGCATGATCTCACACTTATAACACAGGGGCGTACCTGGGCATACACACTGACGCACGTGCGTACAGGCTATTAAAGAAGCAAAGAATTAAAAAGGGCGAAAAATGCAATAAAACTGAAGGTATAGTGGGGTTAGGCACATTTGTGAATCCAAAACTCGATGGTGCGTATACCTAAATTAGCCCCAGGAACGCCCCTGTAACATATTGAGGTTTAACACTGTTCAAACTATTATGCATCAAGGAACCTTGTATCATATATTTTTATGTACACACATGTACAAATATTTATCAACGACGTCATTTGTATATCCTGTCATATATTCGTATTACACGTGTAATATCTCATCATATCATTTGATGTTCAGCTATAAAAAAAACGAGATGCTGAAGTGTATTGTTCGACCAGAAAGTTACTTGTTATTGTGATTTAATATTTTTTTTTATCTATTGTGTTCATATCATATGAAGAAATATGACACTTGTAGGAAATGTCCTTCAGTATTATTATTTTTTACTCCCTAGGCTTGAAAATATAAAAAGATTAATCGTGTTTCATATTTTGTTAAATGTAATAAAATGAACAGTCTGGTAAGTTCTTCAATGTTCGTTATATATTAGAAATTATAGTCGTGTCTTGGGTTAAATAAAAAATGAAATAAAAGGCTGACACCCTAAAAGCAGTATTATCTGTAAAAAAAAATTGTTTTCCGTTATTCTAGGTTTTGTAGCTGTAGTAAATAAAGAAATGAGTGCAAAGTTTGGACAGCTGGTGGACAACGCGGAACATCTCCTTGCCCTGATGCCCTGGCCAACAGAGTACGAGAAGGACACGTTTCTCAGACCCGACTTCACGTCCCTTGATGTTCTCACATTCTCTGGATCGGGAATCCCCGCAGGAATTAACATCCCAAACTGTGAGACATAGTTGATGTCGGCGCACTTGATTTAAAAGCCACAACTTTGTCATTGATTCAAATAAAAAAAGAAATTATGTTTATAAAGTATTTTGACAGGCCAGTAACATTTAAAATGAACAATCATTTGTTGTTTTAAAGAATTTGCATTTTTAAAATGAAAAGGTTTAAAAATGAAAACCTTTGAAATACAGTTTGAATTTAAAGATTAAAATTAAAGAATCAAAAGATAATAATTTATGTGAACAAATATATATTATATTAGCCATATTTGCAAAAAATGAAATAGAATTAATTCAAAAATATCCGGACAACACAACACTGATAGTCTGCATAGTGCAGAGGGAGCATATTAAATCACTTCTTCGTCTGTTCAATGCTTTTGTCCATCTGAATTTAGTGTCTTCCATTTAACATGTGGAGGGTTTTGATGATAATGATAGACAGAAAGTTTGCGTCACCATGACGATGTGTCACAAACTTTAACCAGTGGAGACATTTTGGTGATAAATCATTAAGGTCAAGGATGCTTTGTGGGGGTCAAGGGTCAAGAGAGAGTATCTTTTCCGGTCAGTAACTGTTGAAATAGTAATGGATTTTGAAACGGGAATGCACTAGAAGATTGCACTATGGCCGTCTGTAAAAAAAAAACGGAGCTGGCGTGCACATACACTTCCCAGGTCCCTGTAATCAAGGTCAAGTTCACACTTAGGGTCAAAGATCACAAGTCTGTATTTTCATCTCTTGTATTAGTTTTTCAACCAGAAGATGGATTTATATGGTATTTTACAAAGTTAATGTTAACAAGACAGTTATCTTTCGTGATGGTCAAGGGCACACTTAGGGGTCAAAGTCAGAAGTTAGTATTCTGTTCAGTGATCATCCATATGTTTTCCAGTGTTCTTGTTTACATATGGAAATGAAAATTGGTTGACTTTCCACTATGTGAGGATATCTTGCGGCCATCATTCACCATAAATCACAAACATATAGGAATGAAACTCGAGACATGCAGATTGTGTTGTGACATTATGACGGGTACCAAATGTATGATCTTTCTTTCAAGGTTGCCAATGGTACCCACTCCCACACCTCCTAAATCTCATTAAACAGTTATGTGTACTCGAGTCTATATTCGGGCAATTTGTTTGATAGCACGAGATCTCGCAATCCTCTGTATACTCTGTCACTCTAGGGGCAGATTATAATAACCTAAATAATGTGGTAATGAGCCGTTAAACTTAAAAAAAAAAAAATTGTACATGCGTGTAAGCTGTCCTTTATCTAAATATGGTTAAATGAACGGTGGTACATGTTTTTCAGACGATGATATCAGACAAGATGAAGGCTTCAAGAATGTTTCACTGGGAAATGTTCTCACAGCTGGGTACAAGGACACCGTGATCACCTTCCTAGCGGAAAAGGACAAGGTACCACATTGTTTATCAGTTATAATCTCAGGAAACGTGTCCCGCATAAGCAGGATTCTAAAGCTTGGAAGTTTTTTGTACCTTTGTTAGCTTTGAAATTTTGTATCGGTACTATCCCTCATATATAGAAAAAAACATGTCCTAAGGCTGCGAGATACAAGTTGGGATGATGGAATATTCATGCCACCGAAGATTGCGATGGCAAACAAAATTAGAATGAGTTACCTTAGCATTACGCATTAGCCATCATCACATGGCTGGGGCAAGTATTGGGATACAAATGCTGTGACGAGTAATTCACCCCGATTTTAAATATAAATGCCTTGACAAGCACTTTCATACATATTTGAAGTATGACTGCTTATTTAATAATAAGATGAAATAGAGTTTATGGTAGTGTTATAACTTATGGGATTACGCGATCAAATAAGGAAAAATGTTTTCAAAATAGTTGATGGGAAAATCGGGTGAGAGGTGGTAATATTCTACACTAACACAGGACAAAAAGTCTTGATAATTTCTGCTATGGGTTGGAATGAGAATAGTCTGACTTTAATACCGATAATGTGGAAAGCCTGTTGGATGTACATTTAAAAACAGTGTAACAATATGTGTTAAAAAAAACTATCTGAGCAGATCTTTGCAAATCGGAAAGAAAAAACAAAACAACAATTTCTTCTTATAAAAGAAAACGGACTTAAAACAAATTAGGGAGGAGAGAGTGTGTGGGGTATACGTGTGTGTAAGTGTTTATTTATCCTCGCTGTATTGCACTAAGCATTTTAACAGCAGACCTCGGTTTAAAGTCTCATCCCAAGGACTGGTAAGGTAGGAAATACTTTTGAAATAAATTCGGTCCTGGCTGGGATTGAATGTGGATCCCTGGGTTACTAAGCCGCAATGCTAACCATTACACCACGGCGCTACCTATGATGATAGAATCTGCTAGCCACTTTATCCCCAGCTGAAACTTCCAATTAGAGGGTGAAAGAATCAGCTGATTATTTCCCTGGGCAAACTTTCAGAGTGGGATACAGTTGACTGCTACACCGGTGCTCCGGCAAGCACTTATTACACACATTCCCAACCAATGCTAGCATATTAAATATTTAGGTGATTCAAAGTGCTGCTTCAGTCAAAAATAAGCAAAAACTGGCCTAGATTCTCCTTTAGTATCTTGACAATTTATTTTTTAGTTACAATACATGGTCGAGGAGAATTTGGAGATCTGCCACACAGTACTAGTCTATATATCTACAACACGGTACTAGTCTATATATCTCCAACACGGTACTAGTCTATATATCTCCAACACATTACTAGTCTATGTATCTCCAACACGGTACTAGTCTATATATCTCCAACACGGTACTAGTCTATATATCTCCAGACTTACCTCCCGCATATTTCTGTATAGTTTTAGTATCCGCAAAATAAAGGCTTTTATTGTATATTCCTGATTTCCCCCTTATATGCACCCCATAGCATTATATTCACAATGAACCATAGGAATCTATTTGATAATAAGAGTAGGGCATGGTTCCCGGATTCCTATTTAGCCTTCCCCTTTTTCTGGGGCGTCTCTAAATAACCTATACTGTGTTGATGAGCCGTTAAACAACATTCAGGAAGAGTATTGCTGAATGGTATTTTTTAGAAAAACTGCTTAAAAGACTATTATATTATATTCTATCATGCAGATATGCTCTTTTGCAATATTACCTGGAAGGCTTTTAGTGACTTCCTGTATTAGGCCAGTAAGCAAGACAGAATACCTCCGTGTTTATTGTACGCCATGTTTTGTGACGTCAAAAAGCATTGTGAAAAAAATAAAAAAGGCACCACGTCGTTAGGGCCTTGTTATTCTTTGTTTTCTAATCCTCTCCTAATAAACTTGATTGTCAAAGGCACTGAAATAGTAGCCCCTTATGTCAACCATAAACATTGTTGGCTTACTGTTTACCTACCTACTTGATATTAAAAAGGGTTCTACCTAACACTTAGATATTTGTATAGCAGGTCTACATTATATTTTTGCTGTCTTTAGAATAATTTTCCTTAATCTCATGCTAAAGGTAATTACTGACATCAGAAGGAAAATAGTCACCCAATTACTTATGAAATCTTGGGCCGGGAAACAACACTATTTTTAGCTCTACTGGCCAAAGGCCAGGAGGGCTTATGCGATCACTTTTCGTCCGTCATCTGTCTATCCGTCCGTCTGTCTGTCCTTCTGTCTGTCGGTTAGCAATTTTATAAAATAACCTCTGAAAAAGCTTGAAGGATTTTGATGAAACTTCATCACAATGTTACTTTGGAGGGCCCCTCTCAGATATTTGCTTTCGCGGCCGCCAGTCATCCAATCCAAGATGGCTGCCATGGCTAAAACTAGGTCAAATTTAAGGAAATTTCAAACGGCATCTCCACCGAAACCACTGATTCCATTCTACTGAAATATCATATACATGTTCCTTGGGTTGGCCTCTATTAACTTTGTGTTTTTCGTTATCGTTGAATAATCAAAATGGCCGCCACGGCGACCCAAAATTTACATAGAGTTATATAGGAAAACGTTAAAAATGACATCTTCTCTGAAACCGCTTGAAGGATTTTGATGAAACTTAATCACAATGATATTTGGGATAGTTCCTCTCAGATTTGTGTTTTTTGCTGCCACCATTCATACAAGATGGCCGCCAAAACTAGGTCAAATTTAAGGAAATTTCAAACGACATCTCCTCCGAAACCACTTATTCCATTCTTGTGAAATATCATATACATGTTCCTTGGGTTGGCCTCTATCAAGTTTGTGTTTTTCGTTATCGTCAAATAATCAAAATGGCCACCATGGCGATCCAAATTTAACATAGAGTTATAAAGGAAAAGGTTGAAAATGACATTTTCTCTGAAACAGCTTGAAGGATTTTGATGAAACTTAATCACCATGATATTTGGGATAGTCCCTCTCAGATTTGTGTTTTTCAAGATGGCCGCCATGTCTAAAACTAGGTCAAATTTAAGGAAACCGCTTGAAGGATTTTGATGAAACTTAATCACAATGATCTTTGGGATAGTCCTCCTCAGATTTATGTTTTTCGCAGCCGACAGTCATCCAAAATGGCCACCATGGCTAAAATTAGGTCAAATTTAAAGAGATTTCAAACGACATCTCCTCCGAAACGACTTAATCCATTCCAGTGAAATATCATATACATGTTCCTTGGGTTGGCCTCTATCAAATTTGTGTTTTTAGTTATTGTCGAATAATCAAAATGGCCACCACGACGACCCAAAATGTACATAGGAAAAGGCTAAAATTGACATCTTCTCTGAAACCTCTTGAAGGATTTTGTTGAAACTTTATCACAATGATCTTTGGGATAGTGCGCCTCAGATTTGTGTTTTTCGCAGCCGCCAGTTGTCCAAGATGGCCACCATGGCTAAAACTAAGTCAAATTTAAGGAAATTTCAAACGACATCTTCTCCGAAACCACTTAATCCATTCCAGTGAAATATCATATACATGTTCCTTGGGTTGGCCTCTATCAAATTTGTGTTTTTCGTTATCATCGAATAATCAAAATGGTTGCCATGGTGACCCAAGGTTTACATAGAGTTATATAGGAAAAGGTTAAATATGAAATCTTCTCTGAAACCTTTTGAAGGATTTTGTGGAAACTTTATCACAATGGTTGGCGTCTATTAAGTTTGTGTTTTTTGTTTTCTTGCAATAATCAAAGTTTATGTTGGAAAAGGCTAAATATGACATCTTTACACAGTAGAGCGTCTACAGGCCCTCTTGGGCCTCTTGTTTAAGGATCTGGGCCAGGAAATAGCAGCCAAATTGTTTTTAAGGATTTGGGCTGGCAAATTATTTTGAAGGATATGTATGTTTTCATATTATATTTGAATATGAAAGATTTATGTATCATAAAGTTATTACATTGTTATTATATTGTTATTATATTTCTGACTTTGTAGGAACTGTATGGCAAATTAAAAATTCCTGCGTTTGAGGTACAAGTTGGGCTGCATGAACTGCTCGGGCATGGAAGTGGGAAACTCTTCATTAAGGTAAAATTACATGGAAGTGGGAAACTTTGTATTCAGGTAAAATCACATCGAAAACTAATTAAAGGGACTGAAGGTGACCTGGCACCAGTCATTGCCTCCAGTCCCTTTAAATAGATATTTAGTGAATGGGTTGATTATCAGGAATTCTTTCAAGAGATTTGAGGCGTGTTTGTAGAGATGGGAGGCGTGTTTGTAGAGATGGGAGGTGTGGTGTTTATAGAGATGGGAGGTGTGGTGTTTATAGAGATGGGAGGCGTGTTTGTAGAGATGGGAGGCGTGTTGTTAATAGAGATGGGAGGCATGTTTGTAGAAATGGGATGCTTGTTGTTTATGGAGATGGAGGCGTGTTGTTTATAGAGATGGGAGGCGTGTTTGTAGAGATGGGAGGTGTATTTATAGAGATGGGAGGCAGGTTTGTAGAGATGGGATGTGTGTTGTTTATAGAGATGGGAGGCCTGTTTGTAGAAATGGGAGGCTTGTTGTTTATAGAGATGGGAGGCGTGTTTGTAGAGATGGGAGGCGTGTTGTTTATAGAGATGGGAGGCATGTTTATTGAGATTGGAGGCGTGTTTGTAGAGATGGAAGGCATGTTGTTTATAGAGATGGGAGGCATGTTTATAGGGATGGAAGGCATGTTGTTTATAGAGATGGGAGGCATGTTTGTAGATATGGGAGGCATTGTTGTTGTTGTTTATAGAGATCGGAGGCCTGTTCTTTTGCATGAGTGAATTTCTGATAAAATAAACCTGTTAAATGGTATATTTCTTACATTTTAACATCTGTTTGTATCCTTTTTGAATGTTAACTTGTGATAAAGACTCCAGTTCCGACCAAATTTGAGTATATTTCGTAATTTCTCAGATTGTAGAAATTTCTACAAATAGATAGTAGAAATGTCTACAAATAGTGGGTGAAAATTATCCAGTTAGACTGACAAGCAAGGTGTTCTACTCATTTTGTGACACTCTGGAATTATTATATTGATTTGAGAGATAATTAGTCATGTGCATTATATATTTAAGGTAGACATTTCTGCAAATAGATTTTTTAGTTTTAAAAAAGTTAACAAATATATCTGATAATGATTTTCTCTGCAATAAGATAGCATTATAGATATAGAGACTTGCTTCAGCAGTCTGTTGGTGGATCAGTCATATATAATTTTAAATTGTGAAAAAAACAGAACATGTGCTATTTATAATAATAAAAATGACACACGATCTGTTTGACACATTTTCACACCTTTTAAAGTTTATTAGTTTTGAATATAAATTGTGCAGTAATGTTAAATGTTCTTGTCTTGAGTAATTTCCCTTCCTTAAGACAAGAAATAAATTAATTACAAAACCTAAATAGCACTGACACACAAGATTCAACATCATTTTTTAGGTGAAAAAACATCAGGATTGCCAAGTGTCCCTTTAAAGCAGATATATATAGATATTTATATAAGAATTACATGGTTTGTAACTTAGAATTGCAGCAAGTGTAAGAAAAGTGATAAATGCGAGCCAAAGTATTTCGATACGAGCCAAAATACAACTGATGTAATTTTTTATCATGCAAACTGATTTAAATAGCATAATTTACCTAAAAAACAATGGAAACAAAACCTCACGTCTGCTGTGGTCAGAATACAAATGGAGGATTTTTTAACAAGGTGGGTAACTTTGGCAAAACATGTTTTCGGACGTTAAATATATTTATATCTATAATAAATGCAAAATGCTTTCCTTTGATAATGCATTGCATTCCTAAATTGAAACAAATGTTTATATGTGTAGTTCAAGTCATCGAACAATAGCATGTGTACCCAAATACCATAATACAGCAGTTTGGCAGAAAGTATTTGGGTAGTAGGAAGTAGCTGTATTTGTATAGTAGAAACATTCGTTGCTGGATAAATATATATATGATTTAATAATGATAATGTTATATTATTCAGGATGAAAATGGCAAGTTCAATTTTGACATAGATGCAGTGAAGCACACAGAGACTGGAGAAAAGGTTGGCAATATTGTATTTACATTAAGAATGTCTTGTTCTTTATTTGTTTATGTTGGGGTGTTTGTTTGCAATGCCAGGAGATTATTCTGTACTTTTAGGTACTATTTGGTAGGGCTGATGTGAATTTCCTTATTGATATAATTGGAGGAAAATATTGTCGATATCATACTGAGGGTTCGAATCCCACTGGGAGCTCAACTTGTAAATGAGAAAGTGTCGATTCTTACGGATGGCGGGAGGTATACTGTACTGGTTCTACCCAGGAATAAACATAGCCACAAAATGTGTTGAAAAATGACATTAAACACCAAACAAACAAAGAAAATCTACCATGACATACCAGTGGAAGCTGGAAAGGCGCCATATAACCTTAGCTGTAGGTGCGACTATAAAATCCAATTGAGTTCAACTAAATACTGAATGGTCATTGATGTATATCTAATTACCACTGAAATACATTAAGTGGACATATGAATTATGTGCTGACGTCTAATGTCTAGCTGATCTTTGTCTGAAATTCAACTTCCTGAAGAATCCAATTCAGCCGATCTAATCCAGCCCTGTTGTTACAGTAAAGCCCTTTGGGTCTCTGACGTCTTGCTTTTTGTTTGTTGCAGATCACAAGTTGGTATTCAAGCAAAGAGACATGGGACGGGAAATTTTCAACTGTGGCATCTACATACGAGGAATGTCGGGCTGAATGTGTCGGCCTCTATCTCTGCCTGTCTACAGACGCACTCAGGTGAGATGCTGTATCTATCATGGACATGTGATAGTTTCAACAACACCTCAAAACCAACAGAAACAGCAGATACATCACTTATAAAACTACGGAATGATCTCATACGAAAACATTAAAAACGAGAAATGGTGCTAATCACTAAAGTGATGAATGTCTCACTTTTTCGTAAAGTCGCAGATTTTAACCTTAAGTAGACCATTTTAAAATTTAACATAGATGGTTTCAAAATATAAACCTGTGTATAAAAAGGTGTTATTTCTTACACAACCTCCCCTGAACAGACACGTAGGCTATTCCATTAAAATCATTAAAATATACCCAGAGCGTTAGGGCAGTCGGTGTTGTCATGGAGTCCGAGAGGTGTTATTTCTTACACTCCCTCTCCTGAACAGACTCCGGGAATATTTCATTAAAATATACCCAGAGCATTGGGGGGATGGGGTGGCAGGGACACGACACACATCTGTGTATTTTTAATATATTGGTGGTGGAGTTAAAGCAATTTTGTGAAGTTGATTTTTTAAGCTGCCATTTCTGTTGTTTGTGTTTGTTGCTTCCAAGGGATCTCTTTTTCTATGTTTATTTTCTGTGTTTTGTTTAAAACAAATGAATAACCTGGTAAGGTAGTTAATTGATGGAATAATGTACCACAATCATCCGAAAAACATTTTCAGAGCACGTTCAAAATTCATTTTTCAAAATCATATGAAAGGAATCCAGTAGGGAAAATCTATCAGCAAATTTTGCATATGTTCAAAATGCAGTGTGGTTATATTATAACATTACATGCTTCTTTCAAAATTTAAAAAGTAAAGTAAATTTTAAGAAATTCAGATTGTTTCATTGTTGTTAATCCAAGCATATTTTCTCTATTTGCGTTCAGAATATTTGATACCTTCTCTGTTTGCATACAGAATATTTGGGCACGGTGATGACGATGGTGATGATATTGTGTATATCAACTGGCTCAACATGGTGCGTGCTGGACTGCTGGCCCTGGAGTTCTACTCACCAGAGACTCGCGCTTGGAGACAGGCACATATGAATGCAAGGTAAGCTTGAAGACAGGCACATATGAATGCAAGGTAAGCTTAGAGACAGGCACATATGAATGCAAGGTAAGCTTGGAGACAGGCACATATGAATGCAAGGTAAGCTTGGAGACAGACACGTATAAATGCAAGGTAAGCCTGAAGACAGGTACATATGAATGAAAGGTAAGCCTGGAGACAGGCACGTATGAATGCAAGGTAAACCTGGAGACAGGCATATATGAATGCAAGATATGCCTGACAGCAGGCATATATGAATGCAAGGTAAGCCTGGAGACTGGCACATATGAATGCAAGGTCCTCGATTTAAAAAAATAACATTTAGGAATCTTAAACTCGGGTTTGAAATAATCCCTTTTATATTTAGGTGCCACTCAGTTCTTCGTTGCAAATAAGAAAAACGAATCCGTATTTAGTTAGTTTACAGGCCAGCCTGAGCGCTTAGCTTTGACAAGTAGTTGGTCATTTCCCTATGAAAAAATACATTTCCCTTTGAAACAGGAATAAAAGATTAGGATTGATTTCAGGTTTGTGATACTGCGTGTTCTTCTAGAGGCCGGTGAGGATCTTGTCAAGATTGAGACTGTGACGGGTGAAGATGGAAATCCAGACATCTTGCTCACCCTAGACAGGTCAAAGATCATTCCTGTTGGCAAGCCTGCCATTGGAAACTTCCTGAGAAAACTACAGGTATTGTCCATACAGGTTTTGAGGTTTTGCTAGTTTTTCTTTTTAGAAATTTAGGTTGATTTATATATGTACTACAGCTCAGTTCCTCAAATGACCTTGACTCTTTAACCTGTGTTTCGGGAGTGGCACGCATAAGATCAGTCATTTTACTTTATACCATGATATGAAGTTTTGCATTTAGCTGTTTCTCTTGTACTGCATTCACTAGATCTATCAAACTTGGAACATAGTTATATATTGGGTAGTATGGCTCAGTTAAACAGAGAAACAAATGATCTTGACCTGGTATCTTCCCAGTCATTTACTTGTCAGTTTTACATTTATTTTTTTGCATTATGTTGCTCAGGAATTGTTCATGTCTTTCAAAGTTCACACACCCACCAGTCAGTTTGACCTTGAGCCAATGTCAAGGTCATACTTAGAAAAAATTGAACCAAATTTTTTTTTTCAAAGTCCCTCGCAGTCCCTCTCATCCCTCTACTCCCACTTCTCTTTGTTTTCGACTTTGCCCCACATAGGGCGAGCTCTGTTGTGTTCTGACAACTCTTGCGTGTTTTTTTACCAATAACAGATCTAATAATAAATAAACAATAAATTTAAGTTTGTTTGACCCTAAACTTTGATTTATGATATTTGCTAAATCATTAAAGCAAGAGGGGTGGGGAGGTGAAATAATCCATCATGAGTTTATCCTTGTGGGATAGGGGATCAGCGACTTGGCAAATCGTGACAAATCTTTTTTTCTCATATTGATTCTTATAGTCTGAGGCTATACTGAGGTGAGTGTTTGTACGTCAGCCGTTATGTCCGCTGTTCATGATAATTTTTCTTTGAATAAAACAATTAATATACCAGTAAGCATGCCCCTGTTTAATGCTGCAGGTGTTATGTCATTAAATGTGCTAGTTATCTGTGTTTTGCTCAAATCAGTGTATAATTATACATAATTTGATCACATGTGAATAAGTGTACATATATATCATCAGGTGTGGTGTGGATCATATCGTTGTCGTGTTCAGGTCTTCAAGTCATTTGGGTATGGAGAAAACCATGTAGCATCAGATTTAAGCCTAAAACCTTACCATTTTCAATTCAAAATATTGAAAACTGAAATGGTCAATGATTATCAGCCATTTCCTATTAAAGGGTCGTCTTAACTGGGGTCAGTTTAATGTACTGACAAACTAAAAATGAGTGACAAACTTGCTGTTTGATTTATGGACAACTTTATTGGTATTATTATTTCCGTCTGTGCAATCTGTACAGAGAATATTTGAATTATTCTCTATTCTTTCAGTAACAAAGAGTAACATGTATGAATTTATTAGTTGAAAAAAAAAGAACATAAAAAATTAAGACGTATGCTGAAATTTCCATTGAAAGATTTTTCGCACACTTTAAATTTAAAAACGTTTAAATCTCAAAAATTGTTTATGCTCTGCGGTCGCGGAATCTTATTTGGGTAATTATTTATCCAATCTTGGTCAAATTGTTTATGGTCACAATGTCTCGGCCAAGTTGTAGTATCACCCCCGTTGCCTCAGCAGTTACAGTTATGCCTCTTGGAATAATTAAAAAATAACTGACAATTTCCTTATTAATATCAAGCAATAGCAAGGGCATCCGTGTCCTATGGACACATTTCTAGTTGTTAAAAAGTTTTGGCAGCCCTGTTTACAGGTCAACAAAATCTTGTGGCTACTTACTCCTGATTTGACCCTGCAGGAATACATATTGCTTCATTATAGCAGATCAGTAAATCACATCTCACATTACTACTATTAACAAGGGACATAACTCAGGGTTAGACTATGTATGACGTACAATAAGAGTAGTAACTGTAAAGTGTTTGACGTTTTCTTACATTCACGCCCTTTCTGCAGGTCTACAAATCAACAGGGGACGTAACTTTGGGTAAGGCCATGTATGACTTCTACTCGGACGTTCATGATTGCGAAGAACCTCACTTCACATCACTGAGAGAGACGGTGCTGGCAAGGAAACAGCCCAGAAAAATGTTTGTCCAACATAACACAACAGTACAGGAAGGTATGTGTGGCGGTTGCTAATGAGGCCACCCATAAACAACTGTTGGTTTGTTGTTTCCTACCTAACAATGAAAAAAAAGGCCCTTCCAAAAACATTTTATAGCAATTCTGTTTTTTTTTAATTTTCCGTGTGCTATTTTATAAATTAAGATTGTAAAAAGAATTTTGTTGCCTTCATTAAAAAAAATCACCTACCTACCTACCAACCTACATACCTACTCACTTTATGTTAAGGATGCTCGTTAATGACTTTTTTCTATTATATGCAAGCAGATTTAAAGTCCGAATGATACTGGATTAATAAATCAAAATGATAATATTAAAGCTTGACGACTACATGACTACTTCAAGGTATGTCCCTTTAAGTGTATGTTGCTACAGGTGATAAATGTTAAACGACTACTCTTGCAGATGGCAGTGTCGAGTTGAAGAAGTATGAAGCTACTGCCGCGGGCCTTGTTGAATCTCTGGTGGACAGATTCCCGACCAACGAGGTCGAAGACATTTTGAGAGAACTCTGGCAGAAAGATCAACCATACTTCTAATCTTGATGTGTTGTCATTAAACATTCCCTGGACTCTTGACGATAGTGCTGAATTACAATCATTATATAATCTGTCATAATTCTCTGAATGGTCTCATACATACTCTATTATGCAGAATATATTATATAGTATGTTTATCTTGTGTGAAAATGAGACTTTAATAAACTACTAAATCAGCTCCTTTTTTTTTCAAAAATCAGAGGCTACATAGCCCTTTATTATTTTTCTATTGGTGAAAGATTGGGATTTCTCAGTGAAAGTATATTCATAATCTCTTAATATTAATAACTAACTCCGAACACAAAAATAACTAACTGTGAAGTGGAGTGATGATGTCAATAAAGTGTTGCTGACGTCGACGTAATCTGCCGATAATGTTCAATAAAGCACATAGTTTCAGTTAAAATCATGCATAAACTGATTTAAAATGTAATAAATTATTTAACTGCTTAGTTCAGTTATAGGGAAATCCTTCACTCAAAGATGGGCGTGTTCTGTTATTTTCAGTCACTCGAATACGCTCGTTTGTGAAAATAACCGCACGTCTACCATCTCGTGAAGAACTTCCCTATAATCATTCCCAGCAATCGTCACTTGATCGTCGTCGTCTGCATTCGTGTCATCCTCGTCCAGGTTAAAGTTTATATGTAAGCTTGTATCTCCGAAACTACACAATGGATTGAAACTTCACACATGTATTAAGCATCATTAGACAACATCATACAGCCAGGTTCTGTAACTCATGCTTTTATTCTAACAAAATTATGGACCCTTTTATGCTTAGTAAATTTGGTTAAAGTTTGTATGTAAGCTTCCCCGTGTGGTTGGCGGGGTAAAATACAATCCCGCTAGACGCAGAGACCCACCCGACCACCGCACACACACGTGTTTCATTTGTATCTTCTTCTTTTTTATCATGCTCATTCAAGGTCTTCATCATGACACTGCGTATGCAAATGTGAAAAACATGGCTCCATCATGAAGGGAGTGTCTACTATAGAATTTGCAGCAACTCTGCAGTTCTGCAGGTAAGAAGATTCTAGGCCCATTCTCCATATTTTATCTTGATGTAAATGGAGGATGTCTGACAATCTTTAACTGAATATTCTAAATATAAAAGGAGCCATTATTTTGCTAAAATGAAACCATGAGTTATAGAAACTGGCTGTATGATGTTGTCTAATGACGCCAAATACATGTGTGAAGTTTCAATCCATTGCGTGAAGTATTTTCGATGCTTACATACAAACTTTAAACAACAAGCTTACACACAATTGAAATGAATTGGGCTTTACGGTGCTGTATAGCTTTCATTTTCACAAAATTATGGCCCCTTTTATACTTACAAAATTTGGTTAACAAGTGCAATAATTCCGTTCTGCTATATAGCAAAATTATGCTCTTCAGCGTAGTTTCCCAATAAATAAACGGCCTTGAAAGTCGAGCGTCTGCACCGAGGGGTGGTGCTTCTTTTCTTCATGTTTTACACGTCCTGTCTGTGTGGAACATAACAGGAAGATGTTCAGCGAAATAGTTATGGACCTCATATTTCTTTGTAAACATGCAGTCAAACCTGCTCCAGACTCCACCGCTTGAACAATCGCAAAACAATTGTATATTTAACCCTCAACACGCTATATGTAAATACTCTTTGTATTAAGAGCTTTCCATTTATGTGACAAAGGGGTGTTTTAAGGAAAATGACTGATCAGCAGCTGGACATTGTAAACCCTGATCAGCCGCAAGCTGAGTTACTCACAGACTGATCTGGGTTTACAATGGACGCAAAGGCTATTATAGTCATGCATAGCGGGTTAAGGGTTGAGGACCTATTTTCCAATGCTAAATGATTATGATCATTAAAAAGGCATGGAAAGCTTGCTTCTTTACTGCTAACATGCTACATGCAGATTAGCTCAGGTATATAAACTGAGGCCCGAGTAAAGTCTTCTCTATGAAAAGCATTGGTATATTGAACAGTATCTAGGGTATAGCAGTATATAATACTTCAAACTTTACTTTTATGAAGAAGGAAAAAGACAAATTAACAAGTAAGCCCCATAACACAACTAATGAAACACCTGCTTTTATGTTTTAATATGTTGGCTTCATATAAAAGCTGTATTGGGATGGCCTCATCAACTGAAACAAAATGGAATACTACCATTTTCTCGTGCAACTGTATGTGTAACTGATCTACAGTTACCTATACACATTTTCTCCTCCCCCAAAATACAGTAGGCTGGAAATAGGTCCTTAAAGCTAATTAGAATTCAACGAAGATAATCTTGTGTTGCGACGTTCATAAACTATTTTGACACTGCATGATTTAAAAAGAAAAAAGAAACAAGATGCAGAAATAGAAGAATTGTTGAGGCAACCAAATAGCTATTTAGTATTAACTGTATAAGACTGATTCATTAACTTCGACATAAAATATGTATGTAAAATCATTTAATATAATTTTAATATCGACATGTAGAACTAACGCCATGTTTTATATTAACCGCTACTTATCAGCTACTAATAATAGAGGCTATTATCAGAATTTCTAACGCGCTTGACAAAACCCCTTCAATCCATTGGTTGACGTTCAAAAATTTGCGACTATTAAATAGTGCACAACCCGTCGCAAATCCAGTCATGTGACATTAAACCATCGAAAACGTGACGTCATTTAATTTTATTTGAAAGTGTTTGTGAGAAAAACTGTCAAAAACATCGAACTGTGTTAAACAGGCTAACCAGTATAGAAATGTTGACTTTTGCGACGGTATATAAATTGTTTGACGGTCACAAATCGTGTTTTAACGGCTCCGCTAAGACGTAAACAAAATCTGCAACCATTTAACGACTGATGTACTGTTGCAAACTTTAAAATTTCAATACAGTTAACCCTATATTAATGGAGTTTATAAATTAGATCAGGTTTAAATAGGCAATACCAAACAGAAGTGTTACTGTTAAAGGGAATGTAGTGACACAGCCAAACCATCTTTATTATTGAGAGTCCTGAAATACTTGAATAAGGGTGAAAGAATTATCAAAATCGGATAATAAACAAAGAAGATACGATCATTTAATGATCCTGTTCAAACGAATATGCAAGTGGCCATTTTGAGAGCTGTGTCATCACAGTTCTAAATGACCATATATGGAATATTTATAAATATGAAAATTTACTGATTTATAGGGAAAAAATGACAGCAACTGTATGAAAAATATGTAATAATTAATGGCAATAATGCTTTATATGACAAGTAAAAAAAATCATTCATTTGCAGTGATTTTCTTCGTTTTAAATGATATTTATCAATATTCCATATATGGTAATATGGAACTATGACGTCATAGTTCTAAAAATGGCGACTCCCACATTCGCCGTTTTAGAACAACTTTTAAATGGTCATAGCTTTTTTGTTTATCATCCGATTTTGATAATTTTTTCACATTTTCCCAAGTTTTTCAGAGCTCTCAATAAAATAGCTTGTTTGGCTGTGTCGCTACGATCCCTTTAAGAGAAAGTTGTAATACCCTTATCTGAACCCTTGATTCCAATGATTTTTTTCTTCGCATTATTGGCATTTCTATATATAAAACAAAAAATCCCCAAAAACCCTTTTAGCTTTTCCTGACTGGGCATGATTTTTATCTGCACCCTTGGGTAAGATAAGATTTTACGTCACCTGTGTAAACGAGGATACCCTTATTTTGTATGCAAGAAAATCTTGTAGCCAGAGGTAAAATGAATTACTGTGACACTGCATGTATAAGTACATGATTATAATGAAGTTGTTATCTTTATCAATGTATAGTAAGTAGTATTATACTATAACCATATATCAGAATTGTTTTGGTACAGAGAAATATTGTCTTGCATTGAATTATGAAAACAAACCTCCTGTTGGGAATGACTGTTGACTATTTTTTAGCTCCCTGCTAATTAGGGCCTTCAACGCGATACGACCTAAGCTGTTAAAGGGTTGTAAAATCTCATTTATTTATTCATACTTATTTTTTCCCTTCATCCTTCTTTTGTTTCTTTCACTAAATTTTGCCCGGAAACATACCAGTTAACGTTCGAGATTCTGGAAGTGTTAAATTCTATGTTATATTGGTGATAAGCTGTCTCCATTACAGCAATAGAGGTTCTCACTCCTAAACATTGATGCTGATAAAACTTGGAACAGATGATTAAATATGTCCCGGATGTCTGGGATCTATATAATGACCAAGGAGACCTATCCTGATGATAAACCAATGTCTCCATCTGAATCTCAAGGACCAAATATATGTGCCATAAGCATTATATTGAATATCAGGAAGAAAAAAAAAAATCTCTGCCACACACCCTTTCCGACGCTTACCTGGGTGGTCACTTAACACAATACCTGTGGTACTATCTAAACACAACCGTCAAAAATAGTAAACAAATCAGGATTTAGAAGGAGGCAAAAAATTTCAGCTTAATGTTGTTCCCTCGGTACCTACATTCATTGTGAGTGCCGGTGTTATACCCTCTGCACCATTGATTATGATATCGTGTTGTTCCCTCGGGGCCTGCATTAATTATGGGAGGTAATGTTGTACCTTCTGTGCTTGCATTAATTATGAGAGGTAATGTTGTTCTCTGGTAGTGTGCATTGTGAGAGGTAATGTTGTTCCCTCGGCAACTGCATTAATTATGAGAGGTAATGTTGTTCTCTGGTTGTGTGCATTGTGAGAGGTAATGTTGTTCTCTGGTTGTGTGCATTGTGAGAGGTAATGTTGTTCCCTCGGCAACTGCATTAATTATGAGAGGTAATGTTGTTCTCTCGGTGTGTGCATTAATTGTGAGGGGTAATGTTGTTCCATTGGTGCCTGCATTAATTATGAGTGCCAGTGTTGTACTCTGGGCACAAGCATTGATTATGATAGCTAATGTTGTTCCCTCGACACTTGCATTAATTATGATGCCGGTGTTGTACCCTCGGCACCAGCATTGATTATGATAGCTAATGTTGTTTCGTCGGTGCCTGCATTAATTATGACAAGTAATGTTGTACCCTCGGCGCTAACTTTGATCATGATAGCTTATGTTGTTTCCTCGGTGTCTGCATTAATTATGAGAGGTTATGTTCCCTCATGTCTGCATTAATTATGAGAGGTAATGGTTCCCTCAGTGCCTTCATTAATTATGAGAAGTAATATTGTTCCTTCTGTGTCTGCATTTGTTATGAGAGGTTATGGTGTTTCCTCGGTGCCTTATTAATTATGAGAGGTAATGTTGTTCCCTTTGTGTCTGTATTAACCATGTGAGGTCAAAACCCAATTCAATCCATGATACACGATTTTTGCACAAATGAAGTATAGAGGGTATACTGATGTGTGTGATAACGTTGTTTACCGATGTATCTGCCTATTATGTTGACCATTTAACAGTAGTACATTCTATTAATTATACTAATGTAATTGCCAGTTTCACTGGATTTTAAAACTTTCATTCGAGTAGAAAAACAATATATCAATAGCTTGAAAATCAATAATCGATTGTGTATCTGTTATATATCGATAAGGAATTTAGTGTTGACTGCCCAACCTTTTACCTACTTTTTGCATGCTTATTTGAAAAAACAGGACTTAATGGTATAGGGTTTCCTGTCGTACGTCCGTACTTACATCCATAAACAGTTGCACATTCCGTGCAATAAACTTAGAAAGCAGAACACCCACTTTCATGAAACTTCATAAGTGGTACATCGACTTTAATAAAAGGAAGAATCCTTTTGTTTTGGGGGTCAGTAGTTCAAAAGGTCATGGTTGCCACAACCTGATATGAAAATATGTATTCTGCACAATAACTTTGAAACAGTAACAAACACCCTCATGCAACTTTTGTGATGCATTTGACATGATAACTCCGGAATATAATACCTACCCTCATGAAACTTTAAAAGAAAGTTGCCCTTGGTAAAAAGAGGAACCGTATTAGAATCAGTAGGTCAAAGGTCAAGGTCACCATGCCCTCATGGACATACACATTGGATATGATATATCCGGAAATCCTTACATACCTAAACTTTAAAGGTACATTATCCTTGGTGACAGGAAGCGGTCTATTGCTTTTGGGTCAGTAGGTCAAATGTCAAGGTTACCATGACTTCGTGTGGACACAAGAACTCCAGAAGAATGGCACCTTCACTCATGAAACTTTGGGTACATTGCCTTCGGTGAGAGAATGAACCCTATTCATTTTGGGATCAGTAGACCAAAGGTCAAAGTCACTATGACCTCATAAGGACATGGAAGATGAGCCTGGCATGTTCATGGCTGTTAGGCGCCATATAACCTTTTCATGTGTTGGTGCGCCGTAAAACTCCAATTCAGTTCAATGCATAAGGACATATGCATTATGTACGATATCTCCAAAAGTATCACACCTACACTTACGTAAATTCACAGGCACATTGCCTTTAAGAGGAGGAACCTTACAGGTTTTGGGGTCAAAGGTCAAGGTCACCATGACCTCATATGGACATGCTCATTTTACTAAACTGCACAACTTAACACCTACACTCGTGATAAAGCAGTACCCTTGGTGAGAGGAGGAACGCTGTTGATTTTGGAGTGAACGGTCAAGGTCACCATGACCTCAGGGACATACTCATTATTTATGATAATTTAACTCCGGAAGTACAACACCTACATACATGAACATTTACAGGAATATTGCCCTTGGTGAGAGGAGGAACCAGTGTGCTTATGTGGTCAGTAGGTCAAAGGTAAAGGTCACCATGACCTTATATGGACATACTGATTGTGCATGATACCTACTTCATGGGTACATTGCCCTTGATGAAAAGAAGAATCGTATTGCCTTTGGGTTCAGTAAGTCATTAAGGTCAGATTGACCTGACAGTGGCCTAATCCTCAGAAATATTTCCCCACTGTAACCTGGAAACCTTGACATTTGACAGAAATAGTACCCATGGTAAAACAATTACCCATATTGGTTTTGGCTTAGTAGGTCAACGGTTAATATCGTAAAATACTATAACTACAATTAGTCCTTGAGCGGGCTATGTACACCCCTCCTCCTCCTCCACCCCCTCCCCCCCACCACCACTCCTCCCCCCCCCCCCCCCCCCCCCCACCACCACTCCTCCCACCCCCACAAACACATCTGCACCATCGCTCTATTGCTCGTCTATACTGTGTAAATTTTCAAGTAATTCCAAGTCCATCAGATATGATCTAAACAATCTAGTTTTGTGGTTGAGCATGAAATATGACTTGAGTTTGTGAACTTAGGACCAGAGCGCTGGAGCGTTGGTGTGTAACGAACCTGACAATTACAATACCATAACAATTGACATGTCGCCAGTACTTAGATATCTCCGCCCTATTGCTATTGACAATAGTTTATATAACATAGTTGCACGTGCTTTATACACGTGCTGTTGTTTGTCGGAGGTATCGTTCTGGTTTGATTGGTTGAAATGGATAAATGATTGACAACTGGCGACATGTTAAATCCAAAAGTCGAAAATAAGTAAGAAGCCATTGCCGCATACTACCTATGTTATTTATGCATTGCTTAATCAACATAACACCTTTTCAACATAATGAAAATATACAGTAGTTTACCCAGAATCGTGGTATGTTCTTTTGACACAGACGTACTGATCCTGCTTGCAACATTTGTTTCAGGAATACAACCGTATGCCATGTTTGGCATTGGGATGATTAAAAAATGAGAATGTAGAATGTGAAACAAATTGTTGGGGTTTAAGGGGTCTGCCATTTGCTTTGTACTACCCTCACTACAGTGCTTCACATACTATGATGCAGCCAGTGGCTTTGTACGAAGAGGCAATGCAGTCGGATGACAAGCACAGAGTTCGTGTCCGTTTTTGGATTGCTCGTACAGCAGCATGAATGTTCGGATGATCCTCCAAAAAGCAAGCACGGAGAGCATGGAGAGGTGTGCTGTCTGTATGACAAACCTCAGTACACGGATGTCAACAAATAAGTTCTCCCGAAAGTTCAAAGGCCACAACTCTAATGTTTTGAAACCTAAATTGGAGAGGGGGGTACACAGGGGGCTGGTCTTCTACCTCCCTATTTCTCCCTTCCCTTATCTCCCGTCTCCCTCCCCTATCTCCATTCTCCCTCCACTTTTCTCTATTCTCCCTCAGAGTACTGATAAACAAGGGACGTAATCGATAAAACAATCGATCGCGGAGACAGAACGTGTACGGCAGACAAGATAATGGTCGATAATAGGTAATAATTCTTCATTTTAAGATCATTTAGTGTTCAATGAAGGATTTTGATAGGATATGGACAAATTATTTTACCCAAAACTACTCTCAAACTGATAGTTCTTCATTTTGTTTACACCTTTTATTTTAAAAACGTCCCGCTCCTTTCTCTCCCGTACCCGGTACCCCGCACCCCCGCGCACCCCCCTATTTTTTGTGTGGTGGAGGCAGACCAGCCACGTTTTTCGTGGGTAGAACCAGTAGTGTATATACCTCTCGCCATCCGTAAGAATCGACACTTTCTCACCTAAATATTGGACAAACTTTTTAACAATACATATCATTTTAGCATTGTCACTGAAATTTCCTTTGTATTTGCACAGATGTAAATCGTTTAATTGAAAATAACACCTGTCAGAATAAATGGTGTACTCTAGTACTACTACCAGTTATCGAAGTTAGAGTATGGCAGGCAGCTGAAATGGACATGCTACAAAACAAATAAAAGTATGATCTCATCTCGTTGGTTGATTTAAACCCCTCGATGAGCTTACGCCTATCTCGATGTTTAAATCGACCAACTCGATGAGACCATACTCTATCTATTGCATTTACTCTGGAAAAATACTTATCAATATTGTCTTAGACAAGTTCGTGTAAATCTACTCAACTGTTTGAAAACTTTGTGACAAAGTAAATCCCTTTAATTGTGGAAAAAATCTTATATTTTGCATTGTGGACACTATTTCTCAGATCTCAATCAAACTTAGTCAGAATGAATATGGGCCTAAGGCATGTCATATCAAGCTTGAAAGCCAGAGTTATCCCCCATTAATAGTCCACATTAAATGTTGCCAACCACGTGGATTCTCTGTTCGCACTGTGGCGGAAAAACTACAAAAAGTCCGATTAAAACTATGAAATTGTCGAAGAGTTTGCTCCGACAGACAATAATTAAATATATGTAATTCGGGCATGATGATTAAAGGGTCACATGGCAATCTTGATTTTTTGAACACTCGTGGCGTCCCGTTAGTTTTTCTAATTAACATGCATTATTTCACTCATTAATAATAATTAAAAGATTAGTATAAGCCAAATTGTTTTGGTATATTACTGACTTTTGATAATACTGCACCAATAATATATTTCAACATTTGGTAAAATAAAATAGAAAATTGAAAAATCAAAATTTTGTTTAATGATATGCAAGCAGGTTTAAAGTCAAAATGTTCCTTGATAAATAAATAGAGACGCTAATATTGATGCTTGGTAAAAACTTCAAGATTGCCGTGTGTCCCTTTAAACCTATATTTCAATAAAAAAATCTAACGTGTTACTTATTGTAGTTCTAGGACATTAGAAATTGCCTAATTATATTAAAAAGTATTTAAATTGAAATCGCAATATTGTTCATGCTATAAACACGGACGTTGTTTTATCCATAGAATGCTTCATGTCGGAATGTTGGAAGTTACTTTATGATAATATGCGGGGGAGTTGACCATTTAGACTTTAATACAAAACACGTATACCATTTCCTGAAGTCACAAAACGCAGAGAGCATCGATTAAAAACCGACGCGTGATAGGACGTTACTAGGTGACTAAAAGCATTTGATCCGATACCACTGCTCCAAAAAGTTCAAAAACGCTATAAATAATACTTCACTTGGTGTTAAGTGAAAACAGGACACCACTTCCTCCCACTAGTTGTTCAAACTATATAACTATATAACCACATAACGGCACGTTTACGTATTCCCTAAGGAGATGAAATGAAAATTGACTTAAATCAGTCGGACTTCCGCGGCGAGAAAACATGGCGAAACTTCAGCTTCAGTGGTCTGGCGGGGGTGTTGACACTGAGAACAACGGATACAATTCAGTTATATATCCGATTCCTTTAAATCAGAGCTTTTATCTCCAATTTGTTTATATTGGTTCTGAAAAGGTCATGCGCATTTAATTGCTTTATACATACTAGTGTTATATACGCGGACGCAGTGAGCGTTTTACTAGACGTGGGAATCATGGCTTTTTACCTGAACTGTGTAATAATTGTTTTATTGTGAACGGCAAGACGATGTTATGTGTAATATTGTGGGAAGAGAGTTCAATGACAAGTACTTTTACCGAAGAAAATGCACGATCCCCAACTCGCTGCAAACAATTATTCTTCCTTAGACTTTAGGACAAATCTGGGACAATACCTCGTTCTGTAAACTTAAAGGAGTTTATTTAATTTCGAACCGTAGTTAATGATGAGTTGCATAGTTTATACGCAAATTGTCTTTACATTTTACTAATTGTTGATTATATTGTACCAATAATATGATAGAATTACGAAGAACAAATAAAAACTCCCAACATTGATAACCACGCAGGCAAGTGTTTATATTCTAAATGATAATTGGTTAATACATCGATGTGCTAATTTAAATGGACCGATACATACTTCAAGATTGTCGTATGTTCCTAGGTACTCACTCATCTAGGTACTCACTCATCTAGGTACTCACTCATAAACGATAATCGTAGGTGTAAAACCAAGTGTGCGGCAATGTACAAGAATTTTAATTTAGTCGTTAATTTGTAATAACTTGCAATTTTCCCTCAGCCCATCTTTAGTACGAGTGTCACTAATAGCAGCACCAAATCTGAGAATAGAAGCAATATTAATGCAGCATCAAGTTCAGTAACTGACCTTAGTGATGTCTCGAATGTAAACGATTTGACTTTCGCTAAGGAAATGTACACATCATTGCTATCCGAAACACAAAAATCTGCTGATCATGCAAAGCAGGTATTACTTAAGGATAATGATGAAGCTAAAATAAGCGAAGAAGTGAAAGAGGGTGACGATTCAATTGAAGTCAACTCTACAGGAATATTAGACGCCGCTAATGAATCTACAATATCTACAGGTTCTAGCGGTCGTTTAAAGACACAGCAACTAATACAAGACGCTGTTGATAACGCGAATACATAGATAAATAAAAGGTCGAAAATAAGGAATTGCAACATACTCTCAAAGAGTTTCTTTCCTAAACAAAATTATTAAAATGTGAGAATGAGAGAATGCTAACTCTGTTAGAAGATGTTAAAGGTGAAAACAAGATTTTAAGATAAAAATTAAACGAGCAACATGAAAAGAATGAGAAAAGTGAAAGTGCCTTGGCACGTATTAAATCCGATCTTTCCAAGGCAACATCTGACTTTCTGATATGCGAACAAGATAACGTAAAGCTTAAGAAGCAGAATGAAATCATTTTAAAGCAGAATACCATGTTAGTTGAACGGTTAATTAAAGCAAGGGGAGCATCAGATAGTGTAGAATCGAAAATTGAAAGTGCAGCGGAAAGTATCGAAATAAAAATATCAGATGAAGTCAATGAACTTAAGGAAGCACTTATCAAAGAATTGTCTGATATCAAACACCAAATAAGAAAATCTATGGCGCAGACAAACAACTCTACTGAGGATTCAAGAGAAAATGAGCAAATAGTAAATAGAGACAGAAGCTGAAACCCACCCAAAATGAACAACCATATGAACAAAACCTGATAGTCATGACAAATTAAATACTCGGCATTCATTGCAGGTGACTCTATAAAAAAAGATGCTTAGTATAAGACAGATGTCAGATTTAAAACTGAATGTAAACATTAAAAGTCTGTCTGGAGGCAGAATACGTAATATTGGAAATACGATAATAAAAATGGCAGAATCAAATTCTGACTATTTAAGAAACACTAACGCTGTTATTCTACATGTTGGTACAAACAACGTTTCTGACGCCGAACTTTATGAAAATATTGTTGATGAGTTCAAAGACACAATTAACACGATTCAAAACATCAACCCACAGACAAAGGTTATTGTTTCATCTATTCTTCCCAGAAGAAACGACAAAGTTGTGAACAAGATCATAAGCAAACAAATATGTCTCTAGAGGATATATTCAAAGAAAATGGCCATCACTTCCTTGACAACGACATTAACTTCATTAAAAATGGAATGCCAGACCCAAAAATTTATCGCGACAACTAACATTTAAATCTTAAGGGTGGCAGAATGTTAGGCATTACAATGAGGAACACTTAATATGACACTTGGTACCTCATCATCGCACATAGATGAGTCTGCTGAAATTGACACGAGTTTTCGTGCAGAGAGGTTTGTACTCGAGGCAACAGGGAGATGATATACATGCCAATACCATCCTTTTACACACAAAGGCGGAGACAGAACCTGGATCCATGTGACAAGTCCGTGGAATTAATACAAACTGATAAATGTAAAGCTAAATGTTCTGTCTTTAAAATGTTCTAGTGCTGATGATCCTAAGTCTTTAAAATGCAAGTCTGTGCACTTATAACAAACGGAACAACGTAAAGCTGAATGTTCAATCGGCCTAGGGATGATGACATTGTGTATTTAAAACGTACTTGTTCTAGTTGTTCTAGTTCTGATGATCATAAGACTTTAAAATGTACTTGTTTTAGTTCTGTAAATTGTATTATTTCTAGTTCTGATCATTGTGTTAATATTGACCGTCTTTTTAAACCATGAGGTCCATTATTCTGATAATAATTTTGCTCAGAGTGATTCTAATAATAGTCTCTTGAATTCTAAATGTTTTTAAAGTCATCATACTACTAAATTAAATGACAATGGAAATTCTATTGCTACTGTTTATGCTAATGACTACTAATTATAATCAACATCCAACCTTTGACACATGGTTTACACAGAAGGGGCTGAATATAATTCACCTTAATATTCATTATCTTTATCATAAACTGGATGAGATTAAACTTCTTATATCACAACAACATATTGATATTATATGCTTAGGTGAGACCTTTCTGAACGATACGTTTTCGGACAATGAATTAGATTAGATAATTTCAAACTATTTAGAAAAGATAATATGTCAGTTGAATCTATATGGCTTGAAATCCACAAAATATTTTCTTATGTGCTATACGTACAGACAACCTTCATCAAATGCTGACTGGCTTAAACATTATACAACTGCATTAGAGAAATCATTTTTAGAAGAAACAGAATGTCTTGTCTTTGGTGACTTAATTTCGATTTATTAAAATCAGATATCAATGCTAAAACGTGGCTTGATCTCATGGAATCTGTAAATCTCACTCAGTTGGTTACAAATCCCACTAGGGTAACAACTAATTATTTTACATTGATAGACCATGCCTTTTCGAATATGCCACAGAACATATCTGAAGCAACTATTCCGATGTACTCAATACGCGATCATTACCCTATTTGTTTATCCCGTAAAGTTCCAGCTAAGTATATTCAAGATCCTATGCATAAAACCATCAAGTTTCGATCTATGAAACATTTTGACGAAACTAGATTCATCAAGATTCATCAATGATCTTTCCGAACTACCGTCGACAATAGTTGACGTGAATGATTATCCAGATGACTCCCTAGATTTATTTTTTGAAATGTTCAACTCAGTCTTAAAAAGGCACGCCCCAAAAAGAAAGAAACGCGTTAAAAAAGTAAATCAACCAAATTGGATGAAAACTAATATTCTTGATGCAATTAAAAGAAGGGATTATTTCCATAAGAAAAAAGACTCAGTAAATTATAAGTTATGGAGGCAGAAGTTAAAACTAAGCAACAGTATTACAGTGAAACAATACATTCGAATAAGCGAAATCCGAAACAACTATGGAATAGTTTACATGAATTATCTGAATTTAAAAAATCAAGTTCAAACCAATTATATAAATGATGACGCTGGAAATCCTATAATAAATCCGTATTTGGCAGCAAATACATTTAATAAACACTTTTCCTCAGTTTTTAAAAAGTATCAAGCAAATAACTCGCCTGTCACAAGTTACACAAATGTCCCATTTGCAAATCTCATTGATGATGAAATGCGAAATTCTCCAACATGTAATATCCCACTGGTATCGCTGTCCTTTGTCGAAAGTCAACTTAAATCTCTTGATACTACCAAATCTACCGGTTTCGACGACCTAAGTGCCAGATTTCTGAAAATGTCTGCTTCTGTAATCGCCCCTATTCTTACGATTTTTTTTTATATCAGTATACTCACTAATATCTATCCACAATTATTCAAAAGAGCAAAAGTAATCCCAGTACTTAAAACGGGTTCTAAAAATGTCAAAGCCAATTATAGGCCAGTATCAATACTTATTATTTCCTTAATTTTTAAACGTCATGTTAGTATACATTTGAGACGACTTCTTGAAGAAAAGAAGTTGTTTTATTCACGACAATCTGGTTTCAGGGCAAACCATTCTTGTCAAACAGCCCTTATAAAAATATTAGATGACCGGATTTCAGACATAGACAAAAATGAAATTGTTGGTAATATAGTTCTTGATCTATCAAAGGCATTTGATTTTGTTGATCATACTATATTGCTCCAAAAGTTGGAATTGTACAAACTAGATAGTTATGCAGTTTCCTGGTTTTCATCATATCTAGATAACAGAAATCAGAAAGTTCAAGTTCCTGGTATAACTTCAGAATCTTCACCCATTTTATCGGGTGTACCGCAAGGATCTGTATGAGGCTCCTTATTATTTTTAATCTACATCAATGACTTGCCATTATCTATTGAAAATACAGTCACGGATACTTTGCATTTCAACTTCAAATGCCTCTCTTGCCAGCGCTGTAAATCCTCTCAATAATGACCTTCTTATTAACGCCAACGCCTGCGATACAAATCGCATGTCTGTCAATGCAGCAAAAACAAAAATAATGTATCTCTCTTCTAAGAACAAAATAAATCGTATTTATGATAATGCTCCTTCGATTCGATTCAAAGATGAAACCATTAACTGTAGTTAGAAGAAAACTTACTCGGTGTTACAATTGTCAACACTCTCTCTCGGAGTAGCCAAATTGATAAAGTTCTGTAAAAAAAAAATGTAATTCATTTCTCGCATAAGGATCTACCTTTCTATACCTATGCGTAAATTATTGTTCAATGCGTATAGCTTACCCCATTTAGATTACTTTGTGTGATATGGGGAAATTGTAATGTTTCTCTGGAAGATAAAATTGTACGATTCCAAAAAAGAGCTGCAAGAATTATCCTGGATAAAGATTTTGAAACTCCATCTGTTGAACTTTTTACCGAACTTCGTTGGATGATGTTTCCCGAAAGAGTTAAATTCCAAAAAGCCATTTTTATGTTTAAAACATTTAATGATCAGGCTTCTGCTTATCTTACAAATACGTTTAATCTTACTTCAAATGTCATATGCCAAATGTAAGATCATCTTCAAATTTACATCTATATTCCCCCAGACCGAATAGTGAATTTTTCAGAAAATCGTTTGCCTATTCAGCCTTTAAAGGGTGGAACTCACTTCCTCGCCATATAAAAATGCCCAATATATTAATCATTTTCATATATTTACAGTGCATTAACCAAACCATTTAATAATGCCTTGCAACTCAGTTTGGACATATATCCGTTACTGTATGCATGACTATACTACAATTCAATTTAAATGTATATCACATATCTTTGTAAATATTGTATAATATCTATTGTTGAGGGCCTCATGGAAGATTGACTAGTTTCAAATGAGTTCTCTCGTTAAATAAAGTCTTTATAATTATTATTATTATTATTACTAATATACACCAGTCAGCCACTTCTATACATTTTTTTCAAGGTGATGCTTTCTGCAGCTATTGTTTCGGTACAACAGCATCTTCTCTCAGCCACGTATTCCTCAACCCTAACCTAAATTGGTGCTTGTGGATGTGTGCCGTGCCAGTTGACGCACTTCACGCTGATGAAGTATATAACAAGCTGATGAAGTATACAACAGAAAGCTGAGTTTGACTAACTTATGCGCAAACTATCCGCTTTTCAGACGTGTTAACCTTTTAAAATGTTCATTACACGAAATTCAATTAGCTAGAAAAAGCTATACGACTTCGCGACGAGTGCTCTTGGTGTGGGCGTACAATTATGGTTGGCCGCCGTTCTCAGAGTACGTTTAATTCGATACCATTTTGATTTTTTTGTGTTGCGTTATTTAACGTTCTTGCCCGTTACTAGCATATTTTATTAAGATATACCGCGTTATGTATCCTTTACATTCTACCGACGATGCTGATTGACCACTTCTTTGTCGTTACGAATCGTTTTATATATGATATCTATGCTTTATTCAATTATTTAATAATATTTTATTGCAGATATGTTACAATACATCAATTCAACATCACAATATTCATAGAAACATATGCAAATGGACTGAACTACAAGTTATTACAACATTAGTTACAGTTCTCTCCATTCAATAATACAAAAGACCATTTGGTCCATAAGTATACATTTTAACATAACATATTTACAAATAGCCAATGGCAGGTTACAGTTTAGGATTATGAAATATTTAAATGTTTAACAAACAATACATATAGTTATGAATATCAATATAATGATAACAAGTTACACAATGAAAATGGTTTATAAACTCCATTAGACATATGCGTCTAATTAATATTTGGAAATATGGTTTGTTAAAGAAATATGGGAGAGCAGACATTAATTAATATAGTTAAGTTTGTTTCGAATTTTAAAACTATTAAAACTATATGTTGCCCGGTTCTTGACAATGTTTTCGTTTTCAGATGTTAACAATTCAATGAATTTTGGAATATTTGGCCTTCGCCAGAAATAATGTTTAATGTACTTCTGTCTTAGTTCATTAAACAGTGCACATCCCATGACGAAATGAAATTCACCTTCAAGTTTATTACACACGATGCATTTTCTTTCATTTACAGATATTCTTTGTGGTTTGTGCCAACGTCCTGTTTCAATGTGTAACCTATGTGAAGCCATTCTAAGTATTGATAGTACTGAGCGAAATTTACGTACTTTTATTATATCTAGGTGTGACTTATATGTAAAACATGAAAAAGCGAATATGTCTTAGCGCTAGACGAATCTGTTATTCGTCCATGTCTTAGTCCTAGACGAATCTGTAATTCGTCCATTCCAGTTTTGTATAAAATTGTCAGTAAGCCTTTGCTTAAAAACGGATAAACATATATATATGTTTCCTACTCCCTGAAAATACCAAACATCATTAAATCCTAGACTTCCAAGCAATGTTTTTACAGACGATGCCCAGTTTTGTTTATTTGGTTGAAGTTCAGCATCATTGAATATCATTCTGTATGTAGCTTTTACAAATTTTAAGTCCTCGCATTTTTAATATTTTAAACCAGTATTTTATTTTCGAGGCTAGTCTGTAGTTACGCAAACATGTTCTACCTAACTCACCATACACAAAATCATGTTGTGTTGCCTTTTTAACACCATGTAAGTTTTTACAAAGCTAAGATGTACGCGTTCAATAATATTAGCGTTTAGAATTCTCCCCTCTTTACTTCCGTAATGTAGAACTGGTATTATGAGCTTATCAAACAGGTTTAAGACATGTTTAGGTGATATATCAGTAAATTTATATTATCTAGTGTGCCAGAAAACGAGCCACCAGAAGTAAAAACAATTCCCACATAACAAAAACGGTACTTTGTTACCATTGTACCTAAATGCTAGGTTTCTAGGTAGCATTCCTGCTTTTCTAAATACCATAACTTTTGTTTTAGATGTGTTAACCGTAACCCTCCATTTCATGCAATAATCATATAATATATTTAAACCATTTTGTAACCCTTCATTCGTTTCATCAAACAATACAATATCATCTGCAAATAAAAGCTGAAACAAATTTAAATAATCAACATCTATACCTTCATATCCTCTCTATGTAAAATGTTCTTCAATATCGTTTAAATACATTGCAAATAAAAAAGGTGACACATACTCTCCTTGCCTTACTCCTGAATAACATGTAAACTCTTCGCTTAAATCATTTCTGTATTTAACAATAGACTTAATAGACTTATACATAGACCTAATGATATCTAAAATTTTACCTCGTACACTCAATTTGATCAGTTTACACCATAAAATATCACTAACTACATAATCAAACGCTTTGGTAAAATTTACAAAGGCAACACAAATCCCTTTCCCATTGTTTATAGTATGTTTGATAAGCCCATGTAAATTAAAAAAAAGTGTCAATCGTGTCCATATTCCTCCTAAATCCAGAATGTGCTTCGATGTAAACATGGTAGTTTTCAGCCCATTCTATCAATCGTAATTCCTCTATAGTTCTCTGCATCATTTATACTGCCTGTCTTATGAAGTGGCACTATGTAACCGTCGGTCCACTTCTCTGGAAAGTATCTTAAATTAAAAATCTTATTAAACAGTTTAAAAAGGTAAGGCGTTATATATTCAATGCCAGATTTGAAAAACTCATTTATCATAAGATCTGGTTCACCACCTTTGCCAATTTTTAGCTGCTTACGTGCTTTTTTTATTTCTGCAAAAGTAATCTCTGTATTTAGCTCTTCAAACATGACTTGTAACTCACCATTTAAATAACCATCATTAAACAATCAATCATCCTCATCGGCTTGAAAACTTTCTTGCGTTTATTCATGTTGCCTGTTGGTGTTATTAAGCGATCTTTTTTGGTAAATAATTATATGTTTATATTTATCAAATTATCCAATCTGCCTAGACGCGTTATAACCGCATTGAAATAGGCATTTATGGTTATTTATTGATTTGATTATTATATATGTTTTTCAGAGTTCTTAAAATATCTGTGATTGAATATGCGTAAAATACTCTTAATTCAACGCTGGGACAGTTTGGGGGTTTGGCGTGGCTGGTTAAAGCCGTTTATATTGTGTCTATTGAGTTTGGATTCTCAAAATATGTAAGTTATATAAATATACCTCATCGTCAGTAGGTTTAGAAACGGTGTCCGTATGTTGTAAAATGTGGCTGTTGTTGGAGGATAGCTACTTTAAAGACTGAGTAAAAGTACGCTAACGATACTGATGAAACAAAACAGTAGTCATTGATTGAATGATTTAAATAAGCAAACAGCATAATGGAAGATGAGTACAATAAAGTGTACTCCTACATTATTACCAAAAACTAATTTAAGCTATGTTTAATATTCTGGACTGTGTTAAAGGGAATGAAGCCACTCAGTCAATTAACCTTTATTCTTGAGAGTTCTGAAAAACTTGGAAAAGATGAACGAATTATAGAAGTTATGATCATTTGAAGTTTCTGTAGATATGCAAGCCGCCATTTTGAGAACTATGACATCATAGTTCTTAATCACCATATATGGAATATTTATGAATATGATAATTTACTGAGTTATAGCAACTGTATGAAAAATATGATTATTAGGGGTAGTAGTGCATTATATGACCATTAAAGAATTTTGCATTCGTCTGCAGTGATTTTCTTTGCTTTAAATAATATTTATCAGTATGCCATATATGGGTAATTTAGAACTATGACGTCATATTTCATAAAATGGCGGCTCCCATATCCGTTTAAGAGAAACCTTCAAATGTTCATATCTTCTTTGTTTATCACCCAACTTACTCTTTCACCTTTTTCCAAGCATTTTATACCTCTAAATAATAATGATTGGTTGGATGTGTAGCTACAATCCCTTTAATGAGTCGTTACACAGACAGTTAAAACAATCGTTTTATCTACATACCATTGTATTGGGCGTCGTTTTGCTTTCTAATATCATTTTGTGATATGATATATTCGAATAGATATCATGTATTCGAATATGTGATGTCACGCATTCAATCAAGTATTCGAATAGATAATATCAAAATTCGAATATGTGCTATCATATTTACAATTGGTGATATCACATTTTTGGAGTAAATCTGTGATAACACCTATTCGAAAATGTGATGATACGTATACGAACACTTGATATCAATCAATTATTTTGAATGTGTGAAATCTCATATTCGAATACATGATACCACGTAATGCCTTCTTTATACGTGTCCTGCAATTAGTAATATGACCTATTTGAATGGATGATATCATCCACTCGTTTCGAATCAGTGATATCACCCTTTCGAATGAGAGATATCACTTACTAGAATGAGTGATATCAATCATTTAACTGGGTGATATCACTCATTCAAAACCTATTCGATATATGATATAACTCATTCGAATAGGTGATATCGCCCATTCAAAAGGAATCAGTGATATCACCTATTCGAATGAGTGATACCACCTATTAATATAGATGATTTCAATATTTTACCTCTACTGGCCAATGATTTTTTTTCTAATTACTTTCTTTTTTTATTTATTTTTTTATTTATTTTTTAACGAAATTTGACGAAACTTAGCAGGAAGCAGTAGTATGATTTCTAGTTGTGCCTATGGCGTGTTTTTCTGGTTTGTTGTTTTTTGATGGAGTTACGGCCCCTTGACATCTTTACTTTAGATTTCTTGTCGGCGCTACTCCTCCTAAACGCCTTGTTGGATTTCGACGAAAGTTGGCAGGAAGCATCGGTAAGATGTCCAGTTGTCGTGCTTTTGTTCCAGTTCGCTGATTTTTGACGGAATTATGGCCCTTTGACATTTTTTACTTCAAATTTCTTGTCGGCGCTACTTCTCCTAAACGGCTTGTTGGATTTCTATGAAATTTGGCAGGAAGCCTCAATATGATGTCTAGTTGTGCAAATCGCGGTATATCAATGAAATCTTGGACAGGTTCGAAAACCAGCTAGATCTTGTTAGTAACGACAGAGTTATGGCTCTTGATTTGTTTAAAAAATGCTATATTGTATTTTCCTTTGTTAAATCTGTGGCTACATCATTTTTTATGATCTTTACCAAATTTGTTTAAAATGTTAATATAAACCCCCACCCATTTTGATGAAATCTCATTCATAGACGAAAGTGGGACAAATTAAACAATACCCATGCCAGACTGGACACAGCAGACTTATTGCATGATTACAAGGTGAGCGATCTAGGGCCATCCTGGCCCTCTTGTTTTCGCAATATTTTAAAAGAAGTACTGATGGGAATTTTATGACGACAACTCTTGATATAAGAGCCATTTTAGCCACTAGAGCGTCCACAGGCATTTTGGGCCTCTTGTTTTATTTTGAAATGGTGATATCACTTATTCGAAGCAGTAATATCACGTATTCGGATCAGTGATATCCCAAGATGGTATAAAAATGCAAAACTGTGCCTAATACCTTCCTGGTGAAATGCATGAATGGAAGGCACATTTATTTTAGTGACGAACAAACCGATGGAATGCAGCTGTCAATATCCGTTTATAATACTTGGTACTATTATCTATATAAGGATACGTTTAGAGTGAAAAATGAATCAACATCCGAGTATAATTAAATAGTTATGCGGGCTAAATTATGACAAGAAACCGCAACTGAAGAGATATCGTGACTATTTTTTTAAAAACCAAAACAATATATGCAATTTCATTGTTTACCGCGTATAAATTAATCTTAATCTGATTTTGTATATTGATAATCGTCCACATTAAAATTCATTCTGCATTGTTTTAACATACCTTAGGCGATTAATGACAAATCTGTCCAATTTGAATACTATTTACGACTTCTTACGCCCGATATCATCTCTTTGAGATACTATCAAAACCGGATCATGAAAAAACAAGCGTAACGCATTTATAATTACTTAAATTTATTAATTAACATGTCAGGGGCAAGACAAAGGCTAATTGGACGAAACAATTGTTGCGAACTTTGGTAATCGATCGGCCTAGATGGCAGTGTGTCGCACGCGCCAATCATTGGAACCCATTAATAGTGGCCTACTTCTTGTGGGTACGTTCTCAGGCTGTTCGGTACAGCTGAGAAAAAAGGTTGCCCTCTACGAGTTACAGAGTATTAGATAACTTCTGAATGTTCCACTCGTCTGGAAAATATTGCTAATTCAGGACATACAAAACACCGTTAGGTCGCCATGGCGCACATATGGAATTTTCAGGCGGCGAAAGAACATAGTCCGAAGTACTCGAAACGAATCGGTCTGGTCGTTTTCAAACTCGTTCAAAGCTCATAATAGTACAATCGCAAACAAAGTACAAGTAGCTACGTGCATGGCCAGAGCATAGAACGTTTAAAGAAACACAAAACTTGGTCCAAAACATTTCAAGCTAAATGGCGGAACATTTTAAATGGGCAAAGTGCAATCCTGAAGTATTTATTGAATGTAAAATAAAAACTTGTTTTATCTTTTCAATGTCATGATTCCTGTAAAGCTACATTTATATCGGGGAACAAAGCCCTCTGTATTATGACCCCGTCAGCACAGTTGGAGGATGGGGGCATTTAGTGTTAACCTTGTCTGTCACTTCCGTCCCGTACGCCCGTCACGATTTCTTGTCCGGAACATAACTCTGCAATGAATGATTGGGAATGTACGAATATTTAATGGGTATCCGGTGAAGATAGGGAATTTCAACACGAGGTATAATTGTTTTTATCGGAACCGAGGCTCTGCTCGTTGGTAAGATGCGATGGTCGATGGTAAGATGCGATGGTCGATGATAAGATGCGATGGTCCATCGACCGTCGCATCTTACCATCGGCCATCGCATCTTACCATCGCATCTTACCATCGTCCATTACCATCGACCATCGCATCTTACCATCACATCTTACCATCGACCATCGCATCTTACCATCGACCATCGCATCGCATCTTACCATCGACCATTGCATCTTACCATCGACCATCGCATCTTATCATCGCATCTTACCATCGACCATCGCATCTTACCATCGAGCATCGACCTAGGTCGATGCTCGATGGTAAGATGCGATGGTATGATGCGATGGTCGATGGTAAGATGCGATGGTCGATGGTTAGATGCGATGGCCGATGGTAAGATGCTATGGACCATCAACCATCGCATCTTACCATCGACCATCGCATCTTACCATCGCATCTTACCATCGCATCTTACCATCGAGCATCTACCTAGGTCGATGGTCGATGGTAAGATGCGATGGTCGATGGTAAGATGCGATGATAAGATGCGATGGTCGATGGTAAGATGCGATGGTCGATGATAAGATGCGATGGTAAGATGCGATGGTCGATGGTAAGATGCGATGTATGGTGTTTTACCTCATTTTCAAAACATGTAAGGTTATATATGACGGTCGAATTATTTTTTTCTGTGGTGGAGGCAGACCACCCAATTTCCTGGGTAGAACCAGTACTGTACACCTTCCGCCATCCGTAAGTATGGTGATTTCAAACCTTCCGCCATCCGTAAGTATGGTGATTTCAAACCTCCCGCCATCCGTAAGTATGGAAATTTCAAATGTTGGACTTGAGCAACAGGATGTTGATTGATATGGCCTTTCTTTATTATCATGAAATAGTATTATTATCATTTATTTATTTATTTATTTATTTATTTATTTATTTATTTATTTATTTATTTATTTATTTATGTATTTATGTATTTATTTATTTATTTATTTATTTATTTAATATTATTTATTTATTTATTTATATTATTTATTTATTTATTTATTTATTATCAATTATTTATTTATTTTTTAATAAATAATAAAAAGGCCTGATGTAGCCTCTCTACAATAACGCTCGCCAGTTGCACAGCATCAGCACCATTACTCACCCGTGCTAACCATGGATATCAGTTACACAATGAAAGATGTCACCTGAAAATTAATATTGCATTTCTTTATAATCATGATTCGGCATACGCATGATCAATATACACGAATTATACATTTCCCTTGCACTATTCAGAACGTGTAAGACGAACCCGTAACATCGACGTTTTCGCGGTTAACGGAAATTAGAAAAATAATTATTATATGGGAAAATTACAGCGTAGACAATTACCAAAATGATAGACATTTAAAAACAAATATTTCATATTTACTGTAATATTATCTTAACAGACATCATCGTATTACGTGGCAGTATACGTTTTGTTTGGCGACACGGTTTAACAAAATATCCTTTTTTGCTTATTTATTATTTTGGCGATAACGTTTTATTTTTCAATTAGCTTAGATGTTGTATTGAGATACCAAAGTAATTTTTCTTTGTTTAACTGAGGGTTTTGACTGAGCTGTCGCAAATTGCTTCCGTCATATGATAAGTTACCCCCTACACCGTACACTCGTGTTTGTATTAACACTTTAATTTTTTAAGTTGTGTCCTTGTTGGGCGTCTGTACGCTATCGGAGCGAACGTATACCCCACGCGAGGCGAGCCGCAAGAATTTGACGGGTTATCGACAACTGTCAGTCATCAAAGATCTGAAGGTCTCATTAGGATTACGTTGAACTCGTTGAGTAAGATGTATTTAATCTAAATTAATTCCTAAACTATTCTATAGATCTAGTCATACGTATATGTTTGATCTAGATGCATAATATGTATAGAATTATAATGTGTACGCCTAACATCATACATTTCGAAAATGTATGTACGCTTTCTGTTGACGAACATCCAATCTACTTTGAAACATTGTGTGAATCATTTCTACATTGTACGCATGCCTTCTTTCGCCTCTCACTGCTGTGGGTTCGAATCCCACTGGGAGCTCTTGACGTGTTAAGTGAGAAAGTGTCGATTATTATGGATGGCGGGAGGTATACAGTATTGGTTATAACCGGAAAAAAAGGGTGGTCTACCATCTACCGCAAAAAAAAAGAATGTCATATATATGGCCTAATATGTACTGAAAATGACGTAAAACACCATTCAAACAAACATATATATCAACAGAGCTGCATGCGTCATATTCCGAGGGTACGCCTTCTATCACGAGACTGAACAGCACATATCCCTGAACTTTACACTTAATAATTATCTAGATCCTATCCCATGACTGAACAACTCATACACCGAGACTATTCGCCTCATATCCCGCGAGATTTTGATACCGTACGCCAAATGCCCAGAGTCGTGTCCGGAATGGTAATGACGCTTTGTTTGAAACCTTCTCACCTCTCACCGCTGCGGGTTCGAATTGCACTGGGAGCGCAGGAAAAAATGGGTGGTCTGCCACCACCACGAACAAATCGACCGTCATATGTGGCCTAAAATGTGCTGACCATGACGTAAAACACCATTCAGCCTGCCAAACATCTCGTCTCATACACCTCCATGATACTGTACGACTCACATAAGTAATGCGTATACAGCATTGATTGGTTTTCATAACTTGAAGCAAACGACTCGGGATCTAAAAGTATATAGCTTTTAGAAATTGGCTACCTTGTCATGAGTATAAACAAACTAAATATTATATATAAATCATAACACGTGGGTATCATACTGTTTTGCATTTTATTTGAAGCATCAGAGACGCTCGGTTAATAGACAAATTACGGTAATAAATTAAATCAATGGCTGCCAGTTGCAAGTGCAACAGATCAAAGGTTTGACGATAGGTTTAACATGCTACTTGAAGATGCCGTTGAGATTACTTAAGCGATTCCCGTGAACATTGATCCGAAACCGCCTAAGTCAAAACACGGAGCAGACGACATAACAATAACGGCAAAACAATTTTAAAATAGTAAAATACTTGGTTATCGTAAATAAAGACACTATTCATTTAAGTGTTTTTTTCCATTGTTTTGATGTACAGTTGTTTGGTATTTTGTTATGTTTAATATACGTGCAGGCATTCGGTTCTTGGGCGTTCACACTTAATTATGTAGGCTTCATTGGACTTGGAGTATTATAAGCTTGGCAAAAACTAATTTTATATCATTTTATCTATCGTTTTAGGCAATTATTTTAACGGACGTGGGAATATTTTTATTTGATATCAAGTACACGAGGCATCTCTCATATTGCCCCGACTTATCTGATATCAAGTACAGGAGGCATCTCTCATATTGCCCCGACTGGTCTGATATCAAGTACACGAGGCATCTCTCATATTGCCCCGACTGGTCTGATATCAAGTACACGAGGCATCTCTCATATTGCCGCAACTGATCTGATATCAAATACAGGAGGCATCGCTTATATTGCCCCGACTGATATGATATCAAGTACACGAGGCATCTCTCATATTGCCCCGACTGATCTGATAGCAAGGACATGAGGCATCTCTCATATTGCAGAAACTGATCTGATATCAAATACATTAGGCATCGATTATATTGCCCCGACTGATCTGATATCAAGTACAAGAGGCATCTCTCATATTGCCGCAACTGATCTGATATCAAATTCACGAGGCATCGCTTTATTGCCCCGACTGATTTGATATCAAGTACATGAGGTATCGCTTACATTGCCCCGACTGATTTGATATCAAATACACGAGGCGTCTCTTATATTGCCCTGAGTTATTTGATATCATGGAGACGAATCATCATTTGTATTTCTCCGACTGATCTGATATCAAGTACAAGAGGCATCTCTCATATTGCCGCAACTGATCTGATATCAAATACAGGAGGCATCGCTTATATTGCCCCGACTGATATGATATCAAGTACACAAGGCATCTCTCATATTGCCCCCGACTGATCTGATAGCAAGGACATGAGGCATCTCACATATTGCAGAAACTGATCTGATATCAAATACATTAGGCATCGCTTATATTGCCCCGACTGATCTGATATCAAGTACAAGAGGCATCTTTCATATTGCCGCAACTGATCTGATATCAAATACAGAGGCATCGCTTTATTGCCCCGACTGATTTGATATCAAGTACATGAGGTATCGCTTACATTGCCCCGACTAATTTGATATCAAATACACGAGGCGTCTCTTATATTGCCCTGAGTTATTTGATATCATGGAGACGAGCCATCATTCGTATTGCTCCGACTGATCTGATATCAAGTACAAGAGGCATCTTTCATATTGCCGCAACTGATCTGATATAAAATACAGGAGGCATCGCTTATATTGCCCCGACTGATATGATATCAAGTACACGAGGCATCTCTCATATTGCCCCGACTGATCTGATAGCAAGGACATGAGGCATCTCTCATATTGCAGAAACTGATCTGATATCAAATACATTAGGCATCGCTTAAATTGCCCCGACTGATCTGATATCAAGTACAAGAGGCATCTTTCATATTGCCGCAACTGATCTGATATCAAATACACGAGGCATCGCTTTATTGCCCCGACTGATTTGATATCAAGTACATGAGGTATCGCTTACATTGCCCCGACTGATTTAATATCAAATACACGAGGCGTCTCTTATATTGCCCTGAGTTATTTGATATCATGGAGACGAACCATCATTCTATTGCTCCGACTGATCTGATATCAATTACATGAGGCATCTCTCATATTACCACAACCGATCTGATATCAATTACATGAGGCACCGCTATATTGACCCGACTGATCGGACATCAAGTAGACGAGCCATCGTTCGTATTGCCCCGAATGGTCTGATATCAAGTACACGAGGCATCGATTATATTGCCCGGACTGATCTGATATCAAGGAGACGAGCCATCGTTCGTATTGCCCCGAATGGTCTGATATCAAGTACACGAGGCATCTCTCATATTGCCCCGACTGGTCTGATATCAAGTACACGAGGCATCTCTCATATTGCCCTGACTGATCTGATATCAAGGAGACGAGCCATCGCTCGTATTGCCCCGACTGATCTGATATCAAGTACATGGGACATCTCTCTTATTGCCCCGACTGATCGGATATCAAGTACATGGGACATCTCTCTTATTGCCACGAATAATCGGATATCAAGTACATGGGACATCTCTCTTATCCCCGACTGATCGGATATCAAGTACATGGGACATCTCTCTTATTGCCCCGACTGATCGGATATCAAGTAAATGGGACATCTCTCTTATTGCCCCGACTGATCGGATATCAAGGAGACGAGCCATCGCTTGTATTACTCGGACACGATACGTCGCTCGTATTGCTACCGACCGATCTGCTATAAGGACAGGTTAAATATCGGATATCAAGGATACAAGGATACATCACTAGCGTTTATTGTTTGTTCGTCGAAGATATAAACTATACTGATTTGTAATGATAGGAACCTGATCATGATATTCAAGTACATTAACGAAGTATTACTCCTTTTCAACTTATTATTGGTGGTCGTATAGGTCGTGTATGCACAACTTCGCTGGGCGATTGCCTTGGAAATGGTCGTGGTGTCGTAATAGCGTAAACTCCTTTTTGACTTTGCAAATATATTTGTTCAACTCATCTGAAATGTATTGACCGATTATCTGGAGTAGGTGTATTTTTCATTTTGAATTGTAATGCTATAGAAAAGTGGGTGTGGGCTGGAGTGTGGGGTGTGGGGTGATGGGTGGCGGAGGCCTTTGTATTTTAGAACGCTTTCTAGAGTGTGTAGTTTTACCATAATAAAGTAGAGAAGCATACCTTCCACGATATGTTGACATGGTCAATTTGTATGGCACCAACTTACAGAATGATACGATCTCCACATTCCACAGTCGTGTTTAATGGCAGGCTTCCACTAGATAATAGTGTAGATGGCGCTGATGTCTGCAAGATAATGTCAACCACTTGACGGACCGACACTGTCATATAGTACACTGGCCAATAGCTATTAAAATGTTTTAGCACTTGCTTATTACGTAAGTCAGCTTACCGTATAGTGATACACATTAACACGGGTATCAAGTGTGATACACATTAACACGGGTATCAAGTGTGATACACATTAACACGGGTATCAAGTGTGATACACATTAACACGGGTATCAAGTGTGATACACATTAACACGAGTGAGGAGTTTGGCTAGGGTTATGGATAGTGTTACCATACCTTGAATGTCGGATGCCAAACTACGAACTAACCGTTAATTTCCCACAGCTGTAAAAGAAATAATGAAAAGAAATGGGAGTTTAACCCATCGTATATGGTTATATTGGGACAGCAACATCAGAGGGAAATACGATAAAGGGTGAAGTTTTCCATCGGGGAGTGAACCCACGCGGTGCCGCGAGAGTTCTGCAAACCACGCGGTGCCGCGAGAGTTCTGCAGCTCTTAAGCTCAATGCCTTATCCATCCATTGAGCTACCGTAAAAACACACTATATTATTCAGTGAGAAGACTACCATTGGCTTAGACGTTGATTATATTAAATTGTTGTCTTATTCATCACAGCAAAGCATAACAATTATGAGAGTTAGATCCATCTCGGTTACACTGATATTTGAGTAACGTGCAGCATTGCGACACGTGCATGTATGCGTCGATGAAATAACCATAGAGTTTTGCAAGGTCGTAAAAGTTTTTTAAAAAAAAAAATGGGCGAAGAAACTGGGTAAATGAGTCCAATGGAACACAGAGCAAGCTTAAGTGCATGGGCTTAGGGGAAGGTTTTTTTTTAACTGGAATATCATACGTTGTAATGCGACAAATTGCACGGTAATTTCTAAAACCGTATTGACATTAAATACTGATAAAGGCTTTTGTTCCACAGTAATACTTATTTTTGCGTTGTTGTCCGGATTATTTGCAAAATTATGTTCATGTTATGTCCCTCGTTTATTATATTTTTATTAATGTCATCAACACATAATATGCAATTATGACGTATGTGAGATTAGCATACTTAAGAATATGAAACTCAAGCGTCGTGCAATGTGTCAGTTCAATGAATCGACCGCGTCTCGAACCCTGCAATCTACATAACTTTGACTACCATTCAAGGGCGACCCTTACCTTCATAAGATACCCATGAACGCTGTATTATATTTAGTTTCGTTCACATAGTCAATCAATATATCGATAAACAAGACAATTAAATCATTTGGAAACTATTTTATAAAAAACAACATTTATTGATTTCATGTCAAAGTATTTTTTATAAAGTTCGCTCGGTTTGTTATGTCATTTCATGGCTAAATTATGATAGTAGCAACGTAAAATTACAGGTAAAAGTACAAAATTAATGATTTATTCGTCTAGCAAATTTTACAACAATTTCAATTATTTGCTATTTATAAATTAATTTATTCAACTTAATCAACAAGGCATTCTAAGTACGCCCGTTATTACCTATTGATATGTATTTTTACTACGTTTAAAGATCTTTACATAACTGTACATAATTGCGTGATATTGAATACTGATTGCATAAAATTAGAAGAAACTATTTTGTAAGAATTTAAATGCGTAGTATCTTCCTTTGTTGCGGTGTCATCGGCGGCGTTAAGTCTGAGAAAGTTAATTATAGATCGTGGTGCAGCTCAGAGAGGGTTCCATAAACTTCATTATATTATAATAGAATGGAGAAATTAAAATAGTTCTTAAAATAATCGAATAAATTTCAAAATATGAGAATAATAAGCTGGTTTCATTTTATATATTGATAATCTATGTCACATGCACATAATATATATAATTGAAGTGTATCCATTCGCTATATATCCGTTTTCTTGGCGTCAGATACATTTGGTATTCAAGGTGGTTAAGAGGTGCCTCCGTGGCCGGGATAGTAAATACAGTTGTGTCTAAAACGTTCTCGCCTCTCACCGCTGCAGGTTCGAATCCCATTGGGAGCTCGAATTGTCAAGTGAGAAAGTGTAGATTATGTCACAGACATATTAATAATTGTTATTAGGTCTGTGATTATATGTATACAGTACTGGTTCTACCCAGGAAAATGGGGCGGTCTGCCTCTACCACAAAAAATCGACCCTCATGTATGGCTTAACATGTGTTAAAATGACATAAAATACCATTCAAACAAAGATAACTAATACCAACTAGCAACCGGGCCGAAGCTTAAACTCGCGACCCCTGGAAAATATCGTTTCCATTCTCGACCGACGATCGTACCAGCCAAACTGCGTTATTTCATTCGTCTAAGTTTTAGCGTACTTTGGCATTGAGACCGGGGTTAAGCTAACTGTATGAATAGGGACAATGACGCAATTTTAGTAAACAACTTATAGATTAATTATCACCTTAAATCATTGATCGATAAAATCAAATATTATCCAGGTCGTATGGTTTTTTTTCTGTCCATTGGGGTGTGTGAAGACAAACGCAATGCCTGTCGAAAAGAACCACCGTGTATTTCAATTGACAAAACTTAATACCACATGTACAACTAGATCGGCGTGATAGCCTTATCATTGGGGAGTTTAATTCAGTAAGGTTTAGTCAGTGTTTCTTTTGGTAGGAACCCCGCCCAAAAGTCATTGCGCGTAATTCGATATAAAACCCATTAGAAAAACTATAATTCTTACAGCTATATATAACTATATCTGACGTTTGAGTGACCCTTGCATCAGTAATTGAAACTAAGTATCAAATATTGTTTCACCTGCCCAATAAAAACGCCACTAAATTGTGTTTGATTATCTCGTGTTGCATGGTTATTGAACGCATTCTTGAAATAAATTATTGTATCAATGATTTTCATTATTTCAATGTATTCATGATATGAAATTATGAAATAATAATCTGCGGAGCACACCTATAAAGGACAATAGAGGACAACGCCTATATTAAATAACATTCTTATATCTATCTATCTTTTATCTGTCTAATACTATTGGAATAGGCCAAATATGCAGAAACTTATTTTGTTAATTAACTCAGAGTGTCAAATCAAAAATAAATTAGAAACGTTGCTATATTTCTTTTCAAATCTTTTACTAAACGAAATGAATGTTTGTTTGCAAACAATTGAATTAATTAATTAATGTTTAAATTAGCAAGTTTAATCTGAATACTGTTTAAAACTGTAGTGGTTAAAAGCCTTCTCCACACAAATGAAAGGAACTATTATTAAATATATAGATTGTATATAATTGTATCATAACAAATAAATGATATAGTGCATTTGTAAAATATGTTAGTTGTAAATATTGTATATTTTAACTGTCAGTCATATGTTCTGTAGATTTAGATTCGGAAATTGAAAACATGTGCAATTCAAATAAATATGTACTCCCATGGGAGACACCAACGGTCGAACTGGTAAATTAGCCGACTTCGTTGTCGCTGACTCTTTTTTGGCTAATCACTTTGAATTTGACAAAGACACAATTGATTTTTATAATGCCATTTTGAACCTACCTAATAATAACATGTCGATAAACAGGGAATCCGAAGATAACAGAATAAATAACCATGGCTATTTGTTTATTGACACTTGCAGAAATAATAACTTAATTGTCTTAAACGGTCGATTCGGTAAAGATAAGGACATTGGTAAATGCACGTTTCGAAATATTTCGCTAATTGACTATAGCATTTGCTCTCTCGAAAGCCTAGACTTATTAAATGATTTCGAAGTTATCGATCTTGATCCGCTCTTTTCAGACGGTCATGCGCTTCTCTCACTGGTCTTATACACAAACATAAGTACAGCCTTAAATAACGAGAACTTAACCCTACGTAATACACGTAAAATTTCACCCAAATGGGACGAAGATAATAAACATGCTTTTCTAGACAAACTAGACCGAAGCAAAGTTCAACTTCTCCATAACACAATTTCCACGTTTAATTCCAATATTGATCAACAATCTGTAGACAATATAACCGACTCCATAGGGCAACTATTTTACGAAACAGCAATAAATACCTTTGGTCCAAGGAAACCATACAAACCTACGCTCCTTGCAAACAACCCAAGCAATAAACCGTGGTTCGGTCAAAAATGCCGAGACGCGCGGATAAAGTACAATAAAGCTCGTAAAATATATCAAACACAAAAAAACGAGAACAACAAGAATTCATATAAATCGGCCACCAAAACATACAAAAAAACTTTAAATGCATTTATTAACAAACACAAATATGATAGCCAGCAAACACTTAGAAATCTCCATTCAAAACGTCCTAAAGAATATTGGCGATATCTCAATAGGATGAAGCCCAAAACAGTAAACAAGACGCCGCCATTAAACGACCTGTATGAGTATTTTAAAAATATCAATACATATACTCCAGAAAACGAAGAAGATAATGATCCACTCGAATTTAATATTGCGGATGACGATGTCATTTTAAACTCGCCTATCACGCCAGACGAGATCTTAAAAAATATATCTAAGCTGAAAAACTCAAAATCCTCTGCTGATGACCAAATAATAAACGAATATATTAAGGTTACTCAAGAAGTCATGCTACCGATATATACAAAGCCTTTCAATATTATTCTTGATACAGGGTTTCTCCCAACAAGTTGGTTAGAAGGCATCATTAAACCCATTTTCAAAAACAAAGGCGATCCCTTAAGACCTGAAAACTATCGCCCGATCACCATATTAAGTTGTTTCGGCAAACTGTTTACATCTATACTAAACGAACGAATTAACAAGTTCCTAAATGAAAAAGAAATCTTAGCTGAAAATCAAGCAGGGTTTAGAGCCAAATATTCCACAACCGATCATATATTTGTATTACACAAATTGGTGCAGATGTTACGTTCACAAAAGAAAAAGTTGTTCTGCTGCTTTATAGATTTCACACAGGCATTTGACTCCATATGGAGAATAGGCCTATGGCGAAAACTCCTAAATAATGAAATTAAAGGCAAATTCTTCCGTATAATATATAACATGTATCAAAACATTAAATCATGTGTGTCCATAAACAACGACACCTCGAATTTCTTTGTGAGTCAATGCGGAGTCCGTCAAGGTGAAAATTTATCACCGATAATGTTTGCTATCTTTTTAAATGACTTACAGGAGTATTTGCTTAACACAGGCCTAGAAGGAATTAGAGTTGAACCCCAAATAAATGTCTTTATAAAGATTATAATACTACTATATGCTGACGATACCATTATCCTAGGTGAGAACCCCGAAAGTTTCCAATTAAGTCTAAATAAATTCTACGAGTATTGTCTATCGTGGAAATTAAAAGTAAATTACAGCAAAACTAAAATAATTGTCTTTGGTGCCAGAAACACAAACCGTTTCTCATTTAACATAGGACCGGAAAAAATCGAAATAACAAATAAATACAAATACCTAGGAGTTATATTTACTAACTCGGGTAGCTTTCTAAACACAAGAAAACACTTGGCCGAACAAGCCAAGAAAGCGTCATTTCTACTTTATCGGAGAATCAATAACCTAGACCTACCCTTAGACCTCCAACTTAAGTTATTCGACCAAACAATTCTACCAATATTAACCTACAATTGCGAAGTTTGGGGATATGAAAACTTAGATATAATAGAACGTGTACATACTGATTTTTTAAAAAGAATTACAAACAGTAAAAAAAGCACCCCTTCTTACATGCTATATGCGGAATTAGGCAGACACCCAATCGCAGTCACTATACAAACGAGAATGATAAACTTTTGGAATAAATTGATCCTAGGTAAACAAACAAAACTTAGTAACTTATGTTATGAATCAATGGTTAATTCAGCTAGTTACGAATACAAGTGGCTAAAATACATTAAAAATATACTTAACAACACAGGAAATTCCGATATTTGGACTAATCGCCATTTATTGCAAAGCAAATATGTCAATCGATCCATTAAAAAAACTTTAATCGATCAATTTACACAATCATGGAGGGCAGACCTACAAAATTCGTCCAAAGGGCGGAATTATAACCTATTCAAAGACGACCTTTTATTTGAACCATATCTAAAGTTACCGAGAAACTACTATATTAATGTATTCAAATTCCGAACAACTAACCATAGATTTCCTGTCGAAACTGGTAGGTTTGAGAATATCCCGTACAACTTAAGGCGCTGTACTCTGTGTGACTCTGATATTGGCGACGAATTTCACTATCTCTTAAAGTGCCCTCATTTCGACCCTCTGCGTAAAAAGTACATTCCACGGTATTTTTACCGTCACGCTAATGTTATAAAATTTAAGGAGCTTCTTACTCATTCGTCAACCAAAATACAAATCAATCTATGTGTCTTTGTCCGAATTCTATTACAAACTGTTAAACAATAAGTATATAAATATATATATTTACATGCTTCACATTTGAAGCTGCAATGTTATTCCATGCAACTGTTATCCCCCTAACTTTTCCCACCATATCAAGTGGGGTTTGTGTTATCCTTTTTAATTCAAACTTAGTAATTGTATAATTTGTTGTATGCATAATAATTCTCTCATGTTGTAACTCATGTTGCCTGAGATTGTACATAATAAAAGATTGTTCTGTTCTGTTCTGTTCTGTAAAAATGTATGACCTCATGGGCTATTTGCCTAATGTAATTTTGATAATAAACTAAACTAAACTATATCTAAATCGAACTGTCTTTATTTAATAAACAACAACAAACAAACCCCATGATTTGTTAAGTGCTAATAGGCAGCGTGGTGTCGTGTTCATCATTGCGTGAATGTCAGTCGTAAATTATCGAGTTTACTTTGTCTACGATCAATTTAACACATAAACTCTAACCCTTTGAGACAGATACTCAGCGTAATTGGTCAGTTAAATGTTTTTTGATTGTGTTATTTGAAATATCAAGTTATATAAATCAAGTAGATGAGAAATAATTATCAATTTTAAATTAATACTCACCTTGTTATGTTTTGCTAACGTCATGAGAAATTATAAAGGTACGTCCTTTAATATCTTGAGAATAAGAATCGAAAACTAGTTGTGCTTGCATGATATAAACGAGCTTGGCGTACTCATGTGTAAATCGAAAGCTATATATGTGCTTATATGATAAACACATACACTGTTGTGCTCATGTGAAAACAGAAAACTATAGCTGTGTTACATAATAAATACCCGCTGTGTTGAGCTCATGTAAGAATCGAAAACTGTAGTTGCGCTTGCGTGATATAAAAACACGATGTACTGCGCTCATGTGAGAATTGAAAACTGAAGTTGTGTTACATGGTAAACACACTCTGTGTTGTGCTCATGTCTCATGTGAGAATTGAAAACTATAACTGTGTTACAAGATAAACACATTCTGTGTTGCACTCATGTGAGAATTGAAACCTGAAGTTATGTTACAAGATAAACACACTCTGTGTTGTGTCCATGTGAGAATTGAATATTGAAGTTGTGTTACATGATAAACTCACTCTTTGTTGACCTCATTTGAGAATTGAAAATTATAACTGTGTTACAAGATAAACACACTCTGTCTTGTGCTCTTGTGAGCATTGAAAACTATAGCTGTGTCACAAGATAAACACACTCTGTGTTGTGTCCATGTGAGAATTGAAAATTGAAGTTGTATTACATGATAAACTCACTCTTTGTTGACCTCATTTGAGAATTGAAATTTATAACTGTGTTACAAGATAAACACACTCTGTGTTGTGCTCTTGTGAGCATTGAAAACTATAGCTTTGTTACATGATAAACACACTCTGTGTTGAGCTCATGTGAGAATTGAAAACTGAAGTTGTGTTACAAAATAAACACACTCTGTGTTGAGCTCATGTGAGAATTGAAAACTGAAGTTGTGTTACATGATAAACTCACTCTGTGTTGAGCTCATGTGAGCATTGAAAACTGAAGTTGTGTTGCATGATAAACACACTCTGTGTTGTGCTCTTGTGAGCATTTAACATTATAACTGTGTTACAAGATAAACACACTCTGTGTTGTGCTCATGTGAGAATTGAAAACTGAAGTTTTGTTACATGATAAAACTCACTCTGTGTTAGGCTCTTGTGAGAATTGAAAACTGAAGTTGTGTTACATGACAAACACACTCTGTGTTGTGCTCATGTGAGAATTGAAAACTGAAGCTGTGTCACAAGATGAACACACTATGTGTTGCGTTCATGTGAGATTTGAAAACTGAAGTTGTGTTACAATACTAACACACTCTGAGTTGTGCTCATGTGAGAATTGAAAACTGAAGTTGTGTTATATGATAAACACACTCTGTGTTAGGCTCATGTGTTAATTGAAAACTGAAGTTGTGTTATATGATAAACACACTCTGTGTTGTGCTCATGTGAGAATTGAAAACTGAAGTTATGTTATATGATAAACACACTCTTTATTGAGCTCATGTGAGACCCGAAAACTATAGCTGTGTTATAATATAAACACACGCTGTGTTGGGCTCATGTGAGAATTGAAAACTGAAGTTGTGTTATATGATAAACATACTCTGTGTTAGGCTCATGTGAGAATTGAAAACTGAAGGTGTGTTACATGATAAACACACTCTTTATTGAGCTCATGTGAGACACGACGAAAACTATAGCTGTGTTACAAGATAAACACACTCTGTGTTGTGCTCATGTGAGAATTGAAAACTGAAGTTATGTTATATGATAAACACACTCTTTATTGAGCTCATGTGAGACACGAAAACTATAACTGTGTTACAAGATAAACACACTCTGTGTTGTGCTCTTTTGAGCATTGAAAACTATAGCTGTGTTACAAGATAAACACACTCTATGTTGTGCTCTTGTGAGAATTGAAAACTAAAGTTGTGTTACATGATAAACACACTCTTTGTTGACCTCATTTGAGAATTGAAAATTATAACTGTGTTACAAGATAAACACACTCTGTGTTGTGCTCTTGTGAGCATTGAAAACTATAGCTGTGTTACATGATAAACACACACTGTGATGTGCTCATCGCGAATTAAAAACTGAAATTGTGTAACATGATAAACACACTCTGTGCTGTGCGCATGTGAGAATCGAAAACTGAAGTTGTGTTACAAGATCAACACACTCTGTGTTGTGCTCATGTGAGAATTGAAAACTGCAGTTGTGTTACATGATAAACACACTCTTTGTTGAGCTCGTGTGATAATTAAAAGCTGAAGTTGTGTTACATGATAAACACACTCTGTGTTGTGCTCATGTGATAATTAAAAGCTGAAGTTGTGTTACATGATAAACACACTCTGTGTTGAGCTCATGTGAAAATTGTAAAATATAGCTGTGTTACAAGATAAACACACGTGAGAATTGAAAACTCATGTAGGAATTGAAAACTGAAGTTGTGTTACATGATAAACACATTCTTTGTTGAGAATTAAAAGCAGAAGTTGTGTTACATGATAAACACACTCTGTGTTGAGCTCATGTGAGAATTTAAAACTGAAGTTGTGTTACATGATAAACACACTGTGTGTTGAGCTCATGTGAGATTCGAAAACTGAAGTTACATGATAAACACACTCTGTGTTGAGCTCATGTGAAAATTGTAAAATATAGCTGCGTTACAAGATAAACACACTATGTGTTGTGCTCATGTGAAAATTGAACTGAAGTTGTGTTACATGATAAACACACTCTGTGTTGTGCTCTTGTGAGAATTGAAAACTGAAGTTGTGTTACATGATAAACACACTCTTTGTTGACCTCATTTGAGAATTGAAAATTATAACTGTGTTACAAGATAAACATACTCTGTGTTGTGCTCTTGTGAGCATTGAAAACTATAAATGTGTTACAAGATAAACACACCCTGTGTTGTGCTCATGTGAGAATTGAAAACTGAAGTTATGTTATATGATAAACACATTCTTTATTGAGCTCATGTGAGACTCGAAAACTATAGCTGTGTTACAATATAAACACACGCTGTGTTGAGCTCATGTGAAAATTGTAAAATATAGCTGCGTTACAAGATAAACACACTATGTGTTGTGCTCATGTGAAAATTGAACTGAAGTTGTGTTACATGATAAACACACTCTGTGTTGTGCTCTTGTGAGAATTGAAAACTGAAGTTGTGTTACATGATAAACACACTCTTTGTTGACCTCATTTGAGAATTGAAAATTATAACTGTGTTACAAGATAAACATACTCTGTGTTGTGCTCTTGTGAGCATTGAAAACTATAAATGTGTTACAAGATAAACACACCCTGTGTTGTGCTCATGTGAGAATTGAAAACTGAAGTTATGTTATATGATAAACACATTCTTTATTGAGCTCATGTGAGACTCGAAAACTATAGCTGTGTTACAATATAAACACACGCTGTGTTGTGCTCATGTGAGAATTGAAAACTGAAGTTGTGTTATATGATAAACATACTCTGTGTTAGGCTTATGTGAGAATTGAAAACTGAAGTTGTGTTACATGATAAACACACTCTTTATTGAGCTCATGTGAGACACAACGAAAACTATAACTGTGTTACAAGATAAACACACTCTGTGTTGTGCTCTTGTGAGCATTGAAAACTGAAGTTATGTTATATGATAAACACACTCTTTATTGAGCTCATGTGAGACACGAAAACTATAGCTGTGTTACAAGATAAACACACTCTGTGTTATGCTCATGTGACAATTGAAAACTGAAGTTATGTTATATGTTAAACACACTCTTTATTAAGCTCATGTGAGACACGAAAACTATAGCTGTGTTACAAGATAAACACACCCTGTGTTATGCTCATGTGAGAATTGAAAACTGAAGTTGTGTTACATGATAAACACACTCTTTGATGACCTCATTTGAGAATTGAAAATTATAACTGTGTTAAAAGATAAACACACTCTATGTTGTGCTCTTGTGAGCATTGAAAACTATAGCTGTGTTACATGATAAACACACTCTGTGATGTGCTCATGGCGAATTGAAAACTGAAATTGTGTTACATGATAAACACACTCTGTGTTGTGCTCATGTGAGAATCGAAAACTGAAGTTGTGTTACATGATAAACACACTCTTTGTTGACCTCATTTGAGAATTGAAAATTATAACTGTGTAACAAGATAAACACACTCTGTGTTGTGCTCTTGTGTTGAAAACTATAACTGTGTTACAAGATAAACACACTCTGTGTTATGCTCATGTGAGAATTGAAAACTGAAGTTGTGTTACAAGATAAACACACTCTGTGTTGTGCTCATGTGAGAATTGAAAACTGAAGTTGTGTTACATGATAAACACACTCTGCGTTGAGCTCATGTGAAAATTGTGAAATATAGCTGTGTTACAAGATAAACACACTCTTTGGTGAGCTCATGTGAGACAGGGTCGATATACATTTATATATCGACCCTGTGTGAGAATAGAACGAATCGAAAACTATAGCTGTGTTAAATGATAAACACCCGCTGGGTTGAGCTCATGTAAGAATCGAAAACTGTAGTTGCGCTTACGTTGTGTTGTGCTCATGTGAGAATTGAAAACTATAGCTGTGTTACAAGATAAACACACACTGCGTTGTGCTCATGTGAGAATTGAAAACTGAAGTTGTGTTATATGATAAACACACTCTTTGTTGAGCTCATGTGTGAATCGAAACTATATCTGTGTTACAAGATAAACACACACTGTGTTGTGTTCATGTGATAATTGAAAACTGAAGTTGTGTTACATGATAAACACACTCTGTGTTGAGCTCATGTGAACATTTTAAAATATAGCTGTGTTACAAGATAAACACACGTGAGAGTTGAAAACTCATGTGAGAATTGAAAACTGAAGTTGTGTTACATGATAAACACACTCTTTGTTGAGCTCGTGTGAGAATTAAAGCTGAAGTTGTGTTACATGATAAACACACTGTGTGTTGTGCTCATGTGAAAATTGAACTGAAGTTGTGTTACATGATAAACACACTCTGTGTTGTGCTCATGTGAAAATTGAACTGAAGTTGTGTTACATGATAAACACACTATGTGTTGTGCTCATGTGAAAATTGAACTGAAGTTGTGTTACATGATAAACACACTCTGTGAAACACACTCTGTGTTGTGCTCATATGAGAATTGAACTGAAGTTGTGTTACATGATAAACACACTCTGTGTTGAGCTCATGTGAGAATTGAAAACTGAAGTTGTGTTACATGATAAACACACTCTGTGTTGAGCTCATATGAGAATTGAAAATTGAAGTTGTGTTACATGATAAACACACTGTGTGTTGAGCTCATGTGAGAATTAAAAACTGAAGTTGTGTTACATGATAAACACACTCTGTGTTGAGCTCATATGAGAATTGAAAATTGAAGTTGTGTTACATGATAAACACACTCTGTGTTGAGGTCATGTGAAAATTGTAAAATATAGCTGTGTTACAAGATAAACACACTCTGTGTTGTGCTCATGTGAGAATTAAAAGCTGAAGTTGTGTTACATGATAAACACACGCTGTGTTGAGCTCATGTGAGAATTGAAAACTGAAGTTGTGTTACATGATAAACACACTCTGTGTTGAGCTCGTGTGAGAATTAAAAGCTGAAGTTGTGTTACATGATAAACACACTCTGTGTTGAGCTCATGTGAGAATTGAAAACTGAAGTTATGTAACATGTATATGATAAACACACTCTTTGTTGAGCTCATGTGTGAATTGAAACTATAACTGTGTTACAAGATAAACACACACTGTGTTGTGTTCTTGTGAGATTTGAAAACTGAAGTTGTGTTACATGATAAACACACTCTGTGTTAAGCTCGTGTGAGAATTAAAAGCTGAAGTTGTGTTACATGATAAACACACTGTGTGTTGAGCTCATGTGAAAATTGTAAAATATAGCTGTGTTACAAGATAAACACAAGTGAGAATTGAAAACTCATGTGAGAATTGAAAACTGAAGTTGTGTTACATGATAAACACACTCTTTGTTAAGCTCATGTGAGACTCAAAAACTATATCTGTGTTACAATATATGAGCTCGTGTGAGAATTGAAAACTGAAGTTGTGTTACATGATAAACACACTCTGTGTTGAGCTCATGTGAAAATGTAAAATATAGCTGTGTTACAAGATAAACACACACTTTGGGGAGCTCATGTGAGACAGGGTCGATATACATGTATATATCGACCCTGTGTGAGAATAGAACGAATCGAAAACTATAGCTGTGTTAAATGATAAACACCCGCTGTGTTGAGCTCATGTAAGAATCGAAAACTTTAGTTGCGCTTACGTTGTGTTGTGCTTATGTGAGAATTGAAAACTATAGCTGTGTTACAAGATAAACACACTCTGTGTTGTGCTCATGTGAGAATTGAAAACTGAAGTTGTGTTATATGATAAACACACTCTTTGTTGAGCTCATGTGTGAATCGAAACTATAACTGTGTTACAAGATAAACACACACTCTGTTGTGTTCATGTGAGATTTGAAAACTGAAGTTGTGTTACATGATAAACACACTCTGTGTTGAGCTCGTGTGAGAATTAAAAGCTGAAGTTGTGTTACATGATAAACACACTCTTTGTTGAGCTCGTGTGAGAATTGTAAAATATAGCCGTGTTACAAGATAAACACACGTGAGAATTGAAAACTCATGTGAGAATTGAAAACTGAAGTTGTGTTACATGATAAACACACTCTTTGTTGAGCTCATGTGAGACTCGAAATCTATATCTGTGTTACAATATATGAGCTCTTGTGAGAATTGAAAACTGAATTGTGTTACATGATAAACACACTCTGTGTTGTGCTCATGTGAGAATTGAAAACTATATCTGTGTTATAATATATGAGCTCGTGTGAGAATTGAAAACTGAAGTTGTGTTACATGATAAACACACTCTCTGTTGACCTCATTTGAGAATTGAAAATTATAACTGTGTTACATGATAAACACACTCTGTGTTGAGCTCATGTGAAAATTGTAAAATATAGCTGTGTTACAAGATAAACACACTCTTTGGTGAGCTCATGTGAGACAGGGTCGATATACATTTATATATCGACCCTGTGTGAGAATAGAACGAATCGAAAACTATAGCTGTGTTAAATGATAAACACCCGCTGTGTTGAGCTCATGTAAGAATCGAAAACTGTAGTTGCGCTGACTTTGTGTTGTGCTCATGTGAAAATTAAAAACTAAAGCTGTGTTACATGATAAACACAGGCTTTGTTGTGCTCATGCGAGAATAGAAAACTATAGTTGTTTTCAAATGATATGCAAAGCTTTGTGGCGCTCATGTGATAGTCGAAAACTATAGTTGTGTTTGCCTGATATAAACACCCGCTTTATTGTACTCATGCTTGAATTACATGATAAACACACGATCTGTTGTGCTCATGTGAGAATCGTAAACTATTGTTGTTTTTCTATGATACAAACAGTTTGGTTGTGCTCATTTAAGAATAGAACATTATAGCTATGCTTGTACCATAAACATACTCTGTGTTGTGCTAATATGAGAATGAAAACTATAGTTGTGCTAATGATAAACAAACGCTTTTTGTGCTTATGTGAGATTCGAAAATTATAGCTGACCTTAAATGATACACATACGCTTTGTTGTACTCATGTGAGAATATACAACTATAGTCGTAATATATGATTAACATACTCCTCGTTGTGCTCATGTGAAAATATACAACTATAGTCGTAATATATGATAAACGCATCGTTGTGCTCATGTGAGAATATACAACTATAGTCGTAATATATGATAAACATACGCCTCGTTGTGCTCATGTGAGAATATATACAACTATAGTCGTAATATATGATAAACATATGCTTTGTTGTGCTCATGTGAGAATATACAACTATAGTCGTAATATATGATAAACATACGCTTTGTTGTGCTCGTGTGAGAATATACAACTATAGTGGTAATATATGATAAACATACGCTTCGTTGTACTCATGTGAGAATATACATCTATAGTCGTAATATATGATATACATACGCCTCGTTCTGCTCATGTGAGAATATATACAACTATAGTCGTAATATATGATAAACATACGCTTTGTTGTGCTCATGTGAGAATATACAACTATAGTCGTAATATATGATAAACATACGCCTCGTTCTGCTCATGTGAGAATATACAACTATAGTGGTAATATTTGATAAACATACGCCTCGTCGTGCTCATGTGAGAATATATACAACTATAGTCGTAATATATGATAAACATACGCCTCGTCTTGTTCATGTGAGAATATGCAACTATAGTCGTAATATTTGATAAACATACGCCTCGTTGTGCTCATGTGAGAATATATACAACTATAGTCGTAATATATGATAAACATACGCTTTGTTGTGCTCATGTGAGAATATACAACTATAGTTTGTAATATATGATAAACATACGCTTTTTGTTCTCATGTGAGAATATACAACTATAGTCGTAATATATGATAAACATACGCTTTGTTGTGCTCATGTGAGAATATACAACTATAGTCGTAATATATGATAAATATACGCTGTTTTGTGCTTATATGAGAATATACAACTATAGTCGTAATATATGATAAACGTACGCTTTGCTGTTCTCATGTGGCAATATATACAACTATAGTCGTAATATATGATAAACATACGCCTCGTTGTGCTCATTTTAAAATAGAAAATTATTGTCCAAGACAACACGTTTATATATGCATTGGGCCTTCGTCTCGATGAAAACTATATGTCAGATAATGAAAACGGGGGAGACATACTCCGTACACTAATTATGGTGAAGACTAATTGTCAAGATTTACTATTTTTAAAGAAAGAAAACGTACATTCAGACTTTATTAGATCACTTATATCGTGTCGGCGTCTTAAACCAATTTGCAATTAATTTAAACAGTCCAGACCATTTTAGTTCGTTCTTCTGCGTAAAACAGGTAGTTAAATTCAATTAGCAAATACAATTTCCACGTAAATGGTTAAATTTGATACGTGTAATTAAATAATCTATGATTTACAATAACAGCTTCAGAGAGCTGTCTTTTTGTAAAAGTCGATCAATCATCGCCAAGAAATGGAAAAAAACCATCGTCTTCTCTTAAATGATTTATCGATATAGAGCCAAATAAACAAATTGTTTGTAACTGTGTATAGAATAAACACCATTATGTAAATATTTTGTGTAAACTTGATGTTAACTGTTGTCCTCATTGTTCTACATGTCACCTATATGTCCATCTGTGAACGCGCGTCGACCTACAGGTGTGAGAGCAATCTCTACCCAGAGTTGTCGTTACTCGCATCCACGTACAACCCCCGCCTCCGTCAACTTCTCAGCCAATCTCTACCCAGAGTTGTCGTTACTCGCATCCGCATACAACCCCTGCATCCGCCAACCTCTCAGCCAATCTCTACCCAGAGTTGTCGTTACTCGCATCCGCATACAACCCCTGCCTCCGTCAACTTCTCAGCCAATCTCTACCCAGAGTTGTCGTTACTCGCATCCGCATACAACCCCTGCCTCCGTCAACTTCTCAGCCAATCTCTACCCAGAGTTGTCGTTACTCGCATCCACATACAACCACTGCCTCCGTCAACTTCTCAGCCAATCTCTACCCAGAGTTGTCGTTACTCGCATCCGCATACAACCCCTGCCTCCGTCAACTTCTCAGCCAATCTCTACACAGAGTTGTCGTTACTCGCATCCGCATACAACCCCTGCCTCCGTCAACTTCTCAGCCAATCTCTACCCAGAGTTGTCGTTACTCGCATCCACATACAACCCCTGCCTCCGTCAACTTCTCAGCCAATCTCTACCCAGAGTTGTCGTTACACGCATCCACATACAACCCCTGCCTCCGTCAACTTCTCAGCCAATCTCTACCCAGAGCTGTCGTTACTCGCATCCACATACAACCCCTGCCTCCGTCAACTTCTCAGCCAATCTCTACCCAGAGTTGTCGTTACTCGCATCCACATACAACCCCTGCCTCCGTCAACTTCTCAGCCAATCTCTACCCAGAGTTGTCGTTACTCGCATCCACATACAACCCCTGCCTCCGTCAACTTTTCAGCCAATCTCTACCCAGAGTTGTCGTTACTCGCATCCACATACAACCCCTGCCTCCGTCAACTTCTCAGCCAATCTCTACCCAGAGTTGTCGTTACTCGCATCCACATACAACCCCTGCCTCCGTCAACTTCTCAGCCAATCTCTACCCAGAGTTGTCGTTACTCGCATCCACATACAACCCCTGCCTCCGTCAACTTCTCAGCCAATCTCTACCCAGAGTTGTCGTTACTCGCATCCACATACAACCCCTGCCTCCGTCAACTTCTCAGCGAATTACAAGAATCTTGTAAAACGTTGAAAATGAAAACTTACTTTGAGGCATTCGTTTATTTCTGTGTCAACTTTATACGAACGTTTTAACTTTAAAATAAGAATTAAAAACATATGCAATGCGATAATTTAATGAATAAACCATTAATTTTGCTCAGAATTATATTGCGGCAGTATCAAGTTTATACTTCGCCTTATCACTCCGCCGACAAAACATTTCGAAATCGTTTCCGATAACGTTTGGCTTACGAGCACTTTTCAAAATCGCATAGCTCAAAACGGCAAAACTGCAAATAAATACATAAAAAATGTCCAAAGGAAACGGGTTTTCATTTGATTGTTTGCCACTAAGTCTGCAGCCCCGGTATCAATAGTGGTGTTAGGTCACGGTGTTGAGTGTCTCGTGTATCACCCGGTCAGTATCTCAAGGCCAGACCGACTTCAACGGTCAAATATTTCAAATAGGCATGGGTGGGTGTAAACCGGGCTTCGTGTGAAACTTCTTTATCCGTACATGATTTGCATTCGATACCAAACACGTTCACAACCATGATAATGTGTCGCGATTGTACTTTTTCTTGTGAATATCTGTAACGTGTATCTCTTACCATGCAGTGTTACCGTAAAGGCCTATAGGTTTACACCCACCCATTCCTGCATCCATTAGTTTTATCGTCTGCAAAAACAGAATCTTGAGATTGTGGGTAGTTTTATAAAATGTGTATTACGGACTATTGGTCGACCATCTTTAAATAAAATATTCAAAATGGATGGGATATGGTCAAGTGAAATTTTCAACCAAATGCATATTTTAGGCATAAGCAATGTGAACCATATAGTACATGACAGTAGGTCAACACTATTGATGTGAACATAATATCAAAAACAATACTTATATGGCAGAACTTGTACCCTTTATATCCGTAAAACATTGATGCAATTGTACTCAAAGTTGTTTTGAGTTTTATATGAAATAATTAGTGTTAAACTACTGTCCTGTACTAAAGGGGTGACATTGCTCGTGCCTAAAGTATGCATTTGGTAGAAGATTTCACTTGACCATGCCTCATCCATTTTGGATCTTAAAGATGGCGGACCAATAGTCCTTAAGGGCAATGAGCTGAGGGGCTTATGATTGTGCATTTGTTCTCACTTGAACCTGATGTGGTTGTCTAATCATGTTCATTTTCTTTTTTCTTTAGATACTAGTAAGTGGTTACAACAGTAGTATGGTTACACCAGTAGTGTGGTTACACCAGTAGTGTGGTTACACCAGTAGTGTGGTTACACCAGTAAGGAGGTTACACCAGTAGTATGGTTACACCAGTAAGGTGGTTACACCAGTAGTGTGGTTATACCAGTAAGGAGGTTACACCAGTAGTGTGGTTACACCAGTAGTATGGTTACACCAGTAAGGAGGTTACACTAGTAGTGTGGTTACACCAGTAGTGTGGTTACACCAGTAGTATGGTTACACCAGTAAGGTGGTTACACCAGTAGTGTGGTTATACCAGTAAGGAGGTTACACCAGTAGTGTGGTTACACCAGTAGTATGGTTACACCAGTAAGGTGGTTACACCAGTAGTGTGGTTATACCAGTAAGGAGGTTACACCAGTAGTGTGGTTACACCAGTAGTATGGTTACACCAGTAAGGAGGTTACACTAGTAGTGTGGTTACACCAGTAGTGTGGTTACACCAGTAAGGAGGTTACACTAGTAGTATGGTTACACCAGTAGTATGGTTACACCAGTAGTATGGTTATACCAGTAAGGTGGTTACACCAGTAGTATGGTTACACCAGTAAGGTGGTTACACCAGTAGTGTGGTTACACCAGTAGTATGGTTACACCAGTAGTGTGGTTACACCAGTAGTATGGTTACACCAGTAAGGTGGTTACACCAGTAGTGTGGTTATACCAGTAAGGAGGTTACACCAGTAGTGTGGTTACACCAGTAGTATGGTTACACCAGTAAGGAGGTTACACTAGTAGTGTGGTTACACCAGTAGTGTGGTTACACCAGTAAGGAGGTTACACTAGTAGTATGGTTACACCAGTAGTATGGTTACACCAGTAGTATGGTTATACCAGTAAGGTGGTTACACCAGTAGTATGGTTACACCAGTAAGGTGGTTACACCAGTAGTGTGGTTACACCAGTAGTGTGGTTATACCAGTAAGGTGGTTACACCAGTAAGGTGGTTACACCAGTAAGGTGGTTACACCAGTAGTATGGTTACACCAGTAGTGTGGTTACACCAGTAAGGAGGTTACACTAGTAGTGTGGTTACACCAGTAGTGTGGTTACACCAGTAGTGTGGTTACACTAGTAGTATGGTTACACCAGTAGTGTGGTTACACCAGTAAGGAGGTTACACTAGTAGTATGGTTACACCAGTAGTGTGGTTACACCAGTAGTGTGGTTACACCAGTAGTGTGGTTACACCAGTAGTGTGGTTATACCAGTAAGGTGGTTACACCAGTAGTATGGTTACACCAGTAAGGTGGTTACACCAGTAGTATGGTTACACCAGTAGTGTGGTTACACCAGTAAGGAGGTTACACTAGTAGTATGGTTACACCAGTAAGGAGGTTACACTAGTAGTGTGGTTACACCAGTAGTGTGGTTACACCAGTAGTATGGTTACACCAGTAAGGAGGTTACACTAGTAGTGTGGTTACACCAGTAGTGTGGTTACACCAGTAGTGTGGTTACACCAGTAGTGTGGTTATACCAGTAAGGAGGTTACACTAGTAGTATGGTTACACCAGTAAGGAGGTTACACCAGTAGTGTGGTTACACCAGTAGTGTGGTTACACCAGTAGTGTGGTTACACCAGTAAGGAGGTTACACTAGTAGTGTGGTTACACCAGTAGTGTGGTTACACCAGTAGTATGGTTACACCAGTAAGGAGGTTACACTAGTAGTGTGGTTACACCAGTAAGGAGGTTACACCAGTAGTATGGTTACACCAGTAAGGAGGTTACACTAGTAGTATGGTTACACCAGTAGTGTGGTTACACCAGTAGTGTGGTTACACCAGTAGTGTGGTTACACCAGTAGTGTGGTTACACCAGTAAGGAGGTTACACTAGTAGTGTGGTTACACCAGTAGTGTGGTTACACCAGTAGTATGGTTACACCAGTAAGGAGGTTACACTAGTAGTGTGGTTACACCAGTAAGGTGGTTACACCAGTAGTGTGGTTACACCAGTAGTGTGGTTACACCAGTAGTGTGGTTACACCAGTAGTGTGGTTACACCAGTAGTGTGGTTACACCAGTAAGGAGGTTACACCAGTAGTGTGGTTACACCAGTAAGGAGGTTACACTAGTAGTATGGTTACACCAGTAGTGTGGTTACACCAGTAGTGTGGTTACACCAGTTAGGAGGTTACACTAGTAAGGTGGTTACACCAGTAGTGTGGTTACACCAGTAGTGTGGTTACACCAGTAGTGTGGTTACACCAGTAAGGAGGTTACACTAGTAGTATGGTTACACCAGTAGTGTGGTTACACCAGTAGTGTGCTCATAATTCGCCGAATTTGCCTATTTTACTCAATTGTGGTACCGTTAAACCGAGTATGCGACTTTAATTTGCTTTATTTGGTTCAACATGTTCCACCATTTCTTCTTATTATTGTATACCATAAATTGCATAATACTTATGAGTTACCTTTATAATAATATAAAAACAAGAAATGTCACCAATAAATGACAAATGCACACCCCATGCCCCCCCCCCCCCCCCCCCCCCCCCCCCACCTCCACACACCCCCATCCCCGAAAATGTTGACATTTGACCTCCAAGTGTGACATTGACCTTTCAAGTGCGGCCCGATTCTTACACATGACACACCTTCTCATTGTGAGTAAATGTTTGTGAAGTTTCATGGAAATCCCTTCTGTTCTTTCAAAGTTATGGCTGAGCTATGATTATTTCGGACAGAAGGTCTACTATACGCCTCCCTTCGTGGGATATAACACGTGTTTGAAATTAATTGTAAGAAGACGCGATATGTCATATCTTCTATTACTATATCAATATATTTATTGTCAGGTCCCAGTCCAAGGTGGCAAATATATAAAGCAAGAAGAAATTAACTACATTGCATTAAGTTTATTTACGAAATATTATCAAATATATCATGAGAATGTGAGAGATCAACAAATAAATAAATGGATGTATTTATAAACAATGAATGTTAATTTTATGCGAAAATGAATGACTTAACAGACGACACTGATTGCACAACAGCTCCCACCGTAAGAGTTAATATCAACACGTGATTACATTGTTTAATCCTTTCGCCGCCAAATTTCAAATGTCGTCTGCCAAAATTTGAATTAAAACCTTCCGGTGCTATTTTATATGTAAAGTGTTATGAAAAACATCCTTACTGAGTGGCAAACTACTTATAAACTCTAATCGATTTTGCATATTATATGCAGATTAATCTTGGTTTACATTTGTCGTAAAACTCGATGTTTTTGACTGCGGCAGCGAAAGGATTAATCCATTAAAAACATTACGACACACATTTTTAACTCAGCCATTTGTTATTGTGTACATTTAATGTTTTTTACAGTATGTATGTTATTATATATTGCCATATTTTGTATATTATATACATAAAAGTATGTGTATCCTGTTTTGGAATCTGGAATAACAAATTATCTATCTATCTATCTCTCTGTTAATAATTATTTGTCTACTCCACATGTTTCAAAGACAGGAAAAGTCTCAAATAAATAAAAACATTATTTTTGTTTCTGTCTTCAACACCTAATGTATATATGTTGGCTTATTGTACCATTTAATTAAATTCAAGCTTTAGACGTTATATTACACGTTACTAAAATATTACACATGACCACATTTTAACATAGCTTAAAGGTGGACGAAGTTCATTAAAACACTTAGTACATTTAAACCTTTTTTGTGTGGTAAATTAAGAGATAACATAACCACCAAAAGCACATAATTCCACTCAATTCTGCAACATATCACGTGAAAATGGTAATTTGAAATATTCAAGACATTGGTTGCATATCAAACTAAGAATGTGTGTTGCATAATACCATCCGTGCTATAAATAGACGATTCTGCAGAGCAGAAAAAACATCCAAATCTCATTATTTACTAGGACAGAGTAATACTATATTTGTTTACTAGGACACAGGGTAATATTACCGTTATTTACCTTCTGTATTTGCAATAAAGTACTGACAGGATGTAACATCTTCGTAATATTCGGTTCAATAAATTGGATTATTCCTAAACTCTTAAGACTTCAAGGAAATTAGTAAAAATGATTCATTTGACGTTTAACGAACCTATTCCGCCCTGTAACTTTTTTAGACTTATAGCTTGCCTTTCTCAAACTTTCCCTCCAAATTTAGAGGTCGTCCGCTTGTCTTGAAATGGTCATACTGACCATACGTCTGTCAGCAATGCTTGCTCTTTCAGAACACTTTATATTTAGCAACATACCTATCACTGCGTGCAATAGAAGATATAAATATACAATATAATTATATTCTAATCCAAGTTTCTTTCAAGTTGTTAACAATTTACAAACTCGCAAGTTACACAAACACTTTCCTTATCTGAAAATAGTAAAGGGAATGTAGCGACTCAGCCAAACCATTTTTATTATTGAGAGTTCTGAAAAAAATTGAATAATGGTGAAAGAATTATCAAAATCGATTGGTAAACAAAGATATGATCATTTAAAGGTTCTACTGAAACGGATATGGAAACCGCCATTTTGTGAGTTATGACATCACAGTTCTAAACGACCGTATATTGAATATTCATAAATATGAAAATTTAATGATTTACAGGAAAACAAATGACACCATATGTATAACAAATATATATAATTAATGGCATTAATGCTTTATATGACCAGTTAAGGATTTTGCATTCATCTGCAGTGATTTTCTTTGCTTTAAATAATATTTATCGATATTTCATATTATGGTAATTTGGAACCATGACGTCATAGTTATCAAAATGGCGGCTCCAGGGCCATATCCGTTTTAGGACAACCTTCACATTGTCATCTTTTTAGTTTATCATCCGATTTTCATAATTCGTTCACCTTTTCCAAGTTTTTCAGAACTCTCAATAACAGAGCTTGTTTGCTGTCAGATGGCGTTATCAATGTAAGATCAGCAGCTCTAAATAAATTAAGACTGGTACAGCGTTTTTTCTCTTCGAAAAAAAGTATATACTTGTGTTACTCATCCGTGTTAGGTTTGTAGACATGTTAACATCATATCGTTTTATATCAATATATATTCAATAATGTTTTATTTTTCATTTGATAATGTATACGTAACCAAACTGCATCGCTTTGCGTATGCAATATGGTTTATCAAGCGTCCATCTTGCATCAAATATTTGTTAGTATCAATGCATCTGCACTGTCGTCAAGTGGAATAATCGTTCCTTCTGGAATGTACGTTTGATTTTGTGACATGGTGGAAGGTAGGCTATCCCTAATGACCACCATTCATACATAAAATAACACTACGCACAATAACCGAGTCCATTAAATGTCGGTGAAAAAAAAATCTCCCCTGCCATTGTCAAGCATTGCTTTCTGGTATTGTGTCGCAAAAATTGCGTTAGTACTATCTAGACTAGTACTATGTTGTAAGATGACGGATGAGTTTTAGAACACAATAACATCGGACCCCGTCTAGAGCCGATATTCTGCTTCATATACTACATTCTCTCCAGTTCACCACACCTAATGGCAGAATATATACCTATGTGTGCAAGCAGAAGATCGTTGAACGTTGTCTTCCGTTTGTCAGATATCACGTGACATACATGTGACGTGTGTCCGGTTGGTGTCTTTTCATCCATTACTGGCCGTTATGCTGGAATATCACAGATACTGCGTCGATTTGTTCACGTGCGACACGTGCTTATCTCGGAGTTTGTTCCTTGGAATCAGATTCTAAAAAAACAAAAACAGTGAACGAATTCAATCACGTGACATGGTGTTACAATATAGCATACTTATATACCACACAAATGTTCTCTATATATATTGTATCATTATGCATATCATTATCATCTACAACTTTAAACATTAACAATCTTAAAGTTAAGGTAATGTTCGTATACTTGTGTAGTGTAATTCCGACCATTTCTCCAGATTAAGGCTTACAACGTATGTGTTTTGTTAACGTCCTTGTCCATGGTGACAAAATCTGACTTATCTTTGTCTTTGCTTATTACGAGTATAACTACAACAGCAACAATTACACAGCCGCTAGCCTTATCTAATTTAGTGGTATGAAACTGAATTGAATACTGAAAAGAAAACAACTTAGGAAGGTAAGAAAATGTTATAACCAAGCTTACCTATCAAGGATGTCCGCCGGAACTGCCTTATCTTATTTCGGCATGTCGCCTTGCAGAACACTTTTCTAGAAAAGTTATTCCCCGGAGCTTCGCATCCCATGAATTTCTCACATTTTCCGGTAGTGTCATTATAAAACCACCGTCGTCTGTTCTGGGTACATGTGACGGACATGTCTGTTAATGGCTGTGAACAAACAAAATCGTCCGTTTTTAAAGCTCTAAGCTCGGCAGGATGAACACTCTGACGTATGCATTTGGATTTGCAATATCGTTTCCTGGAGAAGTTATTGCCGGTAGTGTCGCAGCCTTCAAACCTTTCGCACCTTCCAGTCATGTAATCGTAGTACCATCGTCTGCGCTTGCGCTTACATGTCACCGCTGCTTCCGGTAGCGTCTGTGAACATACGTCCCTGCCTGTCGACCACCATTGCTCAGGGTCATCGTGCTGATAGTTCAATGAAAAATCTTTCCAGTCTGGTTGGAAGTCGTTATGTTTTCTGATTTTCGTGACAGTTTGTACAGCTGAAAATAGAATATTACATGTTAACAGGCATCATACATTCTACGCAATTTTCAAAATTACCTCGCGACATGTTTGTACAGCTTTGTTTTGTTCCAGGGCTCCATATGAATCAATTTTCACCCAGGTTGTTCTTAGCTTATGTTAAAGGGATACACGGCGGTCTTGCTTTGTTTTCTGCCAAAATGATTTTGAAAGCAAACACCTGTCCATGCTGACCCGATATATGTTTTACAAGCAAGCTATTTATAAAAACAAACTATTTCCGGAAAATCTAACTATAGTCAACATCTAAATTATTTAATGTTGATACATTCCGTTCTAATTAAACGCACACTGTATGTAGAGCCTATCATCTATATTATTGACAAGTGCACTTTTCTTTAAGAGAATATTATTAATATGTAGCTAGTTTAAAAAACAAACTCATGCTTGTTTTGTACATAATTGAACATACCAAAATCAAAAATAACGTCTTAAATATTCAAATCAAATTGCAATACGACCATTTCCCACCACATGACAATGTTTATTTCCCGATATATACATATACATGCTTCAGTGTTACAAAGACATTGCACTTATAAATTATCATCAGAAAAAAAGACAGACAAGAAGGACAGAGTGGTTGAAGACGACAGATACGGTCATTAGTCCTATGAAATGAAAATAATAAGCAAAACATTCCTTAATCGCCTTCGCAAAATTCTTTTTATATTATTGTCGATTTTTTTTTGTAAACATGTTGACCAAAATCCACCCATCCGATTAGACAATAATTTGCTCTACTTAACATTGTAAATTATTTGAAATTTCTAGATGGGCGGATTGAAGAAGTTAGAATTCCGATACTCTAATCCTATGAATGACACTCGCTTGGGTTGTTTCGAAGGACACCTGTGCATGACAAGTAGTGGGGTGGTAGTTGGGCTTATACATGTTGAGAGATGGTGTTAACATGACATCAATATCTACGCTTGCATCCACATTCAGTGGCAATATATGAACCCCAGTAGCGACTGGTGCGATATATCAAAACATAATAGTACGGTACAAATAAAAGTTTACATTATCTGCTATGAGTTTATAGAACTATAACACAAATTAGAAAGTGAATTCAATTGAAAACTGTAAGGCATGGGGGAGGTAAGGGAATACGACAGGGTACGGTTATAACACTAGTTCTTTTCTGGGGGGATTCTTCATACATTAAAAAGACATTTGGCAATGGAATTGTATAACTGAAATTGTTTTCGTTAAAATTGTTATTGAATCACATTATAGATTATTTTTTCTGAACACTTTTGTTTCCATTATCAACATCTTTGTGTTGCTATAAACTTGTATATACATTTGTATGTACTATGTTGCTTTATAAAGAGGGCCTCAGAGAAGATTAGTATTTTAACTAACTGGGTTACCCTCTTAAAATAAAGTCTTCAATTTAATTCAATTCAATTCAAAATGCGCTATACTATAAATGTGTAATATGCGTAAGATTAACGTGTGTTTTTTTGCCCGTTCCTTCTAATGTCTAGAGTCAGATTTGGGTACACTGTACTGATCTCTACTGATCAGAACGCATAATGATCTCATATGATGTTCTTTATTGTGGGCAAATGTGAGTGCAAACTTTCTTTTTTGATTCAGTATATTAAGTTTCGTTTTCGTTTGTCGGGTGTTTAAAGACATGTGCCGCTTAATTAACTTTCTAGGCTTAATAGAAGTACATTTACCATTGTGTTCACTATCAATTTCTCTGTCTGTATTATAACATTTAGTTGTCACAAGGATTGATATTTAAAACTAAACATGTAATGTCACCTGGTAATGTACCCAGTGCTGTTTTTCACACGAACAATCTTGGAATAAATTATAGATTTTCTGGAAATGTTGCGAAACAGCATATAATGCTGAATTGCTTTGGCTGTTTATATTATGGGGTGTTTACTGGATCAGCCCGTAGTAAAACTTATGGAAGGTAATGTTTCTGCGGTACTCTAACAATTAAGGCAATGCTATTTTAGTGATAATGTTTATTGTGCCATAAGTGAGGTTAATCGGATTTTTTAATAGTAATTGGAGGGTGGGCCTTGGAATGTTCATTCCTGATGGCGCCAAATTACATTTTTGTGTTGGTGCGCTGTGAAACCTAACTCAGCTTAAACAAAACAACAGGTATATTTGACCAATCATAAACATGTATTTTAGTTGAGTTTGACTTTTATAGCACATCTACAAACATCACATCTACTACATGTTATCGTTCGTGACTCTACATTCTATATTTGTATGTCAACCATACACCAGCATTCGAAAACATTATATTAAATCACGTTACTTTGTTAGATCAAGCGTTTTTTTAATTTATTGAGCTAATGCAGTCTGTTAGTTTTTCTGTTATCTCAAAACTTTGTAAATTTGTATGTCAAGCGACAATTATTCGACAAAATATAGTTAATCGTCATGAAAATGTACTGTAAATCTCACTTAAAGTATATACTACACCATCTTTTGCACATCTATATGCTTTAACGTTCTTCATGATATTTCAATATGTCTATATGTACATACATACACATTGCAGTGTTCTATTTTTTCAATGTGCTTATTACAACCTAATCGGTTCAATATATGTTTGTATATCTTTTCCGTATGAATCATGTTTTGCTCATTGCCTTCATGTCTATGCACATACTTATCATGACTGACTGTTGTATATAATATTATTCATTGTATCGCCTAACAAGAAACATTGTAATGTTTACATTATTTAATAAAGAGTCTTTGAATCTTGAATCTACGAGTATAGTTGCACAGACGGGATTAGCCACAAAATGTCAACGCTGATATAAGAAACGTTAGTGCATAAAAGAAACAAATTAGTTTACACATAAGCGTACATGGGTAATTATTTATTTCCTTTCAAGAATTTATCAATATGATATTTCAGACATATTGTAAAGGTCAGTCTAAGACATTACTATATGTTATTTATCCCGTGGTTTCACATTGGCCCAGTTATAAGCCCGAGGTCTCGTCATATTAGCTAAAGGCCGAAGGCCAAGGGTCAATATGACAGACCGTGGTATAATAACTGGATTCATTTATTTTGAATGAAATCGATGAAATTGGGGTAAAATGCTTAAATTAGCCGGGGTGCATAACCTCGGATAGCACATATTAATGTGTCTAATACATTTCCTCGTGCATAATGAGTCAGTTTAGGGTCATTCTTTATGTCGGCCCTTTAGATTCGATTTTATCATTATTTGTAAATTTTAAGTTGGACCCCTACGAAAAGATTGATGTACTCCCTGTAACATACATGTTGTACAGTATATGTACTCCCTGTAACATACATGGTATACAGTAGATGTACTCCCTGTAACATACATGTTGTACAGTAGATGTACTCCCTGTAACATACATGTGGTACAGTAGATGCACTCCCTGTAACATACATGGTGTACAGTAGATGCACTCCCTGTAACATACATGGTGTACAGTAGATGTACTCCCTGTAACATACATGTTGTACAGTAGATGTACTCCCTGTAACATACATGTTGTACAGTAGATGCACTCCCTGTAACATACATGGTGTACAGTACTTAACACATGTAATACGGCTTAACATGCCTTGAAGTGTTTGCTTAAGTACATATTTGCTAACATTGCTTATCTTTATACCGAAATCAAAATATTTTGGTTGTCTATTTAAAGAACACACAAACAAGGAAGGGCTCAAATAAGAGTTTTAAAAATCGGTTATCCGTGCTTTATGATACAGATTCTTTAAAGTATAGGTTTGTTTTCAACAATTTAAATAAGTGGGTTTGTAGGGTAGACATTTCAATATCATACAAGGATTTCAATTTAATTGGAGTGACATACAAAACCAAGTGACAAATGGAATCTAAAGCACGGTCACTCAATGTCAGTGAAACTGTATACCCCGTCATCAATAGGAGTCTGTGGTGTCCTAACCATTGTAAGTGATCTTACAAAAAATAACATCAAAGGACTTAAATGGAATACATGAGTGTGCTTTTTACAAGCTTCAGATAATGTTTTAAGGTTAACCTTTCGAATAGATCTATTTCACTGAAACTTGGCAGAAGCATAGTGAATTTGGCGGATCACACAGAAACATTACGTGATCCTGTATGTATAGGATAGACTGGCCATCACACAGAAACATTACGTGATTTTGTATGTATAGGATAGACTGGCCATCACACAGAAACATTACGTGATCTTGTATGTATAGGATATAGGATATACTGGCCGATCACACGGAAACATTACGTGATCGTATATGTATAGGATAGAGGCTATGAAGAGAAATCTTCACCATTAAGAAACCGCGGTCGGTCGCTACGCTTCCTCCCTGGCTATGAAGAGAAATCTGCACCATTAAGAAACCGCGGTCGGTCGCTATGTTCCCTCCCTGGCTATGAAGAGAAATTCATAAGAAACCGGTTTCTTAATGGTGAAGATTTCTCTTCATAGACTCTATCCGGCTTAGTGTTTATCATAGGTTTTATCGATATTCTCTAAATATGTCACGCTCTAACCTGTGAAGAGGGCTGGTAGTAAATTATTTATGAATAAATGTAGACAGCATTTGAAATTCTGAGCCATCTTATTGGTTTAAAAAATAGGGTAAAAAATAAATAAACTTTTTTGCATATGTAACCCCGCTACGTATGTGGTCAATTTGTTCTGTAACAAGTTTCATTTGTCAAAATGTTGGCACAGTATGTCCAAATAAACGGGTGTCACATCTGCCCTGAGAATGTGTGATTTATCTGGTCGAATTGTTATTTTATAAAAACATACTAAAGGAAGTTTGTGGTGTATTATGGATTTCTTGTGGTGTATTATTTCTAAAGTAAACAAACACGTGTCGTATAGTAGTAGTAAATTATACAATTTACAACTCAAAATAGAACATATCGCTGTTTTAAATGATAAATAGAGAAACGTAATCTTACCATTACTGAATATGATTGTTGAAATAAGACATGGATGATACAGGAGTGTAGTGAACATAATCACAAACACACTTAAACAAGAACCCCATTTATCGCTCTTACAATTTTTGTTATGATGTGTGTACTGGTTATCTAAGCTTTGGGCCCAGGGAGAGAGGGACGTGTGGTTAAATAAACATGACCGGCCGAATGGACTAATGACTTCGGTGCAGTTGATAGAGTTTAGATAAATTCTCCTTTTTGAAATTTTTTAAATCTGATGATGTAGTAAGTGTGTGGTATAAAATAAGTGTATACATAGAGGATCTTACAGGAGTGCTCATTCATTATTGAATTTATTAAACGAGCTGGCAAAATGATATAATGCGAGGCTCTTCATTATCGAATTTATTAAACGAGTTGGCAAAATGATATAATGCGAGGCTCTTGCCGAGCATATATCATTTTTGCTAACGAGTTTAAATAAATTCAAAAATGAATGAGAAAGAATGCTAGATTCTATTTAACACATAACTTATAACGTCACATTACGTCAGAAAACGTATATTAACCTGACGTCCATGACGTCATTAACGTTATGTTATTATCGAAAATATTGAATGCTGTTATTATACTCCTACACCGCATGTTATGTGATAAATGTACTTAGTGCTGGCAATCCACAAGTGCTCACAGTACAATTTAGCACATGATTATTTTTCGTTATTATTTTAAAAAACATACACATGTGAACATAATTATGTAACGGTGGCTTCACTGGGTTACTCGGTCTGTGTGTCGTTGTTAAAGGTACTTCTCTTAGTCTTGTCCATCGATGGGGACGTAAATAAACCGGGCGGTCCCGTGTTAGCTAAAGAATCATCGGACTATTGATAGTAAGAGTAGGGAACTATTTTCGTCATCTATATCCTTTACCCCAAAGCTGGGGCGGCTAGACATAACCTAATATGTGTTGATCAGCCGCTGAACGACAATTCTATTCAACTTTTACCAACTTCTGATAAATCTCAACTATCCAGATAAATGCCTCTTACAACTTGTATAATGACTTTTCAAAATGTTATGAACATACAAAACAAAACAAAACAAACGCCCCCCACACAAGCAAAAACGAAAATTGACTATGAAAAACAAAAACAACATTAGACGATATCTCCGAGAGGTATAATTTAACTTAACATTATGTTCAACGATAACGTAACACATTATATGATGAATGGCGCCAATGGTGAACCAAGAGGAGTCAAGAATCCTAACACCTGTGCAAAAAACTACGCTAACTAAAATAGTCCATTGAACCATCACGTATTGTTTTCACTATAAAAGCGGTATTAGTAATATTTGTTGACAACAACCAAGCATATCATACTATCATTGCTCACTTAAGCAGATGCTCAGGTTAGTTTGAATACCATTATTATGTATCAAAATACAACCTCAAGACAGTTTCATATATTCGCACGCAGGTGAGGATACATGCTTGTCTGGCAATTCCATTCATAAATGTAAAGAAGGCAGTCTCTAATTAAATGCATATTCACTCATGTAACCGCTTAATTGATACTATGCACAGACATATTAATAAATTTGTATTTAGGTCTGTGTACTATGTGACTATTATGTTCAAGTTTCCGTTAAAATCGTCTGTTTTGACACAGATCTAATAACAAACAGATTGTACACTAGGAAAATTATCTAAATTTCACGTGGCACATTGCGAAAATTGCACAAATTATTTCCTAACTTTAAACACACATATTATGAAGAGTTTTATAAATACAAATTTCATACATGCCAAATCCCATCACAAATTTAATTTTCTTTCCAATGGTAGTATTTTTCTTACATTTACACCAAAAAAGGAGTTTGACGGAAACTTTTACTTTGTCAAAACCTTGGTTTTTAAGAGAAAAGCGAAAAATTATGACGCTTTTAACTTTAAACATCATTTTATACAATTTCTTATTTTCAAAATAAACATAAATTATTCTAATCCCATTTTGCTATTCACTATGAATCTTTTGAATGTATTATCATCAAAATCAGTGAATGCACAAACATGTGTGGGAATCAGATTTAAATTAAAAAAGCGAGATTTTGATTGTATTTTTATTTGAGTTAAAAAAATGTATTATACGACTTTAAAGCATGAATTATAAAAGAACGAAACGTTCAAAGAAAAGAGCAATTCTCACTTTTCACGTGAAAGAGTCGAAGTATGGACGGGTTACACTCCCAGTGTAAAAGAGTCAACACGTATGGACGGGTTACACTCCCAGTGTAAAAGAGTCAACACGTATGGACGGGTTACACTCCCAGTGTAAAAGTACACTCCCAGTGTTAAAGAGTCAACACGTATGGACGGGTTACACTCCTGGTGAGAAAGATTCGACAAGTATGGGCGGGTTACATTCCTAGTGTAAACGAGTCAACACGTGTAGATGGGTTACACTCCTGGTGAGAAATGGGCGTGTTACACTCCTATTGTGGAAGTGTCGACACGTATAAACGAGTTACATTCATAGTTACTTTATATGGACGGGTTCTCACTCCTGGTGTGGACGAGTCGACTGATATGCACGGGTTACACTCATAGTGTAGAAGAGTCGACAGATATGGACGGTAACACTTCTAGTAAGGAAAAGCTGATAACCTATAGATGGGTTACACGCATAGTGTAGAAGAGTCTACACGTATGGATGGTTTTCACAGTCGGCAAGTAGGTTAAACTTCTTGTCTAGAATAGTCGACACGTATGGCCGGGTTACCCTTTTAGTGTACAAGAGTCGGAACGTATAGACGGGTTACACTCATAGCGTAGACGAGTCGACATGTATAGACGGGTTACACTCATAGCGTAGAAGAGTCGACACGTATAGACGGATTACACTCATAGCGTGGAAGAGTCGACAAGTATACTGAGTAGACGGGTTACTCACATAGCGTAGAAGAGTCGACAAGTATAGACGGGTCACACTCTTTCTGAGGAGAAGTCGACACGTATGAATGGATTACACTCCTAGTGTGGAAAAGTCGACAAGTATGAACTTAATCTTAAGATAATATATATTGTTGCCAAAAATGCGTTTGTAGCTTAAAATAGACTCAAGCATTCCTTGACTGTGACATAAACACGATGGCTGCATACCTTGACATCTGGCTGTTGGTCTGCACGGTTCCCACTGACAGTTCCCTGGCATCTCGGCCACACAGACACTTCCTTGAAGGCACATTATCGTCTGCAAATAAATAAAAAAATATGTGTGTATAAAACCGCTATCTCGCACAAATGTATACATGCAGTACGTATTTAACGGTACCACATATGTGTGCTATAGTTTTATAGTTACAAAAACAATGACACTAGCAGCAGCAGCAGCAGCAGCACCAGCAGCACCACCACCACCACCACCACCACCACCACTACAACCACCACGACAACCACCACCACCACCATCATCACCACCACCACCACCATCACCAACGACAAGAACAACAGCAACAAAAGTACTTTTTAAAACATTTGAAACAGTGTTCAATGTTATACGAACGCTCTTCAGTGCAAACAACTAGAAGTATGTAGGTGTACTCCTTAATCCAAAGGGCATTATTAAGGGGCCACACGACAATCTTGTTATTTTGTTGAATATATTGCATTAATATGGACTTATGGTAGAATAACAAAGAACATTCGAAAACTTCAAATAGTATTACCTTTTATTTAAGTATTCTCATCATATCATTTGTATATACTATTGTATATAATGTATATGTTATATAATTATGTTATATATTATATGTGTATTTATACATTTCTGCAAAAGCTTACGTCAGTAAATTAAATTACTAATGCATTCATCTCCGCCATGTAGCAAATGGATTCCGACAAATTGATGTGTACCTCTCAAAGCTTTTATACCTATATAGTTTTGTGTTCAAGGACAACATATCTGAGAGGGTAATTGCAGTTTATTTATCAATTAATGGACCATGAATAAAAGCCATCCATGCAATTATGATCTGTATTTATTTGCCAAATTACTGCTGGCATATATCCTGATGAAAGTCAACGTCTAACCTAAACTCACACAATGATTGAAACGTACCATAGACAATGCGTTTCACGTCATTAAGATTGTGGCTTCTGCATCCGAAACTGACTCAAATTCTTTAGTTTTTGCTTGAATATAATGAAACACGCGCCTCAGAGCACTTATCAGTTTTACTTAACTGCCAAAGAATATGACTCTCTGCTTTTTTAAATCGCATGCCATGTTTATTTTGGGCTTCTTATCGTGTTTACAACACGCAACGTGGTCCGACAGTCACGTGGTCATTTAAAAAAATAAATGGAATCACGTAGTCATTGTGAAAAATCTTCCGGAATTTTAAATCTGCCGTTACTTTACGGTCTGGTACAAATAATTGCTATACAATGTTTCAAATAAAACAAGATCGTTTTGTTCTTGTTAAATTTGATTTTGATAGTATAACTATTGTTCGGGGCGCTTGTTTCAGCCAAAGGTTTTTCAGTAATAACACGAGTTTAACAATATCTCGGAGAACGACGGAAGCTTGTGTTGCTGGTTCTCACGAACTCTTCAAAGAGCGTTCCAACATTTAAACAGTTGTTTCTATTGATGGTACCCAGCTGTCACCTCGTTCCCAGCAACGAGCAGAATGGCTGATACACACTAAAACTCTAATTCCAGATAGTGTAACGCGATTGTGGAACGATATCAGAGATCTAGTCCAAAAAAGTTCACCAAAAGGTGATATACCCATAAAAAGCAATCAAGGATGCAACCATGAAGTAAATAGTTACCTTACCGTTAAAGGTCGTCATAAACACGAGATAAAACATATAATTCATACATAATTAATGCGACATTTAATAATAATAACGATGCGACAAGTAAAGAGTCAAAAGCCGGAGTTGAAGTCCAGTAAGACATGGTTTTGACCGTAATTATAGTATTTTATATAGGGACTTTATTAATTAGGTCAAACACCATTTTATTTGGTTATGAAGAGAAACGACTAGCTTGTGACTGTCTCTGAGTTCGCAGTCCCAGTATGACCTTACATGTGCGTAATACCTTAGAACAGGTTTAGTCATTTAGATGTTTCTCAACCTCATAGTCAAATTGCTGTTTTATGTGTGCCACAATGCGAGTTAAACGAATTTCATGTGCAAAATTGAGAAAATTATCGATTTGTTTTGTTGTAGAGGCCGACCACCACATTTGTCCTCGGTAGAACCAGTACTGACCAGTACTGTATACCTCCCGCCATCCGTAAGAATCGACACTTTCTCGCTTGAAAGTCCCAGTGGTATTCGAACCCGCAGCGGTGAGAGGCGAGAAAGTTGTCAACGCAGCGTTATCTTAGCCACGGAGAACTAGCGAATATGTTATACGACTAAAATATACGCATAAGGGACATAGAATATAATTGTGCCATCTTGGTGTAATAGCTGAACCAGATCTGGAGGCTCTTTCTTCAAAACATACCCATTGATTGGTCCATTTAGTTCAATTATACATCTCCAACTAATTATATCTTCAGAGAAAGATCTTCAAAAAGATACGCTGGTTGATTGTCTTATTTCAAAAGTATTGTTGTTTTTTCGCGTATAATTAAGCAGAACATCCGATACTTGATAAAATGAGCACTGCTACACGAGTATATAGGATATTAAGAAATTAGAAGGTAAAGGCGATATTGTTTCACAAAGACAATATATCTGGGGGATTTTCCTTTGAGCCGGAATATTTTTTTTCCATTTCTTTAAAGCCGGGATTTTTTATTTCGCCTAATTTTTTTTTTCGTGAACTTGAAAGCCAGAATATATTTTTTTTTTTAAGTTTTAATATTCGTAGAATAAGAAGAGCTGTTGTAGATCTACTCAACGTCTGCGTCGTCAGGTTGGTTTTCAGTTGTTAGCCAAGTCCTGTTATTTCAGCAACCACTGGTCAGTGAAATTTGAAATATGTCATCAGTACCATCAAGGACAGTGGTAGACACAGGTTCCATAACTCTGTATGGCATTTAAGCAAAAGCATGTTGTTGTTTTTTATTTGTTGGCAAGTCCATTTATTTCAATACCCACTAGCCATATTTCTCAGCCAAAGGAGCTTGCATGTTTCATAACTTTTTATTTCATTTTAGTCTGATGATATTTTCTTTTTCAACTTAGAGTTTCAGTTAAAAGTTTTTTAAGCAGCTTCATATATTTCAATGAAACTCACTGCATACATCCAATAACAATGGCAAGCCTGTATATATCATTAGCCCCATAAACCCCACACCTTCCCCACTCCTACACCACCACCTCCATCACCCCAGATAGACAAATATTTATTCTATTCTTCAGTTACCATGTCTGCATCCATCCTGTTCTCTTCCATCCCCTTCCCAACACCCTCCTCTCAAACCCATCTTCAATGAAAATATTGTATTAATTCTGTGTTTTTTCTCTATTCAGTAACACTTCACTTCCCCTCCCCACCCTCTTCAAGTTCATAATCTTTCCGGGGTATTGAAGGTCTTGCTTTGATATTTGGTATATATGTTCAATGACCACGCCCTCCCCGCACCCCTACACCCTCACCTCAGTCGCCACCACCTATTAACCTCCACAATTAAGACTTGACCTTGTGAATGAACTGGCACCAAGGTTGGTGAGACAGAAGTGTCAGTGACCTTGTTTAAAATTGACCTTGAATAGTGGAGAATGCTGTCCTTTCGACAGCTCTTTTGTTTAATATAATCCTTCCATATTTGGTGGATGGTGTTAATGCTGGTGTTAATATTTAGTTATGCTTGTACTTGTCTGCTTTCTATGTGAGCCCCCTTTTGCTCTTCTGAATTATGAATTGATCGGATGTTTTGTTTGGTAGGGGATCGTTTTGTACTGGGCAATGACTACCATGTTCCATACCATTTTTATTATCACTGGCATATAGCCCATGGCTTTGTCTGTAACATGGCATTGCATGTGGCTGAAGCTGCTTCTTAAGTCCATTTACTTGTTGATGATATTCACAAAGTCCATCGCACAAGTACCAGGACACTTGTATTGTAATACTATCATGACCACTGCATACTACATTGATTACTAACATGCCCAAAGTACATCACATCTATAACTGTCATGGCTACTCTTTACCTCATTTTCTACTACCATGACCACTGCATATTGCAAGTATTACTAGCATGACCACTGTATATCACATTTAGTACTACCATGATTACTAAAACTAAATACCACATTTATTATTACCATGACCACTGAATACCCCATTCATTATTACCATGACCACTGAATACCCCATGTATTACTACCATGAGCTATGCATACTACATGTATTACTACCATGACCACTGATACCATATTTATTAATAATATACCTCATGTCAAACATCCATGTTCAATGTTCAAAGACTATTTTTCCATTTTTGTAATATCGCATATCGCTTGTAATGTGCAGTGAGTCACTGAATGATAGTATTTTTATTTTGTAATGTCACCCCAGTATAATACTGTCTTATGATTGTGAAGTCAAAGCAAGTTTATAATTATGTATGGGGATGTCCAATGCTGAAAAGTGTATGTCTACATACACAAATGAAAATCAGTGAACATTTACTAAAATGGCTGATACAGTAATTGCACAACTTTCTGAAGATGATTTGAAGTTTACTCGTGAGTTCACAGCTGAATATTCCGAAAGAACACAAAGAACCATCCTCCAAAAAATGTTTTCTAGGTGCTGAGAATAGTGATTTTGAACAGAGAGAAGTGACCATGTATTTCAAAGGAATATTTAGCAGAACCAAATATCTTTTTCAAACGTATTTTTCATATTTCTGTCAAATTTCGTTTTGTCTTAGGAGGGTTCGTAAAATGAATTGTCAAAAAATAATGGTCTTATTACATGAATATCATGTTCATTACTACCATGATCAATGTATACCAAATTACTACCATGATCACTTCATAACACTTTATACAACACATTTACTGCCACCATTGCCAGTGTATACTACATTTATAACTGCCATGACTAATGTATACCACATATATTACTACCATGATCTATGCACAATGCAATGCACATCACATTTATTACAACCATGAATACTATCACTGTCTTCTACAACTCATTTCAACTTGAGATTTCAATAAACTTCTGAGCAGAAGTTGTGGATGTAGCCAGTTTGTGGTTAAACATCTCCATGTTGAATCCAGTGGCTGATGAAGTAGATATCTTATAGACTGAAGAGGGAGCCAGATTTTTTTCGTTTAATTGGACTCAGAGCCAGATATTTTTTTCAACAATTTGAGGGACTGTTTATTTTCCCCATTAAGTCAGAGCCAGGATTTTTCCCCCAGCAATTCAAGTGCCAGAATATTTTTTCAAAAAAAATCCCAGCCCCCCCCCCCCCCCCCCAAAAAAAGTGTGCGTTTTATCAAATGCAACAGATGCAATTTGCTTAAAAAAAGACAAGTTTATATAACCCCCCCCCCCCCCCCCCCCCCCCCAAAAAAGTGTGCGTTTTATCAAATGCAACAGATGCAATTTGCTTAAAAAAAGACAAGTTTATATAACGGCGCGTGCCGGTTTCAGGATCCGATGTTGCGGCGCCAATAATACGTTACCCTCATGACAACATGGGGTCACCACTTTCAAGGGATAATATCCTATAAAATAAAACAGGCAATGTCGCATTAATCTTTGCTTTAATTAACGCGTACGAGGTGCTACCACACCTGTCCCGTGCACCACAAAAGATGCATTATCAGTTTTCCAACTGAAAGATTCCATGATAATGAGATTGAGAAATGTTTAAAATGCAGACACATTAATTTAGATACGCACGTGCAGACACGTGCATTTAACGACAGTGATAAACTTTGAGTGTATAAAGTGTCACCCTTAGCATGTAAACGAGAACTTTTAATTAATTTCGTGACAACAAGTTGCAAATTTAAATGATTGATGCTTCCTTGAAACTGCGATTAAACGCCATGCAGGAGGCGGGCATACCATAACAGTTAAGGGATATACCAGCCAATAATGCAAAGCAAATTATTTTGTGCATATTATTAATTGTTGATTAAATTCCACCAATAATATATATAAAGCTAAGGTGGAATAGTGAAGACAAACTGAAATCTCCAAATGGTATGTAATTATATGCAAACAGATGTAAGTCTCAATGTATCAAACTAATAATGTTAATGCTTGTTAGCCAATACAAGATGTATGTCTCTTTAAATTAACCCTAATAGTACATGCAGAATGCCTTTCCTTGTACAAAATGCAATAGGCTCATTCATTATGATTTGGTCCTTTAGAATAAAGTCATTTTTTGTCGATTTTAATTCAATTTTTAATATCATGTATATTAATATTCCGTATATGGTAATTTAGAACTATGACGTCATGGTTCTCAAAATGGCGACTTCCATATCCGTTTCAAAAGAACCTTCCACTGATCATAGCTTCTTGGATTGTCATCCAATTTTGATAATTCGTTCACCTTCCCAAGTTTTTCAGAACACTCACTAATATAGTAATAAAGATTGTTTCGCTGTATGCCAATATTCCCTTTAATACTTATTCCTGGCTTTTAGTTCCTTGTTAAAAAGACTAGGAAAGACACGGAACTATAGTTCATTAGTGAGCAACATAACGGAAGTGAGCGACAACATCAGGTCGAGAAGGGGTTAAGGGTCTCCAGGAAGCATAAAAAACATCGATCTACGAACTTATCTTGTTGTGTAGAAATAAATGCTTCTGTTTTTTTAGACTGAAGGTAAATCAGTACGAAGTTCTAAGAACAGATAAGATGTTTACTTAATCGACCCTAACTACTCAGTTTACGGTACAACAGATGTCTTAACAGTTAGCGACGAAGTAAACACTTTTATTGTATGTATAAGACAAGTATGAGTTTATATTACTTGAATATATAATGAAACTCGCAATCAAAACTTAAATTGTCTAAAAGTCTGAAATGATAGGTCGAAATTACCGCTAATCGCAGATACTTTTCTCTCGTCTTGATTTGCTTCACACGGCATGAAAGACGTTATTTCCCCGTGAAACTAAGCAAACATGCAAGTGTTTGCTTGGCCTCAATTTGTCTATAAATTATAATAAAACATAATAGAAGCGTCTATACAGACGCATCTAAGTAATACACGGAATTGTACCACATTCCTTCAAAAAGTATCCGTGGTTGAGAGGGTAAAGACAATAAGTGTGAAACCGTTTCGCTACTCACAGCAGTGGGTGCTAATTTCGCTAGGAGCAGACTTTTAAGAAAGAAAGTGTTGATTCTTACGGCTGGCGGGCGGCATACATTACTGGTTCTACGCAGGAGTAAGTGGGTGGTCTGCTTCACCACTAAACATTCGACAGTCACATATAGCCAAATATGTGCTGAAAAATGACGTTAAACACCCAACAAATAAATCAAAACTACATTCGGTGATTCGGTTGTTTGAATGTTTTACCCATATGCAACTGACCAGATTGCAATTTGGCAGCAAATTGAAGGAATATTCCTCTGTTTTTAAATATAGCTATACCTATATACATATATATACATATATAGGACGTATGTATTAGAAATCATCATGACTACGATCAAGTAGGGTATGCAATCGCTATGTGCATTCACAACTTTTTATGATAAGAACCTAGCGTTAATTACCTCATTTACATAAGCACCCATCATACTATTTAAGTATAAATAATATTTTACGTTTTTCTGTATCTATTTATCCCCCGTATATTCGGAAAAAAACCCACAAACATCACTCGTCTCACATTTAAGTACCGGGGGGTGCTTGGTTGATGGGTGATATTATTTTCACAACACTTAGTTATTATTAGAAAATCATCTGTTCATTTTTGTTTCATCTTGATGGAGATCATAAACATAATTATCTTTCAAAGAGAGCATGTTTTCGATAGGGGTAGATAAAATGGATATTTTAACACCAGTCGTGGACATTGAGAAACTTATGGAAAATGTAAGCGTATTTTTTTTTGGGCCAACATTTTTGCATCCTTACTCACTCTAGCGATACAAATACTACGGTTGCTTTTTCTTTTTTTTACGATAAAACACATGTTGAAACCATGAAAAGCTATCTTAACTTCAGTTTATACAACAAAACAAGCCTTCAGAGTTAAACAAAACACAACACACACTTATCCGATACATTTAAGAATAACTGAATTAATACTGTTTATCGGCACATCAACACAGTATAGATAATTTAGAGAAAGGGAAAGGAAACGGACATACTGGGACCTGCCCTATGCATGCGGTTCTTTATCGTGCACGGAGGACTCCGATACACGGGGACAGCGCGGTTAAACTTCTCAGCTATAAAGGGAAAGTGTCTTGGCCAAGATCACACCGACGAAATTTCACACCGAGTGGTGAATACGAATATATGTTAACTATACATGTATGCATATATTAAAGTAGCTATCCGCCATCAACATCCAATTTTTACAACAATAATTATTGTACACCGTTTCTAAACATTCTGACAACGAGGTATCTATATAATTTACCTATTTTGAGAATCCAAACTCTAGACACAATATAAACAGCTTAAACCGTCGAATTAAGAGTTACCAACTCATATTTCATTTTACGCATATTCAATCACGGCTAGAACATGTGAATAAACCTTTACTTTTAATAGGCACATATACATTATTATATGACCTGAACACCTGGATTGAGTTTTGATATACGATTTTGAGGTTTATTTTTGCCGTTATTTGGCGGGTTAGTTTCTTTAATACATAACTAAATTAATAAATAAAGAATACTATACAATCCCCCAATATGATGTTATACTGGCGGCGCATTACACGCACTTGTGTCACACAGGTAAATCAATAAATGACTTTTGTATATACTTTCTCTCACCGATAAAAAAAAATAACATGACCCCATCGCGGTTTTCGGCATAGTTCTGCATTCTCAAAAACAAATTTAATTGACCCTATCCTCATACGCAAATATGTAACGCCAGTAAAAATATTTAGTTTACGTATCTGTTAAACAGTGTACAGTAGTCAAGGACAGGTCATGTTGAAGTAAACAGCCAGGTCATGTTGATGTAAACATTCAGTACAGTGCTTTTGTACCAACTGTCCTTAAATATACCCACGCGATTCATTTTACAGTATAATTCGCAATGCTGGGATTTTTTTTAAAAGAAGAGCTAAATCAACATAGGATTTGTATATAGATTTGGATTACGTTGGCCCATTTTCCAAACCAAACGTCTATCCTGATAATTCGTTAAGTCGAGCGTCAGCCGCACTGCACTGTAAATGTGACACAGAAAGACATACTTGTGAAAATCTATTTATGCAAACAGGGTTTGTAGGTACGTGAGAATATTTTATATCACAGCCAACTATATTTTACTTTCTTCTTTCTATATACTATAGTGAGAGAAATCAGACAGGATAGCGTAACACTCCGGTCCGATACTTTCTTTCTGCACGTACTGGGCACCCATGAAATCAGACGGGATAACAACACTCCGGCCCGATACTTCCTTTCTGCCACTAGACCTACACTCGTACTGGGCACCCATGAAATCAGACGGGATAACAACACTCCGGCCCGATACTTCCTTTCTGCCACTAGACCTACACTCGTACTGGACACCCTTGAAATCAGAAGGGATAACGTAACACTCCGGCCCGATACTTCCTTTCTGCCACTAGACCTACACTCGTACTGGACACCCTTGAAATCAGACGGGATAACGTAACACTCCGGCCCGATACTTCCTTTCTGCCACTAGACCTGCACTCGTACTGGACACCCATAAAATCAGACGGGATAACGTAACACTCCGGCCCGATACTTCCTTTCTGCCACTAGACCTACACTCGTACTGGACACCCATAAAATCAGACGGGATAACGTAACACTCCGGCCCGATACTTCCTTTCCGCCACTAAACCTACACTCGTACTGGACACCCTTGAAATCAGACGGGATAACGTAACACTCCGGCCCGATACTTCCTTTCTGCCACTAGACCTACACTCGTACTGGACACCCTTGAAATCAGACGGGATAACGTAACACTCCGGCCCGATACTTCCTTTCTGCCACTAGACCTGCACTCGTACTGGACACCCATAAAATCAGACGGGATAACGTAACACTCCGGCCCGATACTTCCTTTCTGCCACTAGACCTGCACTCGTACTGGACACCCATAAAATCACACGGGATAACGTAACACTCCGGCCCGATACTTCCTTTCTGCCACTAGACCTACACTCGTACTGGACACCCTTGAAATCAGACGGGATAACGTAACACTCCGGCCCGATACTTCCTTTCTGCCACTAGACCTGCACTCGTACTGGACACCCATAAAATCAGACGGGATAACGTAACACTCCGGCCCGATACTTCCTTTCTGCCACTAGACCTGCACTCGTACTGGACACCCATAAAATCACACGGGATAACGTAACACTCCGGCCCGATACTTCCTTTCTGCCACTAGACCTACACTCGTACTGGACACCCTTGAAATCAGACGGGATAACGTAACACTCCGGCCCGATACTTCCTTTCCGCCACTAGACCTATACTCGTACTGGACACCCATGAAATCAGACAGGATAACGTAACACTCTGGCCCGATACTTCCTTTCTGCCACTAGACCTGCACTCGTACTGGACACCCATAAAATCAGACGGGATAACGTAACACTCCGGCCCGATACTTCCTTTCTGCCACTAGACCTGCACTCGTACTGGACACCCATAAAATCACACGGGATAACAACACTCCGGCCCGATACTTGCTTTCCGCCACTAGACCTACACTCGTACTGGACACCCATGAAATCAGACGGGATAACAACACTCCGGCCCATACTCGCTTTCCGCCACTAGACTTACACTCGTACTGGACACCCATGAAATCAGACGGGATATCTGCCTAACTCATACTGGGTACCCATGGATGTGACTCTCTCGGGATTATTATTCCAGTCTGACTGATCGGATGCAATTTCGGTTTGGATAAGAAGTGGAATGCGCATGCGTAATTAAAACCAGCGCTCTATAGGAATTCAACAGAGAAACATTAAAGACATAAGTTCACAGGCTGTGGCAACATTTATACGGACAACATAGTGTTGGCAGTGTTTATCCTTTGCACAATTATTGAGGTAACGCAATTCTGCAACTGTCATTTCTTCAAAAACGTTTTGATTTAGACGAAGCAAAATTCCCGTACAGCCTTCACGTTCATCGTTTTTCTTCATTCCGTGACCATAAAACAAGGCAAAACAAAAAAGTAGACCACATTTAGTAGTTTACTTTATTCGATACGAAACTTTAAAAGAAACGAAATAAAAGTCATTTTGACAGGTTATATAAAACACTTTTTTTTTTACAGAAATGTATGGCGATTTGGGGAAACGTTTTTTCTGTTGGTTTGAAGAATCCATACATATTTTAATTTCTTTGTTTGAGGTCTGATTATCTGAGCTAATTTGCATTGCTTGTAAATACTCTCAGATGACCTTAGATACTGCCATGGGCATATATATATAATATACAAATGTTATCTGGATGACACGATGATAATGAATTTTTAATTTTAGAAAACACAATTTTTTTCTGTAAAGCGTATCAATGGATAATTATACAAAAATAGAAATAAATCTTGACCCTGAATCGGGAATAAAGGAACTTAACATTATGTCATACGCTAAAACGTTGATAGGAATTAGAGTCATCCTCCTAAGAAAGAAGCACTCGATCTTTCTCCTCGTCCGCTAATTGATTCAATGATGTACCAATTACAGCATCTTAGTTATAAGCTAACTCACTTGATAGTTTATCAATGGTCTATTTCCTATCTATTCAACTATAAAGAGAAAACAAGATGCCAATATAAATCAAAGCATCTACAATGATCTGTCAAAACCGCTATACCACACAACAACAATTAGGCCCTGATATGATTAAAAATTATTTTCGATCTCATGTCGTTCTTGACAATTTGTAACAATTAACGTAACGCGCGGTCACGATATCATCAATCTGCACGCACATTTGCATTTAAAACAAATGGACCTTACAAATAAAAACAAAACTAAATCATACTTAATGATGTTTGTTTTTCTGAAATGAATTATGCCTCAATCGTTCTGCTTCTGTATCCTGCAAGTGTTGCTTTTTGCGTTTCCCCTCTTTCATATATTATTATCGCATCCAGGAAAGCGGGGGAGTTGGTTAATTATGATCGTATCAGTTTTCACACTCAACTTGCGAACAAATGGAACACCGTAACCCGCCCAGAGAATGACCTAACTCTTATGGAATGCTGAATAAGTTTGGTTAACGCCTTCAGAACCATCCATTACGTGGTCCCGCCTTAATTCCATTAAGCGATGGGAAAGCTTATATTAGCAGGGTTTTATAACAGATATTTTTTACAATAAAACATGTTTAAAAACATTTTTTACTGAGAAAATGCGATAACCTGCTTGAAATTACCTCTTAAATGTTTTAATTTTACAATATGCAAACTTTTTAAGCCGAAATTAAGGTTTTATTTCATACCCCAGCCAACCCCGTTTTCGCTTCTTGGAGACGGGGTTGGATGGGGGTATGAAAGTTAATACTCGGACCACGTAATGGTCTTCAGTTTCCTTGATCAGTGCAAGAAAATAAAAAAAAACATACTAGAGTTAAACTGTCAATTCTCTCTCCCAAGTCAAACAAAGCCCCATTGTCCCTTCCTTGTTTATCTAAACACACTCCCACGCCGCCTGGCAGCTGGTATTACTTCTTGTCAGATATGATAATTTCCAGTATACGACACACGTAGTGATAAACATAACGATCAGTTGGTATAGGTCGTCTGAGAAAACTGATTCCAAAATGTCTTCAACGCGGTAAGTGTGGAAAATTATTTTTTTGGAGGAGCATAACTATATTCCAGACAAAATCTCTTGTACGAGCGAGCAACGTACGTTGGTCCAAAGATAAAAACAATTATGGGGGTAGCTCCCCACAACCCCATTGTGGAATGGGGACACCTACTCACAAGCCACCCCATACTCGGCGCTTTGCACCTCGTATTAGGAGTATGTTAAAAACAGGTCACGACGCTACTCCCTTATGCCAAACATAGACTCCTAATGGACATTACAAACCAAAAAAATACTAAATCATACGTAATGGTAAATTGTAAATCGACTGAACCCCATAATTATGTATGCAAATAAATGAATGATTCATTCGCTGTGCATATCATAGTAATGTTTCAATTTGAATTAATTAACAATGCAATCAGTATTAATTTGTTACACTGAAAGGAACTAATGCAGTGATATTTGACAGCGATGCTATAAAAGTGGCAACATTTGGCCGTTAACTGACACACCGTCAAACTATTTAAAACAAATAAAATTCTCATTACAGTACTGTAGTATGGATACTGTAGTTCAGCTTTGCATATATTATACGGAGTGCAATTGTTTTCCTCAGTGATTCCATCAGCTTGTATTTAAACAAAGACGTAATAAACTGATTTAAGTCATTAAAAAAAGTGTTCTCCATTATCAAAAATACTCCGCTTGTATTATTCGCAACATCTCGATTAATTAATGGAGTCATATTCCGAACGTAGCCGGAATTTACCGTGTTTCACCTCTTTTGAAACAGTGTAGATGTAGACTCAGCTAGTAGTAAATGGTCTTTATTTAGGGTATTTTGTCTAAATGACGGCGGTAATCCGGACTAATCCCAACCACAAACCCTTTACATTTACACTACGAATGTGTGAGCATTTCGTATAATGCTGCAAAAACTCTGCTGCATCTCTAATACGGTAGTGACCATCTCTCGTGCAACCGTAATATGTTCAAACACACATGTAAAGAGGTTGCACATTGCAAAGGCGAGATAAATTTAAACAATATAGTCGGTGTTTAGTGTAAATATCTGGGTGATCATGTTTTTTGACAGATAATGACAAGAAACTATGATGAAACTGACTGAAACAAAATAACGAACCTAAAACCTAACCCTAAACGAGTGTCGATTTCATATTCGAACTCAGCTCTGACTTCCTAACACTAACCCTAACACTAACGCTAATTAATGTCGAACGTCGAACTACAAACTCCGAGCTAACTCACAAAACCTAAGTCCTAACCCTGGAAAATGTCGAAAGCCGAAATACGAACTCCGCGCTAACTTCCGACAGCTGTAGTAATTGGAGATATCGAAGACCCGATGCCAGTCTACTGACAATATTAATATTACCAGATTTTCCAATTACCTGGCACTGCCTAGCAGTCTCGTTGTTTCATTACCTGATACTGTTCTTTTATTAAAACTGCGAGGATTAGGAATCAAAGTACGCAAACGGAGAGTATATTTAAATGTTTTCCGTAACGTGAGCGTCCAGTTAAACAATTAGTGCTTTTTTTCGTAACTACCATCGCCAAAGGACCCCTAGGGGAACAAAGTGTGGACTGTCGCAAGACTGTAGAGTTGCAATCCGTCAGCGTAAACTATGTCTGAAACTTTATCATATATATTGGGGTTGAAAATGCCAAAGCGGCCTTTCGTTTTTAAAGGGATACATGTCAATTTTGAAGTTTTATCAAACTTTACAATTAGCATCTCGAGTTATATATCCGGTATCATTTTGACTCTAAAACTGCCTTATAATTAACAAATTTGAGTTTTGGGGTTTCTTCGTTATTCTACCAAAATGTTAAATATAGTATTGCAATATAATCAACTATGCAAAAACAATTTTCTTTGAACGTCTTTTAATAATTAGTATTAGTGATTTCAAAATTGCAAATTGTACAAAAAAAAGTTTTACACAAATCAAAATAGTCGCACGTCCCTTTAAGAAGAATACTATGTTGTCTGAGGTAATGGTGTGTTTAAAAGTGCCGATGTGTTTTTTAATATTCAATTCAAATCCAGATGTGTATACCTTTTGCCGCCAAATTTCAAATTTCCTCTGCTTCAATTTGAATTCAAACCTTTCGATACTATTTTATATATTAAGTGTTTTGGAAAAAAATCATTGTTGTTTGTACGAAGTTTCATGAGTTCATCAACATCTGCGTGATTTTTCAGAGCCCTTTTAAATAAATAGTGTATGAAAATAGTGCATCAACCCCTTTCAATGCTAATTTAAGTAAGAGCTCTAGATCCCTCTATACCCCTCTAGACCCCTCTATACCCCCACGAAAAGCTTGATGAACCTCATTTACAAAAAAAGTAGCACAGCTATCAATAAACACACGACATACATATTGAAAGTATTAGGAGTTGTGCGGTTGTTTTTTTTAGAGTTAGAGAAATATCAAAAATTCTTACCGAACAAGGGTCGAAGCAGGCACATGTGAGATCCCCCTCAACATCCGAAACAAACCCATATGAGCAGTGGTTATTGCACTTTAAACTTTGTCTCTTTATCATTTCTTCTGTCGTTTCCAGCACATCATTGCTTAGCGCGTGTGACAACACAGTCTGAAAGTATTACAGAACACAGTCTGAAAATAAAATAACTAAAACACAGTAAACTATAAATACAGATCATTGCATTGCGAGTCTGAAAAAAATAAAGAACATCCAGCATTGTCCAATATATGCACACACAGCGTCTCCTATCCCATTTTTAAAGAAAGAGTGTATGAGATGTTTGAAGCATACAGGCATACAGGTATGAAAGCACTAATTATTTTCCCCATAAACACCAATGTTAAAGTGTCACATATTAATGATTTGCTGCAAATTCAACTCAAGTATGGATAATGCAGCAGTGTAATGTTCATATAGAAAACTATTTTTCCACTTGAAAACTCACCAGAAAACGTGGGGTCACAAGACATGTAAGAAAGTTTTTGTTTGTTTACTAAACAGGTCAAGAGTACAGCTGTTTTTATTGATCGACTGTTTTCATTGCTCACAAAGTGTAAGCATAGAGTCGAAATTTCGAAAATGTTCATCAATGATCCAGTAAAACCTATTAATACGCTTCTTATACATATAACCACATAATCGAATAGAAATGGGCAGTTTTCCAATACGTATAATGCCCATTTCCATCGAAAAAGGAGGGATTACTTTTTATTATAGGAACTACATTCGACTACACCTCGGAGGTTTACATGTAATTGGTGGTGGTAAACCTACAGCCACATTTGGTCCGACTATATAGTAACCAGTCAAACATTTAAACCTGAGGTGTTGATTCCATAACTATATACTACTTTATGTATGTATATAATAGGCACAGTTTCCTTGACCAATTTTACATAGAATAAGTTGCATTAAGATTATGTCATTGATTACTATTCCACATATATACAAATCTAGTCTATCGACATGGAATAGTGATATGTACTAGTATATGCTTTTCGTCGCTAGTATTGTATGTACTATAGAGAGGTCGATGACTACTATTTCGTAAACTACTTGAGTGGGGTTCCTGAGTACTAATGAACGAGTATATTAAACTGGTTCCAATACAATTGAGTTTATTAAAATAGATGCGTTTTATTTAATTTTTATTTTATTTCTTTCTGACAGAATTATATCTGAACACAGAGCATGACGATATAAAAGTAGCAACATATTTCCGAAATTAAGTTTATGCTCATTAATCAAAAAGCAACACAAAACATGTGTTAGCTCATTTTTGCAACGCATGCATAAGTTTGTATCTATATTAAGAGCAGAATTATGTCTTACGTCATAAATAAGCGGCATCTGTGTTTATTATTTTATCTACCTAGCAGTTGCAATTGGGGATTACATTATTTTTTTTAAAGGGACTAGATGCAATCTGGAAGGCGATTAGTGTCGATCACAATGACAAATGAAACATCATCATAATGTACGGTTTCGTATGAAACATGCACATACCTTAAACTTAGACGCATGTTTATAAAACCTACAACTTGATTAATCGAGTCGTCGAGTTTTCCAGACCAAACTAATAAATTTACTAATAAAATCGGAAAATAAAGGGGCATATTAGTGCATAGTCACAATGAATATTCAAATAAGGATGTTTTTTTTATATTTGGAGTTACACCCCTCCAGTCCCTTTATTGCAACATGTATATTTCGGACTATTTTAACAGAGAAAAATAGAATATGGAAACGTACTTTGCATGGTTCGACTATGTTACTTCAATTAGGATGTTAATTGTTTGTTACATTTCAGCAACATCCGCCATATTGACGTCAATTTGGGATATTCGTCATCATTCATCCGTTAATTTGATGTTGTTAGTATTGCCGATTTCTGGCGCGTGCGTTTTCGCGGACAGGTTAATAGACATCAGTCAAGTCGTATTTATTGCCCACTTGCTGATATAGCCGATTTATTTATTAATGTAAACATCCTTGCTGAATGGAGTATCATCCCGGCTATTTATCATAGGTAAAATTCCCGCATTATCAAGGTGATTACGCCATTAAGAAAACATAAACCCCAACGTCTCAATAACCATACTCGTTATCATAATTTTGATATTTAAGGAATGCGCGTACACACGATTGGAATGTGGACAACACGCTGTTCGTGTAAGTACCAGTGAATTTAACTGTTGTTTAAGCTCATCAACATATTGTTTAGGTTATTTCGGGCCGCCCCAGCGAGATAGGAATGCGGCCATAATCTAAGTATCGGAGGATAGACTACGACACGGGACCGCCCGGTTTACGTCCCGATCCGACAGGCGTGCCCGGCCCAAGAACACACCGAAGTAACCCAGTGGCTCTAGTTAGCATCGCACGCGTGATTTCCGGAGTTCGAAACCAACGTGATATCCACTGGGCCCCTTTAAGTGGCAATATGAATACCTTTGACAGTATTTGGAAGAAATATATGTTAATACCTACTGTTTACGTGAATAAAATAGAGGTGCATGATCCCGAAGAGTGATTGGTGTTAATCCAAATAAAAATAACAACTTCACGTTTATATTAATTAATATGGGAGTCAACTTGTTGTACAATCCATAAAAACGTATTTCGATCACAAAACAAAGCATGTAAAAGAGCGTTAAAGCATAATATGGACTAATATTAATGATATTTCAGCAAACATTAGCCGAGTCGTCGAGCTTTCCAGGAACTATTTCATTAACAATAATTAAAATTGGACATATGATGGAGGAAAGTTTTAGTACATATTGAATATGCTGTAACACATTACGATGGCATTATTCGTATTTGGATTGACACCTAAACCTCTTCCAGGTAGTCTCCAGTCCCCTATCCCCACCACACACACACACACACACACCTTTCCCACCAATCACAGTTTGATAATGATATAAAGATATAAAGATGTACATAATAACTGCTACTCGTAAAATCGACGCAAAAAACGAGTCTGCTGTTTTATATGTATTAAAATTGGTTCAATAATTTCTTTCTGTCTCGAACGTTTTCGCTTTTCTGTTTCTCGTTTACGAATGAGTTCTTGTCGGTTTTTGGGAAAACAACAATTTAACAATAGTTCATTTAGCGTAACATTTGGCTGTTTGTACATTTAAAAACCGTTACCTTAGCTGTCACCAAGGTACGCTAACGAGTGATATATGTGTTTTGTCGCCCTTGTCCGCGTTCGCTAATGTTTAAACGAGAGACTACAGATGCTTGTGTCGCACGTCATTTCTCACCGTCTTAAAAACCTTGAAAACATGCCGCTTTGGTATGCGAGGTTATTGTTCCATATTTATGGCAACTGTATCAAAACGGACATCTGCATTTTAGGCAATTAGTCAATTATTTAAGTAAATAAGTAAGGCGCTAGTTTTGCCTTCTTGCGGCAGGGGGTAACCAGATGCGGTTTAAAGACTGTCTGAAATATCTTGAAACGAGACAGAGGGGCTCAATGTATGATTATCCAGTAGATAAAAGTATGCAACATGAACTACGTTTCAATTAACTGTGCCTTGTAGTTGATACTGTAAACATCAAAAGGCCGTACGTATCAGCTGTCAATGATTTTTTTTTTTTTTTTAAAAGAGATATCGTAGAGGCAAGAGCTCAGTCATGACGCAGCGATATGTTTGTTTAACATTCTCAATGCATTGTCACGGTATAAGGTATGTGGACTCGTAACTGTTTGATTTTTTTCCTGAAGGCTCAATGACAACTACGGATGTCATTTACTATAAACTAATGTCATCTAATAGACATTTAAAGATTTGATTATTCTCTGACATTAATACACGGTTGTTGATAGCGCGGTATGACCAGCATGATAATGGTATAATGCATGCGGATGTTAGAAGTGACAATTAAGTAACTATGATTGTCAAATCGGAGGCGTCTGGTATTACATTTTCTGTCAACTGTAAGTGAATTGAGATGCCATAAAAACAACAGGCGACACTTTCGCGGAATAGTTACAATGAAGTTATCGAGACCATGGTGGTTCTTTGTACATTGGCATTCGTCGAAAACTTTAGATACATAACATATTTCGCCTTGTGTTTTTTTATGACCGCATTACGAAGTTTTATATCCAAGATCCAAGATATCAAAGTAAAGTTCGAGAGTTTGCTAAGTACTGTTATCATGATTCAGATAACAGGAATTTCTATGTAAAAGTTATCAGAAAAAAACAGCGTCCGTATCGCGTTTGACCATCTTTGAAAGTTTGGCAGCGGAAGATTCGTATCTTAGTCTCGCGTAAAGCAAGTGCGTACAGTTTACTGCAGACGACTTCACTGTATATCATCTCGACAGGCTACGTTGGAACGGGAAAAATATGTTTCGCTATCTTGACACAAACTTATCACAAGGCTATACCTTATGTCAGGACTTGATGTTTTAATATAACATCAATTTATAAATTGTTCGGAAAGTTTAGTTATTGTCGTAAAACATTAAATAATTGTGTTTAATCAGGTTTAATCCAGCCAGCTTATCAAGTTATCCGGTTATTTGAAGTGTTAATCATTGTAACGAAAATGCTTTATTAAGGGTTATCTGATAAAAAAAAAACACCACACCAAAAAGCACAGACCTAGTATGCGGATCAGTTACATGCTGTTCATACTGTCGCCATATGTTTATAGAATGATAGAAATGTAATTAACAATTAAACAAATTAATAATCAAAGAAAAACTTTAAACATTCCATGTTCGTATGCAATTATAATTTAGTGATTTTCCCACATCCCGTATATTTACATTTTATGTAGGACCTATTATTTCAAATAAATTTAAAGTGACGATAAAAAGCTGACAGACTTCAAGTGTCCATGATATACGGAACGATTATGCATACAAAGACATGCCAAGGTATGCGCGATATGTTAGCTTTTACCGATATACGTTGTTTTTTGTTTACATATCATACAAATTTCGTCTCACCTTAGAATTATTACAGTTGGAAAGTTGTCATACAAACTTTGGGTTGCATTTTACTTATACATAAATTGATCAATGCATGCGCTCGTTTATCATTACTGGAATGTCGTACTTTCACCTCGATGCAGGAATTCCTTTGTGACATGTCCTACCATAACTTTAGGAAGTCTTCAAAGTCTTATTAAATGGATAAACATACTCGTTGTTAAGCACCATGCCTCTTGATGTCGTGCAGATAGCAAGTGTATTTTTCTCTTTCCACATGTTATTCTATTAATCTATCAATATATTCTACATATTTAAACAAGAACAACAAAACATGTTTATATGTTGTAAACTAATACCAAAATGAAAATAATAAAAATAAAATACATACCCCTATAAACGTACAAGCATATAACACGCAGTGATAAGGCATATTAAAATGCATTTCTTAATCCAAATTTATAAAATATATAGCAGAAATTAGTATTGAGTGTCTATGTCCAATGTCCAGCACGCTTAGTTTAAGCTACGTTAAACTGCTTGTGTATTTACTTCAGAAGTTATTTCTTACTATATCTTAACGTTACAACTAATACATGCGAATGTGTCAATGTTATATTGAATAATGGCAAACATTTGTATATGGCTGTTACTTTATAATATACCGATGAACTCGCCGTATCACGCTTAGTAATCACGTGGAATGCTTTTAAATGGTAAATAACATAATGTTTATAATGACACACAATTCAAGTTTAATTCAAGGTTTTTTCCTTATTTGGGTATAACCTTTGACGTCACAAAGTTGTAACCACACCCATCAGCTATTGATTGGCTATCACCGAATGAGGGCGTTTAACATTGACCAATCACTACCTTTAATTCGACGGCCTCGGTATCGTTTCGAGGTCATACAAATGTTACTACTATAAGTTATTTTTAGTTGTGAAGATCTGTTTTTGTGTTTACGAATCCCGCCACTGAACCGGTGAACATCTTTAATCACAAACAGCTGTGAGACGTTTATTTGAATGCTGAAACCCCATGGATTATGTAAAAACACACCAAAGTAAATTAACTAACTCGAGGGTTGATAATAACACGGTAATGGTAAGTTCACATGATGAATTGCACCACAAAATTCTTCAAATAATAATGTTATCAGCTTTCTTTTTTGGGTTCGTGGTGTCTCGTTTCCGATAAAGGTTTACGGGTGAATCACTTACTAAGACAGAATTAGAAGTTCTTCAAGAACTTTATGGCTCTCTCTGGACCGACTTTACATCCGCTCCACGGGATGGCATACGTTTAAAAAATCCATGACGGGAATCGAATCTGGGACCTCTGGATCGTAAGCGCACGTATACTAACCACTCGGCCATCGCAGCTGACAGTTACGGGTCACCGGTCATTAACAAAACTGCAAGTTCCGAGTCACAGGTTCAACAACGAACGAATGATTGAGCCTGGGCCACGTATACATATATGTTCAGTTACAGACTGTAAGTACGGACAACTCACTGCCAATACTGACAGTAACGCTGCGAGATCTGCAGCCTGTATAGACTGCTCCACAGCCGTCATCAAAATAGGCTTGTTTGAGTGAACGAGACATGCGCCGTGGAGCAGTCTACAGCCTGTAGAGTTACCTGATATCCCGGATACCGGATATAATAGCAACCGGATATAATAGCAACAAGTAACATAGCCCAGGATCATTGTTGCTGTATCTAGCTAGAATTGATCGAAGTGCTTGAACACGATGATGAGTTGCTAAAACGGCCCCTTTGCCCCGAGGTATCAAAATGAAATACGGCCTAAATTCATTATGGTTAATACTCGTTTGTGTAATGAGTAACAACAAACGTAAGTGTTTTATTCCCGTCTAGCTTGGACGTACGACAATCTTGCGGCGTCCCGTTGTTTTTTCTTCATAGATTTACAAACTTCAGTCATTATTATAAAATGTCACTTTAAAAGCAACTACGTACGTTTGACTTACTTAGTGTCGCTTATAAGGTGATATAGACTATATAATATACTCAGTGTATTATAGTAGTATCAAAAAGCGGAAATTATGTGAAGTTCCCAAGGCGGTAAATCAGGAAATCCTCAAACGCATCACGTGATAATTCTTGAGTTATTCTGGGCAAAGAGATTACTATTGGGCACCGTTTTGGGTTTTTATTTCAATTCGGGATATCAGGCAATTCATAATTTTGATAGAGCATCATCAAAAAAAATGACCAATCAGTGACCAGAAATAAGACATAACCAATACATTCTGGTAGGTGATAAACTCGGTCTTTATCCTTGATGTTCAACCAAGTTTACTGTTAAAATTAAGATATCTACAGTGACACTTTTAAAACCCTGCCTATTTCATGCACATTCATGCAAATTGATTCAATATATGTATCTTTTAAAATCAAAATCTTGAAAATTGTGGTATTTTTACTCTGCCAAAGATTTTTATTTTACTATAGAACCTAACGATAAAAACCGAGTAACACAAATTTTATCACCTACTGACAATAAAATCAAGTCTCAACATCTCTGTAATACAAAATTATGATATTCTGCATGGCTTTGGTACGGCTTTGAATGAATGAGGGACCAGTTGTTTCTCTCTCAATGAGTGATATATGAGTGATATAACCTCCGTGAATAGTTTCGAATAGGTGATACCACTTATTCAAATGAGGCATATCACTGATTCGAATAGGAAATGTCACTCATTCATTTGAAAATACATGATATCACTGATTCGACTAGGAGATATCACTCATTCATTTTAAAATACATGATATCACTGATTCGACTAGGAGATATCACTCATTCATTTTAAAATACATAATATCACTGATTCGAATAGGAGATATCACTCATTCATCTTAACATACATGAAATCACTGATTCGATAGAAGATATCACTCATTCATTTTAAAATATCACTGATTCGAATAGTGATATCAATGATTCGAATAAGTGATATCACAGATTCAAAACTAATACGTGATATCACTCATTCAAATGAAAAACTTGGATTCAAAACCAAAACGATGCCGCACGAGTTCAAATGGCTTTGTCTGGTTCACAGGGTTTCAAACGAACATTTTGATCTGCCCCTTATCATTGGGAGTTAAAAAAACTCCTACTCCCACACTTCTATGTATAATACTCAGAAAAAACTGTCTTTGTATTTAATCATGTAGAAGCATTTCAGATATTCAAAGAAGTCTGCCTAGGTTATTTTTGGAACCTGACAGAAGGGATCAATTAAGACAGCTGATCGTTAATGACGTTACTCAGAGCACGAGCGAGATGTGACGAATGGCTGCCGGAAAGCGTCTGTTAACGCTGCAACTGACTGTTCAACTGACTCACGTTTTTTTTATAGAAATGTTTGATAAACTCTTATCAGGGATTAAAACAACACACTGGGTTTTTAGCGTTTCTATCTAAAATGATTGTACACTCCTCTTATCTGTGTGTTTTCTAGTGCGTTTGATAGCATCCTGTTGATATAGGTGCAATGAGACTGTGTACGTCCGTGTGTATCGTACAGGCATTTATCGTACACCCTTTTTACACAAATAAAGGGAGGACCTGCCATTATCAAGTATCTAGCAATTTTAGCAACACATTAATTTTACTATTCATTTTTTGCTGTACAATGTTGTTGTTTTTTCTCATAAATATAATGTTTTGTTATCTGCCATAAAACTGTCCCCCGAATTGATGGCGGTCATCTTACCTTTTGTCGGAAGTTAGCGTAGAATGGTGTTACATTTAATGTAAGGCCCATAACTTCGCTATTATAGGTGCGATCTGGCTGGTTATCGAACTTGTCCTAGATATTATGGCCATAAACATTGTCCTTAAGTGTCACGAAGATCGGATTATAAATATTAAGGTAACAGATCGGGGAATAAAAGCGGCGACGGAACAAGGGACGGATTAGCGATGGGCCTTTCAAGTTAGAACTGTTACTGCATGGAGAGCATGCCTTTAACGTTGTTACAAGGTGTTACTACGTCCACATATTTATAATAGCATTTAGTACCATCTTGTTCTTGCATAAATTATCTCTTTTCTTTTTTTCTTTTTTTTTATCTTCCTTTTTTCTCTCATTTAAATCTATTACGGAGAAACTATGAGCATTACATACTATATGTGTTTATTTTGACCTTGAACGCTCAAGTTCAAGGTAGGAAAATTAAGATAAAACAAAAGGAATATCAATAAATAAACCACGGAAATCGTATTATTTGAGAATATTCACACGATGTAGGCCCATGTGACTGCGCTATTAGCATATTATTTATTGACTATACTCCGTTAATATGTAAATACCGAAACGAAAAAGAAAAAAACTCGGGAATTTCCGCTATGTATTGTATGTACACTTTCGAAAAACAACAACACATAACGTGTTTTTCCTTCAAAGATTCATTATTGACAGAGTACGCGTTTGGCTCAAGCATGTGAGCAAACTTAGGATGGCAAATTGTGCAAACTCTTTACGTTAAATACAGTACTGAAATGGCTCAACTTTTCAAAGAGGAAAAACATATTCAGCATCATAGTTGTGTCCTTTCTCTAACTATAAACTGCAACTTCTTTTTTAAATAACATCTTGGGATTTCTTTGGAATATTATGTTGAATTAAGTTTGCAGTATATACAATTTTATAGCGGAAATTCCCGAGTTGCGTTTCTTTTTCGCTTTAGCATATATTACCATTTTTAAAATCGCCCTTTATCTCGGTTGGGGATTACCATTACGTCGTTTTGAGAGTGTGTTTGGAGTCAATCCGCGAAGAGTAAACTTTTTTTATCTGTAAACATTTCTTTAATACTAAATTATAAAAATAGCAATCCTCCATTAAGGGCATCATAATGTCTGGCTCTCTAGTAAGTTAACTGGGGGAAGGTTTTCGCAAATATTCGACGTACTGCAGATCTGTCATTTAATTAAAGTCTTGTCTAATTCTAGATGGTAAAACAAACACAAAATTAGACAGTGTTTATATAGCTAACACTCGTACTTCTTGGCATTCCAGTCTGTCTCGTTTTCCATTCACAAGTGTGCAACAGTATACCATAGTGCTGCTGTACACATCCTCTGTATGATATTAAGGCACTTCTTAGTAAGTGTCTGTTTGTTTTGTTGGGAATATATACAGCAAAAATAAAAAGTACCCCTGGCCTTTTCTTTCCCTTATTATATAGACAGCAAAACAGGAAATAATACAGGATGTATATTTAATAATTAAATCGACCACCACCAATAGTCCAAACAAAATGGTTTTTTTTTTGAAAAGCTTAGTAGATAATGGAGTTATCCCCCTTTTTCTTAAATCATGCGTTTTTGGTAAAATCACATAACATCTACAAACATTACCTCAATTTGTCCAAGACAATATTCTCTATACGTTGCTTTTGAAAAAACAATCACAGAAAAACACAACACCGATTGTGTAGAAAGCAGCTTTTGATTATCAAAAATCATCAAATTACCTCCCTTAATGTTTCCTTAGCATCCATAAAAGAGTATTGCTTGGCAAAAATTGAAACTGTGTACTTAAAAACATCAAATATTGTTTAGTTAAAGCGCTGTTCAAGCCGTCCTGCGTCCTCAAAAACTGGCCTATGGGAATATCAGCAAAAAAGGGATACTTTCTTAGTAAGTTTTTTTTTGTTTTGTTCGGAATATAGTTACAATTTAAAGAAAAGAGACACACGGCAATCTTGAAGTTTTATAAGCACGCACATCGATATAGTAAACCAGAATTTTACATCAAACTTAATTTCATATAATTGAATAAAAGCTAATAACATTTGATTTTTTTTTAGTTTCATCGTTATTCTTCCAAACGTTTAAATACATTTTTGGTTCAATATAATCATACATTATCCCTGAACCCGCTAAGCACGACTATAATAGCCTTTGCGTCCATTGTAACCCAAGATCAGACTGGGAGTAACACACTCACCGGCTGATCAGGGTTTACAATGTCGGCTGTTGATCAGTAAACTCGGGAAACACAAACATCCCTTTGTCAAATAAATGGAATGGTCTTAATTCAAAGAACGAACAGTCCATTATATATATGTAGCGGGGTTAAGGGTTAGTAATAAGCAGAAACAATTTGCTTTGCACAATGTTACGCAGAAAAACTAATCAAGTATTAAACAATCAAGATTGGCGAGTGTCCCTTTAAGATCACTTGACAAATAAATAATACCAAACATAAAAAATAAACAAAATGATGTGACACTAGGTTGCTACCATTTTGCCATTAACAATGCATAGTTATATTTTCAATGCAATACGTCGTTGAAATTACGAAATAGTTAGGGCGTTCGTGAGTTCACGTAGTTATTCACACTCAGAGAAAGTGTTACCACAAATATTTAAAGATTTTTAAGATCGTATATTGCGTAAACCATATGCATTAAACTGTAACAGGAGAAGATATATAGACGCTTAACTTTTGCCTATGTTGTATTTAATATTCAAGGATTGGACGGGTAATCAATTTTATGGCCATTTATTTCGATTTAGCTTGAAATTATACAGAAGGCAGGCCCCATTGCCAGCAGACGTAAGTATTTAAAAAATGTGGACAGTAACATTGTTGAACTCTCGTCTGGTTGTAACGTAGAGCCGCGTACCGAGTGGCTTATATAGTGAATGATCTAGCATCTTGTTTTGGATATTTAAATATTCTCAGTTATTAGTTTTTTCAAATGTAAATAACAATTTATATGCATAGACGAATTTGTAATCTCATGTGAAATTAAACGCATGGAAATTAAATGAGATGGGGTTTTACGTCCCGTTAAGACACATGTTAGGTTATATTGGGACAGCAACCTCAGAGGGAGATGGTGACAAGGATGCGGTTTCCCATCAGACATACCTCCATCAGGGAACGCAACACTTTGCACCGTTCTGTAGCTCAAAAGCCAAGGCGCATGGAAAGCACAATGCTGTATTTTAGACACATGTCTATGCACGTGTCCGTTTAAAATAGAATATTAGTTTTAGTTTTACGCATGCATAATACATGCACCCATCACATTAAATTAGCTGGTATGTAGGTATGTTGTAACTCCGCACAAACAAATTAATAATACCTACTGTGGCATACACAGTCGTACTGTGATTCTACTCACACGTGCACAATAACGGAACATGGTCAGCAATATAGTCAAACACAAACAATTAAAACACGATATTGTTTTCTAGGCATTATGAATTGATAACATTGGAATACATATTTTGGGGCAGGTTTTGTTTTGCTTTGACCTATTGTTTTGTGTCGCCTACGTATCATGACAGACACTTAGGGCTCACGTTGTCCATCGTCGTCCGTCCGTCGTCCGTCACAATTTAACCTGCGACCTAACATTGACCATAACTAAAAATATTTTACCTATATTCATACAACTTCACACACATCTTCATCTTACCTCAAGGAATGTCGTTACACATATTCTATAACTATGATTTTCATTTTGACAGAGTTTGTGCCTCTTTTCATAAAGCTGTAACCTGCATCCTAACCAAGATCGTAACTGGCCTAAAATTAACACATATTTTACCCCAAGGAATGTTGATACCCATGACCAATAACTTTGACTTTCATGTTGACAGAGTTATGCCAATTTTTTATAAAACTTACACCTGCAACCTAACCATGCTCATAACTGGCCATATCTTGAAAAGTAAACTGGCCATAACTTATAAGTATTTAACCTATGTTCATGAAACTTCACACACATATTCATCTTACCTCGAGAAATAGTGTTACGCATATCCAAATAACTCTGACTTTCATTTCGGCGGAGTTATGCCCCTTTTCGTAAGACCTAACCTGGCTCACAACTTAGCAAAATATAGACTTATAGTCATAACACCCGATACAGTTAATCTTTATCAATTATTCAATGCTGTTGACATGTCCAATAACTCTGACTTTAATTTCGACAGAGTTGTGCCTCCTTTCATAAAACTTTAACCTGCAACCTAACCTAGCTCATAAAATACTGACCTAAGGTCATGAACCTTTATACAGTTTCTCCTTATCAATTATCCAATGCAGAGTTATGCCCCTTTTCATAAACTTAAACAATTAAAAAAAAGCATCTGCTCCAATGCATGAAGGATTGCACCCCATGTCTTCCAACTTTATAGTTAGCTTGTCCTTGATGAAATAAGATCATGGCAGGCGACACAATTGTTCAGTGGAACGCCCTTCTAGTTTTAAATTAAATTCATATGGTGATCTTATTTGTATAACACAGCTGTTAACCTTGAAGTAAGGAAGTAGGTCACTGTGATTTAAATAGTGCAAATTAAATAATGTCTCTGCTGGACACTGTTTATGATTTAAATGACCTTATGCTGACAATGACCCTTGAAAGTGCGACGTCATAAATATCGCGAATCTTGAGACCAAAAATCAAGAATGTCAGTATTCAAAGTTTTATCTTTAAAGTTCTATACCGCTATCATCAGGCAAAGTTTACAACTGATTGACATCGTTTCTAAACCTACTGATGACGAAGAACATAAATATAACTTGCATATTTTGAGAATCCAACTGCAGGAACTTCAAACGTAAAAAATGTCACAAATGTAAAAATGGTTACAAATGTAAAAAAAAAGAAAAAAGAGTCACATATGTAAAAACATACGAATTGAATTGAATTGAATGTTGTTTAACGGCTCATCAACACAGTACAGGTTATTTATAGCCGCCCCAGAGAGAGGGGAAGGATACATAGGAATCCGGGAACCTGCCCTACTCTTATTATCGAATAGATTCCTATGGTTCTTTAATGTTTTCGGATGATAGACCGATACACGGGACCGCCCGGTTAACGTCCCCATCCGACGGACGAGGCTAAGGGAAAGTGTCACACCGACGGAACTCAGTGGCACCACGGAGGATTGAACCCTGGGCCTCCGGTTACAAAACATACGACAAACACGTTTGGTGACATACGTAAAAAAATAGTTTGTGACAAAAGTGAAAGAAAAAATCACAAATGTAAAAAAAATTAAAGCAACATTCTAGTATGTAAAACAAAAGGAACACACATGTAATATAAACGACTTGCCTCACGTGCTAATAAGGTCGTAGTTATAATATCGTTATCAGCTGATAATCATCGTCGGATACCCCCGTGTGATTTGTTCCGTTACTCTCCACCATCATAATGCAAGATTACGTTTATTACCAAAGTAACTTTAAAGCACGAATATGATATTGGTCAGGTGCTAATGCACATCTGTTGTTCAGTAGATTCCCTGATCATTACAACAATGACACGAGTATAAGGGAGAGAAAGGACCATCGTGGCACGGTTGAGGGTGTTTTTCTTAATGTTTTAGAGCATGTGCTAGTATTTTGTTATGATTATTTTATTTACTACGAACTTTAACCAGGACACTGCAACTGTTTCCATGAATGGTAATTGATCCTTACTATCACAATGACAGGGGACAGCGCCTATTCAATATGGATTTAATTAATTAATGAGGCTCTGCCTATATACACGCTATTTTAATACATTAAAGGGACTGAAGGCCATCTGGAAAAAGCATAGGCAAAAATACACATACGACTAAAACCTTGTGTTTCTGTTTTATTTTCAATGGACATAATTATGCACTAAATTAGGACCATGCTCCGTACATGTTAACTTGTCTGAGAAAACAGGCGACTCGGCAAGTGTTTGATCATGTATAATCAGATCGAAATAGACTTTGTTTAAAATATATCAGTTAGCAATATAACCCCTTTATAAACTAATATGTATGATTTAGCAACAAAGAAAACTGAGTCGTCAAACATTTTCACAAACAATAAATATAAACTTAACCAACGGTAGCATGGGGTTTAATTTAATGCATATGCACATGCCATATGAAACCTAAGCATACTAGTACAGTTTTCATTTGTATTTTGATTGACATCAGTCACCCTTCCAGACCGCATCCAGTCTCTTGAGGCTATAAACATTCCGTATTACTATGCTCTTTATGTAAAAGCAGTAAAATATCGCAATGGTACGAGTATTCTGTGAAGAAACATGAGTTATATTCCTTTTCTGTAATATAAGTTATTTATGAATTAAAAAAATAATCTTGAATAAAAGGCTACATAAACGCATACCTTCTCTAGCATTCTGCAAATATTATAACATGTATACTTCACCTATCCTCCCCACCCAAAAACGCTATGATACTTCAGAAAATCAACAGTCACGACCTCCTATTTGGGGGACGTAGAAATGTGCGATAAAATATGTGTTAAACTTATTTAATAATAACCATGCGACTCAAATTAATTCAGTTAAAAAGTATGATGACTTGAACAGTAATACGGGTATACATCTTAGCTACAATTCGTGAAATTCAACCACAGACCGCCACGGACATCGTAGGACGCCGTGAACCCTTAACCAAGAAACAACCGCTCATTGTAAACCTCATCTCATTCTTGCCATCCATTTGGCATTCACAGTTTTGCCTTTTACTACATTCAAATTTCCCAACGATTGGCATGGCTCGGACATGGACAAAACTTTTTGAATTGGAAGACTTCCGATAATAAACGAAAACGATGGAAATATAATTAGCTTAAATAAAACAATTACGAATGAAAATGTAACCATTCGCTATGTTCAGAGTATCTTTTATTTTTTAAACAATAACTGGTATTACACGATGGAAAAAAAAGAAGTATCACGTGGTAATATGTATCACGCGGTAGTTATTTATACACGTGTAATGAAAATGCGGTTGAAAGTTTTATTTAAGTTGACAGAACTAGAATAGTTGCAGGATTATTTCCCTTGTTTTGAGAGACGTCATTTGCATAAATTATAAAAAGGCGCTTATAATTAAATTCGAGTTGGCAGCCATGTGAACATATGGAAAGCTGTTGAATGGAATGGCTGGTCGAAGGGTGGTGTTGGGACTCTGGTCGAAGTCTTTAGTAAAAGAGGGACTCTCAGGATTCCAGTGTTTACTCAGAGTTGTTGAGCCCTCTGTAACCAATGCGGCGTACCTTTTAAAAGCAGTTGTAGATGATGTTTAATAATTTAAAGGGCACTATAAAGTTTTAATATTGTATAGCAAATAGTTCAAGAATGAAATCCGGGAAATATGTGTACATTATCAGGTCTGAGCGACCTTGACGTTTGACCTACTACCATAAAAGCAATAGGGTAGTTGTTGCAAAATGGATATTACATGCATATGTATGTTTCAAGATTGAAGGTATAATAGTAAATAAATTACAGCGCAAGAGACGTTTTTGGGGTTGATTGGATTAGTGTGACCTTAACCTTTGACCCTAAAATTAATAGGAATCAACGTTTTGAATTATTTCTGTAAAGTTTCAAGATGGCCTTATACTTACAAATTACAGATAGGAGAACGTTTCTCAGGATTCGGTCAATGTCAGTTCCAAGTGTGCTTTGTGACCTACTGAACCCAAAAGCAATAGGCTTCATCCTCTCACTACGGACAATGCGCACCTATGACGTTTACTACGGGTGAGGGTATACTTTTGGAGTTATCTTGTGGAATGTTTATGTGCATATTAGGTCATGGTGACCTTGACCTTTTTACTTTTTATCCCAAAAAGCAATAGGGTCAAAGGCAGTTATCTTGGAGTTATCACTTGGAATATGGTATACCCCTACGAGGTTATTGTGACCTTGACCTTTGACCTAGTGAGCCCAAAATCAACAGAGTTACTCCTCTGACCAAGGGCAATGTATCTATGAAGTTTTAAGATGACTGTCGTGTTTTGAAGTTTTCACGTGGAATAAATATAGCCACATGAGGTCATAGCGACCTTTACCATTAACCTACTGACCCCAAAAACAATAGGGTTGTTAGCAAATAGCAAATTTTGAGTAGTATATTTAGACTATCAATTATTTTTTGTCTCCTATGGGTGGGTGAAAAATGGCCCCGCCCTGGGTATCCAAAGTTTATATATAGAGATTTCACATGTCACATGTTGTGCATAGACTGATATAGAGAAAAAGTTGAACAAGTTATTGTAACACGGAAGATTTGGAGCTTTATTACTTTGGATGTATGACCGCAACGTGGCGATTTACCGTCACCCATGCAAAACAGAAAGTGCATTTGTTTCGTATATCCTGCCTCACAAAACAAGATCAGGACTTTATCGTTTGATGAATACCAAAATCGCGTCCTTTTGTTTGTAAAATCAACAGCCATTGTACATTATGTGCCGAAAAAGAAACCATCAACGATTTAAGACACATTGCGGCCATACAGCCAAAGTTAGGCTTCAGATCTTCACTGAAGAGGCAAGCATACGCTACGGACAGTTTGATTTTTTTTGCCCAAGGGACAACTATAAATAGATTTGTGATTGTCGTAAAATACAAGGGGGCACTCCACAGTTTAATGTCCAACAATCAAACCCATGACAAGCCCTTAGTCTGAATCCTTGCGCAAAATAAATCACACCATCATTGGATCATTTATATACATTTCTTTGAAGACCATTAAATTACCCATGTTTTCATACCAAATAAAAGTACCAACAAACTTTTCTTTACATGTTTTGTCTCATTTCTTTAAGATTACCACACACACACACACCCAGCCCCCCCCCCCCCCCCCCACCCCCCAATATGTCAAATGCAATAAATAACAATAAAAAAAAAATCCTCAGCATATCAGGGTCATTTGTGTACTCATCATACTCTTGCTAATCAGGAAATGCTAAATTGTACATACTGTACATACCTTTACCGGCTTTTAAAGAAGTTGATCCAAATTGATGTGATTGAACCCGTGGGGCAAAATCCGCCAATTTTGCTAGTTTTTGGAAGTTTTTGATAGTTTCGCATTTTTCTATTTATAGCCTCCAAAAAAACCAAAGAAGGCATATTCCATATATCAAAATAAACTTACAGGTACTCAAAACTGAAAAAAAAACACAAAAAAAAGCAAACATACGCGTCATAATTATTATTAAAACCATACATAGACCTATAAGATGCTTAGTTGTTTTCTTTTTGATTTACAAAACGGTTAAAAGCAGGAGTTTTAGCCTCAGCCATACCGCGTCCCTACGAAATACAGGTCTTTCTTCGTATGAAATGGGAGGGGGTGTCTATGAATATTGCATTATATACTGATGAGATAAAGAAACGCCTCATCGGGAATTTCCGCTATATATTGTATATACCGCACACTTAATGCCACATAATATTCCAAAGAAATCCCAAGATGTTTTGTAAAACAAAGTTGCAGTTGGTTAGAGAAAGGACACAACTGTGATGTTGTAGACGTTTTAATCACAGTGACGTAACGTTATTTGTTGGTATCTCAAAGCGTCACACGACGTCAAACAGTTTTTTTGACGTTTACGTCGTTTTAAGCGACACACGACGTCAAACAGTTTTTTGACGTTTACGTTTTTAATTGTATTAAATGAAGTTGTTAATTGAGACTATTATCGTCTCGTAATGGTCGACACGGAAAACTTAATTACTATTAAAATGTCCAAATAAATTTATTCAGATCCCATGACATATTTGGTAAAGAGTGATATTTTTATCATGCCAAATGGTGATCAAATAACAAACGTTCACTCTGTTTTATAATTAATAATGATATGCCGCCGACAATGGACATTAACGTTACATACATAATTGCATTATAGTCGGACATGTGTTATTATAATTATATATGATTAAATTCGGTATATTTCGGTATAAAATGCATATGACAAATAAGACAAACATGTATTAAAATTTACAACAATACATACATATGAGCTATAAACCATGACATGCACATCAACAACAAGGATAACACAATAAAGAAAAGGAACTCTTCTTAAAAAATCAGGCCATACTGTCGACAACAAACCCTTAACTGTTCTATAAATTTGCGAGTATTGACCGATGAGTTACTTCGTTCATGTGAATGATTTGGTTGTCATCTATATCTGCACATATGTACACAACAGAGAGTGCAGGAACTAAAGCTCTGTGTTTTTTTAACAGTTTATATTTGAGGACCGATTTTCCAATCTTTCCAAAGTAGTTTCCCTCGATTACTTTGGTACCAGCGTCATGCGTTGCGTGATAATCATCAGTGTCCATTTCCTGGAGGGTGTAGGTTGATGTGGACGCTCTCATTAAGTAGTAGTCTTCATCGTCGCCAGCAGCTTTAACAGCTATAATATGACCGTTGTTCACTAATTCATATATTGATGAATTCGCATCTTGAGGTTCTACCACTTCATTCGATGGTGTTTTCTGTTCTTTCGGTTTAACTATACTGTTCGGTCCTATCATTTCACTAAACTCACAGTCCTCGAATTGCAAATGTATACAAGAAAAACAATAGCACGACAACTGACGCGTTAAAATAGTGTCATGGTCCAATGGAATAACTTGATGGACTGATCTTATTGCAGGTATCGGACTGAAATATTTTGCAGACGTTCTTGGTATCTCTTCGACGTATCTGAAGATCCGCCGTTTGCACAGTGCCTCATTTGATTTTGGTTGTTTTAATGTTTTATCAACATATTCGAAAAAATCTCTTGGTGTTTGTATGATTACTTTCCCCCGCAGGATGGCGTAGTCTGCCTGTTGCTTCAATAACCCCCCTGCCGCATCCTGAGGTCCCTTTGCATGCGAAGTTTCGTAAAAATTTCGTACAAATTTACAATGTAATTCTTTTTCTGCAACGGTCAAGCTTCCAAATCCATGTCTACTTTTATATTGACTAGCGCATCCGTCAGTGAATTCATGGATTCTGTTTAATGGGTAAGATATGCTACTAAGGTAATCCACTAAGAGCTTTTCAACGTGATACGTAAAGTGGTGATCGTGCGATAAATCGTCGGATATGACGAAAAACTGTTCCTGAACGATAAAGGGTTCTTCAGCAACACTTTGTACTCCGTCATATTCCAACACGGCATGTCGGTGCAAAATTGAAACATGGATAGAAACCTCTGTTTTCTGAAAGTAACTACTTTGTATTTCTTTCTGTTCGCCACACTTGTAATTTTCAGAATAATCGTGTACCACTACGACATCACCTTCTGGTAGATGTTCAATCAGTTGTTTTGATTGCTTGCTTTGCCATTCGGCGCGATACTGATGACCTGGGAATGTCTCAAGCAAACTACTAAAATGGCGAAATAGCGTTCCAACTTTGGTTGCCTTTTTGATTAACATGAGTTTTCTTCTCATTATTGTCCCCTTTCCTTTGATTAATCGATATTCATAATGTTCCCATTCTACATCTGCTCCACTGTCCGACTCGTCCAATTCTGCACCCATAAACAATCCCTCCTTTACTCCACATGTGGCACAGTTTCTATCAGTACATTCTTTCTTGTTATATTTTTGTCCGACATTCTTTTTACATAAAGTATTTGCCAACAGATCACTGGAATGTTCAAAAACTGGGTGCATTTCAATGAGTTCTTTCCCGTTGGCACAATTTGCCAGGTGTTCTTTCCTGAATGCCATGCATTTTTTAAAGGCATGGTTAAATTCTATGTGGTAGCGACAGCAACATGTTACTTTGTCTTTTGGTCTTACTGGCTTGACGAAGAACGGCTTTAACTTTTCAAACGTTCTTTGACTGACTGAGATATCTGTGTAGTGTTCCTTAAATTCAGTATAAACCTCTGTTTGAGTTTTCTCGAGAATATACAATGGGTGACTGATGTATGTCTTGAGTCCGATTCTTTGTCGTCTGACATCTGCTTTATTCCCTGTCGGTCTAGAGACACCAGCTGACATCCAGTAGTCATATATCAATTTCCGTGTGTTATCGTTAACCTTATCTGACCTAGTTTTGCGCTTAGTGTACTCCAAACACGACTTTGTAGAAGTAATGATTTTCGTCCTCAGTCGTTGGCCTCCAGAAATCCGTTTTACCGGCAGTCCCAACCTTGCGGCAAGTTTTGTTTTAACTTTGTTAGTAGTTAGGTTTTCACCACTAACAGATGCGATAACAGTATTCATTTCCAATAGCTTGTCGTTGCTTCTCTTCAGTTTGGTATCCTTTACAACTGTTGCGATGTTGTCCAAGACTTGTTTTGCTAATTCATTTTCATTTCTATTTTCGGGAGACACAGTTATATTTGCTTTCTGTAGTGTTTTCACTGTTGGGGATGATGACTTTGCAAGATACGCGGCCAAGGTAGCAGATCGCCGTCTCGGTGTTTTTGGTAAGGCATTTTTTAATCGTTTAAGCGCACGTTTTTTCTCCATTCTGTGTGTGAATGCATTTTCATAGTCACACGGTTCACAGGTATTGTCCTTATTATTATGTCTCCATTTGTGTTTTCTAGTCCGTTCATACTCTCTTTGAATAATCAATTGCTCTCGTTTCCGTATACGCCTTTCTTGTCTTTGATTTGATTCGTGCTCACGTTTCAACGTTTTTGTGTCCAACTTCAAAATATTGTCTTTTAGTCTGTTGGAATGTTTTTGTTTTTGACGCTTTAGTCGTTTCTGTTCCAAGTACCACAGCGTCCGCTCCGAATTATTGGCAAATGTCGGTCCTGTTTTTCCTAAAAATAAAATATTGATGTATAAATTGTCGAAAGAGATTGGGCCGCCATCTTGTATAAGATTGGACCATTCAGCCGCTCGCACGGAACAATTTGCAGGCGCGAGTTTATACCAGTCATTAGACTGAAATCTACCTTTTACTGAAAGATTTCGCCATTTGATATTGATGTATTAATTGTCGAAAGAGATTGGGCCGCCATCTTGTATAAGATTTGACCATTCAGCCTCTCGCACGGAACAATTTGTAGACGCGAGTTTATACCAGTCATTAGACTGAAATCTACCTTTTACTGAAAAATGTCTTGAAAGATTTCTCCATTTGATATTGATGTATAAATTGTCGAAAGAGATTGGGCCGCCATCTTGTATAAGATTTGCATTATATCTACGTAACAATATGTGTGACCAGCGAAACACAGAAAATATACTTTTACGCGTGAATCGGACCTCTGTAAAGATCAATCCATCCATAATATTGTATTTAGTCCATAGAAAATTACAAATTGCAAAATTAACCAAACAGCGGAAGTAACTACAGTGCAGTCCGGAAGAAAGTAAGTTCGATTTACCGTTTGTACATTCTCGTCTACCAGACCATAATACAATTTCATATATTTTTTTTTTTAAATGTAACTATACTCTAGAATATGATATATTATTCAATGTAGACCGCATTTTGTGTTGGACCATTATGCACGTATATTCCTTCACCGGTCATTAGTTTAAGGTTCAACGAAAACAGTAGCTTTGTTTAAAATTTAATTTGATGTAGCGGAGCGTACGAGAGACGTTATTGGACGTCAAACGTCAAAGACGCTTGATAAAAACGTGATGGTGGCGCAAACATTTTGATTATTTTATATTTTGTAATTTACCAATTTTGCTAATCTTTTGTAATTTAACGCGTATCTCAATTTACTTCATAAATTGATACAGAAAAGTGCATATATTACGCATGTGGATACACAGTTGCATCAAAAATCACCAAATTACTTTAAAATACGCCTTTTTCTGTATTTTTCTTAACGGTGGTGGCACAGATATATTATAATAAAACAAGAGTAACTAATGTCAGTGACATTCTCATTTTACAAACACACTGCTAATAAAAATTACAAACATGATCTGCATATTTGTTTTACTTCTGAAGTCAATACAAAAGTAAAATTATCATTATACAAGTAAGTCGATCCTGATCTTTTGAACGTCAACTTTGAAGGCGGACATTTCGGCATTATGTGATTGAATAGCGTTTATAGTTTTATCTTTGCATACAAATTAAAATATATTTAGTCCAACTGTAACAATATATAAATAGTAAGAACACAGTGGTATTTTTATCCGATTCGCTACAGTCTGGAAGGTAAATTACAACTTTCAAACATATGAGGGTCGAAATAAACGTGGCAAAAAGCGTTGGCAGACAGTGCATAATTGCTAAGGAGAAATTAAGCTAGTGCCATTTGTTTGAGGTCATCTGCATGGTTTCATATATAATTTCAAACATTATATCATATTAAACATTTTATATAAAAATCTTACCCATAGCTGTTTCTTTTCTTTGTTAGTTTAGCTGTTAAACCATTCAACATCTGTCTACTAAATTTTTCGGGACATATTTTTTCCAGTCGCGATTTCACTCATTCTGACCGAACCGCTATCTTTGTGATGACTTGTTTATATTGCGGATGAGCAGAAACGACGTCACTAACGTATGACGCATGAAAAAGACGTCTGCAAGTTCCCGCCATTAAAATTTTTACCATGTTTTGGAAATTTGTCGAATGATTTGTGACGTCGGGACATGCAAACACGACGTTTTCTTCCGATTGTTAAGTAATATAATAACAAGAAAAGTTATTTTCGTACGTTGCTGTTGTATATCATGAAAATCGCGTTTTTCCACTTTTTACAATGATATATTATTTATAAAATTCCGTGAAAAATGTAACGCAGTAATCAATATTTAAAATAGACCTCGTGTTAAATATTGCATGAAGTACCAACAAATAACGTTACGTCAGTACACTTTATAACAAGAAATTCATAAATATTGAAGTTCCTCTTTGAAAAATTGACTATTTTAGTACTGTATTTAACGTAAAGAGTTTGAAGAAATTTGTATCCTATGTTTGCTCACATGCTTGAGCCAAACAGATACTCTGCCAATAATCAAACTTTGAAGAAATACTATTTGCTGTGTTTTGTGTTGTTTTAGTAGTTTTTCCGAAAAGAAAGGTCTTACGTAGCCATGTACCATTCGATTAACAGCAGCATAGTGTACATGCAATATATAGCGGAAATTCCCGATGAGGCGTTTCTTTATCTCGTCAGTATATTTAGAGTGACACCAATATTTGCTTGAAAGCGCATTCAGGCCATTTAAAGAGAGGGTAAACAGAAGAATATACTGTGAAGTTTCAACACAATTAACGTGGCACTGCGGTTAAAAAAATGCCGTTGCTCCGGCGCTATGTCATACGATGGTTACCGGCGTTACCATGGATACGATTTCTTAAAGTTCGGTACTGAGACATACTTCGTGACAATTTGTTTTATGGTTATATTTTTATTCTCGCTCGTTGAATATGACCGGAATGGGTTTTTTTTATATATAAAGGCCATGGACGTAAATTGAAACATCCACGGAACTCGCCTAGATGGCACGTTTAACTCGGAAATAATCCTTCTCCAAGGAATTGTAGGCGTTGAAAATTATTTGTGGCAGATCATGTTGTTTTCCGTACGGAAGCAAGGTGTAACAATATATTTGCGGAAGGCAGAATCAGCTGTCTGTGGATGCCATTATCCTGTCTGAGAACTTAATACCCACTGAGGGAAGCTGACGAAAAAATAAGGCACGTTCTAGAACACTCAGTGTGCTGTGTGGTTTAGGAGCAGTGTGCCTATTGGAAGTGAGCGGAATGGTGTTTACAGGCTTACCAACACATTGTCTAGGTTATTTAGAGCCAATCCAGAGAGAGGATAACGCGGGCTCAGCGCAAAGCTATTATATCTCCTTCTTTACTCATATGTAGTTTGAATTATTTTTTTTCGCCGAGCCCTCGATAAATATACATAGGAATCCGGGACCCTGGTTTTATTCTTACCAACATACAGATTCGTTTGAGTCTTCAAAGTTATCAGGCCCGTGGCTATGCTGGGACGCACCGAGGCAGTTGCATTTTGGGAATGCACATACTTTACATATAAATAACTTCAATATCAATAAATAACCAATCATTGACAAAGAATGTCTTACGTAAAACAGAAAACATTGTCTGGGAAATGCAGTAAGCAGCTGCAACGACCACATATATGAATTAGAAAAACAAATTCAGGAGCTATTATTCTATGATATCGTCGTCTATTCCGAGAGAGAGTTGAACGAGAGCGTGCCACTGAACCTCCATATAATGGGATTTGCCTCGGTTAATTTCAGGGCTGGCTACGGCCCTGGGCCCTGTTTTATTAAACATCTTACGACAAGTCTTAACTTTTTAAAATCGTTCACTATTTTCACCTAAGCATTCAATGCAGACAATTATGTGTGCACGTAGTGTATAAGAAAATGAAATGAAATTACGTTTATTTGAAAAGTGTAATTTATAGTGAAGTATTTAAGAAATTGATTTACGATCAAAATGGTCGTAAATTGTTACATAAAACGGGGCCCTGGTTATCGAATAATAGTCTCTGAAACATGTATACAGGACTTAGTCCACTTTTGACGGCGAGGTTAATGAATACATAGTAGGCAACATGGCAAAGCGGAAACATTTGTGTTTTATTGTTGATTATATTGCAGCAGTAATATAGTAATAATGACGAAAAATTGAGAACTACGTATTGTATTACCGTTGTTATAATTATATGGAAACATGTTTAAAGGGACACATGGCAATCTTGAGTTTTATTCAAACATTAAAAGTGTGTGTGTGTGTGTGTGTGTGTGTGTGTGTGTGTGTGTGTTTCTAACGATTATAATCCGTCCGCCTACGACAGGCGTCCTACCCGACGATTATAGAATTTGCTCCGCGGTTTAGTTATCCTGCGTCATTTTGACTTAAAAACTGCTTGCATATAATAAAATAAAAAAATGAGATTTCACTTTCTTCACTATTTTACCAAATTTTTAAATATATTACTGGTGGAATATTATAAAAAGTTAGTGACATGCAAAAATAATTTGCTTTGAACTATTCTAACAATTAATATTAATGATTGAACAAATGCAAGTTAAGAGGAAAACTAACGGGACGCCGTGAGTTTTTAAAAAATCAAGATTACCGTGTGTCCCTTTAAAGTAAAAATAATAATTGAGAAGCCATTATTAATATTTGATAATTACTTCAAGATTGTCGTGTGTTCCTTTAAATGACACTTTTTATTTCAAACTGAGAAAATCTGATCACCAGACATTTTATTTAAGGTATTTAGCAGAAGTCCTTTGGCCTTGTACTTAGTTTAAACTTATTTATTTTACATCGATCGTAAAGAAAGCTCTATGAACTTATTTGAATCACTCTCGATGTCTTCCTGTGTAGAACCAGTACTAAGCAATGCAGATAAAGCGTCTTGCTCAGTGATACAACGCGGAAATCGAACCCACTACTTTTGGATCATGGGTCCAACGCTCTACCACTAGACCACAGCGCTCGACTGGCCTTGTACTTGACAAATGGTTCAATGACTGGCGTGATCCAATGGATAACACGGTGAGAGGACCCGGGTTCAAGTCTCATCGGTACCACCTGGAGTGTTTTGGGGCAAGACACTTTCCCTTAGCCTTGTCCGTCGGATGGGGACGTAAACCGGGCGGTCCGGTGTATCTGAGTCTAGTCTGAACCATTATTTTAAGCAGTCTGTTCATTAGTAAGAGTAGGACAGGTTCCCGGATTCCTATGGATCATTCCCCTCTCTCTGGGGACAGGTTCCCGGATTCCTATGGATCATTCCCCTCTCTCTGGGGACAGGTTCCCGGATTCCTATGGATTATTCCCCTCTCTCTGGGGACAGGTTCCCGGAATCCTATGGATCATTCCCCTCTCTCTGGGGACAGGTTCCCGGATTCCTATGTATCATTCCCCTCTCTCTGGGGACAGGTTCCCGGATTCCTATGTATCATTCCCCTCTCTCTGGGGCGGCTCTAAATAAACTATACTATGTTGATGATCAGTTAAACAACATTCAATTTGACACGTGTTCGACAGTATCAAATTACTAGTATTAACAAAACTGAATTGTCCAGTATTTTACTACTATTACATGCATATGGTTACTGGACAGGTTTCCGGATTCCCATGTATATGTCCCCTCTCTCCGGGGCGGCTCTAAATAAATTATACCGTGTTGATCCGTTAAACAACATTCAATTTGACACGTATTCGACACTATCAAATTACTAGTATTAACAAAACCGAACTGTCCAGTATTTTACTATAATATGGTTACTCCAGGGGCGTTTTGTAGTAAATAGTGACTGGCAGTTTTTATAATATATACTAAATGATTCAGCGTTTTGAAAGCAGTAAGTAAATAAACAAGACACTTAAGATACATAATCATAAACTGGATTATCATGGTGTTCTCATTAAAAGGCATCCATGCCACGGGGCATCTTCGTTATTTTATTGTAAGTCGTAATTGATTTAATTTCTTTCTGGCAGTGTCAAGGTCTGACGCAGCATGTAAGACACGCGTCCAAAATAATGAATGCTCATCATAAAACAAATTACAAAAATCCGCAATTGTATTCCACCGGAAGAGACATGGGACAGCAGCTGAGTCTCGGCGTTGTATATAGTTACTGTGAAACAGGGAACCAAAATGTACCAATCGTGAACACTCGGTGAATCCCGTCATTCTTCGGGATCCCGCCTCGTACATGTATCACGGCTTCGGTATGTTCAAAAGCTTGACATTCTGTTAGCCGGAAGGCAACGGCACAACATATAGTGCACTGTTGCTATGTAAACAATATGGCCGATAGAAAGCTTGACATTATGTTAGCCGGAAGGCAACGGCACAAACAATATTGCAATATGGCCGCTAGCCACATGTGTTGATGTATAATTTGCGTTGAGTGTTTGTTTTTTACATTGCAGATGAAGGTTTTATCACTGCTTTCATGTAAATTATTGATGGAGCAATCGGCTGAATAACATGAAGTAACTATTATGGACACCTGCGAATTATACATTCGAGCAATGCTGCGAAGCAGTGTACGAGATGTTTCGAATGCAAAATGTTATTAGGTCTGTGCATAAATTAAGCACGTTTGCCTAAAAGAGTTTCTTTTATAATAACAGGCCTTGGAACATAAAACGCATCGATATACAATGCGGTCAATCTGCGAGCGGCGTATCTAAACTGCGAGTGCAGTCTGCCATCTCTCAGGGCAACGCAGGAAAGAAACTCTATTGTACCTTGATACAATAACCCAGTAAGTGCGACAGCCTTACATAATATTGTATGCACTGATTAGTGTACCAAGGTGACGCTTTGTCACTCGTTCCAATCCTTGTGTTGTTATACTTTGTAATTTATATATATGTGGTATGTTTAATCAGGGAGTAAAGTATACTCATGGAAAGTATACTTTACTCCCTTTCATCTAATTCCAAATATACTCAATATTTTTGAAAACGCAACACTTGATATTTTTTGAATTTCTAGAGATGGAATTGAAGTCCTCGTGCAAAATGTGTTTTAAATGAAAAAAGTAGAGCAAACATTTTGCAACTGTTTATCGCCATATGTAAGAGATCAAAGAGACTTGTTTGCTAAGATAAAATACAAATATTGATTTGAACAGAAAACAGCGGACTAAAAATAATCGCAAATCATAAACGCTGCATTTTTAAATGTACTGATTGAACGAATGAATGAATTGTTGTTTAATGCGGTTCAACACATTATATAGGGTTAATTCGAACCGCCCCTGAGAGACGGAAAGCCGGGAATAGTACCTACTCTTACTATTGAATAGTCGCTCGGAGAACGTTACTACACGGGACGCCTTACAGCCCCATCCGCCGGACGAGGCTAACGGGAGCCCCTTCCGAAACCACCGGCGCCGGTTATCTCCGGATTCAGCGTCGAACTTACTATCCATGCACCATGACACCGCGGATCATGAGACGCTCGATATTGTCATCTATCGGCAATCCAATATGTGGTTTGAGTCAACATGCTGTTGTCTCTTGCTGTGAATCTGAAATACAATAACTGTGTTCTCGTATAGAGTAGCGTTTTATTAATTGATTTGAGCAATGATTTGCAGTTTATTGCGATTAGACGAAGGTAGAATAACTGTTGCATTGTGACATTACTCTGTTACGCCCGACTCTCCCTAAACTCGAGTAGTATGTTTTGACATCCCTGTATAATACGCATTATGTCCAATTTAACCACAAGTAGTCCGAAATACTGACAACAGATATTATCGCGGTAATTTAAACCATTGTGTTTATCCCTCAAGGCGAGCCACGTGTCTGTATATTCAAATGATTTGTTTGAAGTCAATTTAACACAAATGAGTGAAAGTTGAATGTACGAGGTTAAAGTAAAATAACGTAGCATCATGATGATTTTACAAGTTTATATACGCGGGTACGATTTGTCTGCGTAATACGCGTGCACATAACGACTATATTCTTCCAATAATGATACAGTGGAATAAACACACAGATAACATGAATTATCACATAACAGAGTGATAATAACACCATTCAATATTTTCGATATTCCACTAGTGGTATAACATATATATACCGTTAATGACGTCATGGACGTTAATGTACGTTTTCTGACGTAATGTGACGTTATAAGTTATGTATAAATAGAATCTAACATTCGTTCTCATTCATTATTGTTTTATTAAACTCGTTAGCAAAAATGATATAATGCTGGGCAAGAGCTTCGCATTATATAATTTTTCCAACTCGTTTAAAAAATTCAAAGAGTACTCATGTAATATCCTCTATGTATATACTTTTTTAAATATCTAACACAAGAATGCACGTCAATGGCTATTAAAGTGAGACCCATATGTATTATAAAACGATATATGTACTATAAGGGCATATTAAGTTAGTGACAAATAGTTTTTTTCCACTAGGAGACCATACTTGAATCTAGCCGAAACGAAACATACACCAGCATATCTGATACCCTTGTCATAGAACACACAGCTCGCTTGAAGTTATTTATCGAACATTAAAATTAGCATCTTAAATTATTTATTTAGTTTCGCTTTGACTGCTTGCATAATTATGATTAAATAACATGTACAATTTGGAGTTGTTGAATATTGTTCATGATATTACCATAAGTTTAAATACGGTATATTAGTGGTATAATGCCACTGGCTTTCAAAACCTCTTTTTAAAGTCCCACTCCTATAAATGTTACCTTGACCTTGATGGCAGGACTTACTCCCTGTAGGAGCCTTAAGCCTCAAGGACGTCCTATCGTTTACACAGGCGGTGGGAATATAAACCTTAGAACAAACAATAACAGCCAATACTGTTCGTCCGGATCCCCTGTTTACACTAGCGGATCCAGGGGTGCAAATTAAACCAACAATGATTACTATGCAATAACAACTTGATTTGAACTGTTCAAATAAATAGAAACAATGATTTGTAAACATTTATGTAGTCGAACTGGGAGTCGCGAGGTTTAGAAACGGAATCAAGATTGCCGTGTGCCCCATTAAACTGAGACCCAACGTTATTGAAACATGTATATTCTATTAGAGGCAATCTTGAGACTTATCTATTTACCATAATGGAACCTTGCCGAAACGAAATATAAAGCAGCACAACTGATACAGGTGAAATAGAGCAAACGCTTATGTTTATCGTTTTGCCAGCAACTTAAACTAAAATAGATTAATGGGTACCTGCAATTATGTTCAAGTCTGAAACTTAGATTACTTTTTGACTTAAATAACATAAAAATAAAAGCTACCGTACGCAAATTTACATTTTTGCCGCAAACTATATAATTATGATAGAACTTTTGCGGCCAGATTCTACGTAAAAAACGAGGTCAAATATTACCCCCCTTTACAACTGATAATGTAGCAATGTTGCCATTATTGCCGCTTCAACTTTTTGTACTGTTGCCATACATTACACCCAATATATTATTAATCTGCCAGTCAGCAAGATAAAATGATCCTACTGTGCCTTAGTTTTCTATAATATACAGTCTTTGCGTAAACTATTTCTAGAACTTTAACGCATACTTTCATAAACTACAAAGCGGAACTAATAGCTAGTGGGATTTCGGATTTAGCATTTGTTAAAACAAAAACGTTTGTACATGCACGCTGCGTGTCATAGATAATCCTGTTTATCATTTAAACAGCGTTTATGCATTTCTTTCTAAATCCGAACTTCCGTAATTCGGATCTGCTATTAACTCACCTGCTTATGTAATTTAACAGATCGTAGGGTAATAAATCTGGAAAACCATACTGTAATACTGTATCTAGATATTTGGTATTTTTGGCACCAATCCCTCCCCCGAAATTCTTGGAGTAGTAGTAGTATTTTGATTCATGGAATAACAAAGCATTCCAGGAGTATTAGTTGTTGAGTAATCTGCATGCCGTAGTATTACAAAAACATCATAATAGCATTTCTCACCTAAATATTTTTTTACAAGTCCCGTCTTCCGTGAAATTGTGTGAATGAGAGAAAGATATGTATATATACTCAGTTGCAAAAGAAAGTGTACACAGCTCAGTTGCGAAAGAAAGAGTGCACTGAGTCTTTTTAAGAATTAATTGTATGAATTCCAAAATTCATATGTCATGTTTGGTACCAACATTTTTATCATTCTATTGGCAATATCATGTTGTCATTTGTTTTTCAAAAGATTGAATCAATATAGGATCGTCGCTTGATAGGGGATAGGGGTGTAAAGTAAAATGTTCAAAGTGTTCACTTTCTTTTGCAACTGAGTATAGTAATTGTTTAAACAGGAGATGACGAAAACACTAAACTAGTAAATGTAGCCTATATGATATATATCCTATCATTTGTTTGTTTGTTTCAACCTCATTTTTAGCACATGTTAGGCCAAATATGATTTTCTTGTGGTCTGCCATATATGACTGAAAGGAAAAAGAAACGCAGGGTGCGTATTTCCGCTATATATTGCATATACTGCACACTTAATTCCATATATATTCCAAGGAAATCCCAAGATGTTTTGTAAAAATAAAAGTGCAGTTAGAGAAAGGACACAACTGTGATGTTGTAGACGTTTTAATCACAGTACACGTTGTAACAAGAAATTCATAAATGTTGAAGTTCCTCTGAAAAATTGAGCCAGTTCAGTACTGTATTTAATGTTAAAGATGAAATTTGTCCTAAATCAACAAATCCGTTGTTGATATGTTTTTAATTATTAAATATCATTATAAATACGATGTTTACTATGCTATTGATGTATGTTTAGTGAAAATATGTTTTTAAAGATAAAAACCGAAAAGGCGAACTGGCATTGCTAAAAAATCGAAAAAAATCTAAGGGGAAAAACTCTTGCGCGAATTACCGGAAATGACGTCATTGGGAACAAACTATTTTTTTTTTTACATTGGGACTGAACGCAAAACAGTATACCTTGTGTGAAAATGTGAGAATTAAGCGCTGTCAGAGGAAATGCCCGTGATAAAACGGTTACACCATGTGCAACCTTTAGGTTTGGAGCCAGAATACGTGTCTGAGGACGAAAATACATCGGATTCATCAACTGATGATGAAGTCGTACGCGGTGCAGGTGCAAATTGAGAGCTTGTAAAGACTATCGTGTCATGTCATTCGTTACGTTCAGTGGTTTATTACACTATTCACTAATCTAACAAAATAGCGTATTTATACACTTACAGCAACAACAAACAAAAAAACAACGTAAACATTGTTTTCATCGAAATCTGACAGTAAGTCACCCGCAACACTGCAATATCTTGGTACATACACAATAACCGCGAAATGTAGTATATTCCGAATGAATGGACCTGGTCTATACCTATACATTAATACATGGATATATATGTATGTAACTCTATGGTAATACGAGCGTCAGATTTTTTTTGCCGATAAGTAGACATGGAACAAATATATTTATTAGATATTATCCATAATTGATAAAAAATGAATAAAAACAATAATAAATGAAACAGCATATAATTTCGGCGCCATAATTGCTATAGTATTATATATTTGCCATAAGTCGCCATCAACACCAAACACTCTAGAAGTGGTGTTTGCAATATGACACGCTCTCTAGTCTCCACGTGCCCCCAAATATCAATACAGACTAATAAAATATTGCGGTGCACTATTGAAGTGCAGCCTAATTTGGGTACATACGTCGGTATATCACAAAAGCACGCACCATTTAGGGAAACCTAGTTTTATGATATATTTCATGTTTATTGCAATTATTTGAGCGGTGAAATACCGCCGAGGGCAGACGCGTATTGCACAAGACGGATATATCACATGATATTTGTCGCGCACAAAAAGAGAAAAATACTATGATTTAAATAATATAGCCAAATGTATTATGAGAACGCTATAGACAGTTAGTAAGTATACAGATCGAAAACAGGCCAAATATATCAAATTACCATAATATAAAGTATATTATTCTATTATACTTGTTTTACTTATTGCACGAGCTAAGAGGCGTTATTGTTGTTGCTTTGCCATAAAAAATCACTGAATTAATATAAAAGCTAGTAATATTATTAATTTTCTGCCTTGTTATAAATATCCATGAAACATTTTTTTTTTTTTTTTTCAAATCCATAGCCCTATATATGTTGATAATATATATCTATAATACTATTGGCAGAAGAGGGTGTATAATTTAAAATTATTAAAATTAAAATTTGGAAACAAAGACACAGTATTTATTTCACCGGATTCATTTAAATTTATATGCTGAATGTTCTTAGCAATCTTTTAGAAAAAGACGGCTACATAATATTAGCGCCGTAAACTCTTCATTGATTCACGTAAAGACGCATGCTTCTAATTCAACAGCTAAACATTCACGGTGTATATAAAGATCTAAGACTATACACCTTTCTTCAATTTATCATACGTATACCCGATGAGGTGCTAAGATAATTGAACATAAATTTCAATCTTACTTCATGTATGAATTTCCTCAACGCCGGTCGAATAGGCGAATACAACTTGCTTGGAGACGGCGGGGTTATGCACTTCTCATTTTTATAGTCGAATATCGTTGGTACTGCTGTTGAGTTTAATCTGCATGGCCTTTTGTTTTCCAAATTCAAAGATTCCCACGAAGTCAACTCAAAATGTTTGCTACAAACTCGCGCGTCTTTCGTAGGTTCCCACTTTCTCGACGAGTCGGGCGATTTTCTTCGGTAACGTCTACCCACACTTCAAATCTTAATATATCATTATCTCGATTAGGGAAACGAAAAAAACTTAGGTTATTATCTTGTCCTTCTTTATGCAAACTTTTTCACCCAGCAACAACACACGGCAATTTTTTAACAAGTACCATAAAACGTAATCCTACATAGACAATACTATACAACTCAATGCGACACCGCGAATCGTTTGGTACCAATGACGTCACAGGATCACGTATCACTTACCTGTCTTCAAAAAGGGCGAAACTCGAAGCGTGTGCGCTATGGGATAAAATTGGCTACTGTGAGAAAACGGGACAACCAATAAGTTTAAGATTTGAAAATATTGTATATCATATACGTATGTTTCCGAATATATACTCAGCATACACGCTATATTTCACCTTTAAGTGATTGCAACCTGTTTGAGCCAAATGCGCATTCTGACGATAATGAAACTTTAAAGGGGTAACCATTGGTGTGTTCAGTGCTGTTTAAACCTTCTTTCTAAAAGGACAGGCCTAATGTCGCCCTGTACCATTCGATTAGCAGTAGCATATTAAACATACAATATATTGCGGAAATACGCACCCTGCGTTTCTTTTTCCTTTCAGTATATATGTAAATCAGGCCGTTCCATTTTCCCCGGGTAGAATCAGTGCTATACTGAGCAAAAATAAAAAGTACCCCTTTTTCTTTCCCAGGACATAATTAATGATGTATATAGAATAATTAGATCGACCACCACAAATAGTCCAAACAAAATATTTTTTTTGAAAAGTTCAGTACGCCAGGGAGTTATCCCCCTTAATCTTAAACCATGCATTTTTGGTTAAAACACATAAAATCTACAAACATTACCAACATTTGTCCAATACAATATTCTCTATACACTGTATACGTTGCTTTCGAAAAAAAATCACAGAAAAACATAACACCGATTGTGTAGTTAGGAGCTTTGGATTATCAAAAATCATCAACTTACCTCCCTTTAAGGTTTCCATAGCATCCATAAAACAGTATTGCTTGGTAAAATTTGAAACTGTTTTAAGGAATATTTATTACTCAGTGAAGTGTACTTAAAAACATAAAACATTGTTTAATTAAAGCGTTGTTCAAGCTGTTCTACGCCCTCAAAAACTGGCTTGTGGGAATACCAGCAAAAAAGGGGTACTTTCTTTTTTGGTGAGTATATATACTTCCCGCCTATCATCTGTGTACGCTGTTAGTATTCTACATCTACTACGAAACAAACGACTCAGATATTATGCAAAATCTCTCTCGATGGCGCGATGGAGAGTAACGCAATCTTGACATGAGAGGAAAACGAAGAATCCGAGGTAAACACAACGTCGAGACGGGGAATCGAACCAGAGTTGCGTTGGCGAGAAGCGAACCCGATACTGACTGTGCTACCCGGACACCGAACGTCCCATTCACATATTGAAATAATTTCTCCTTCCCCCATCATTACAAATGTTTAACAAGACATGTGTTTGGCCAAAACTGTGTTACAAGTGATCTTAAAACTTTTAAGATTCTGCCGAAGTTTAGAAGTTCCATATTTCAGAACAAAATAAATATGTTAAAAATATATTCATGCAAAAATGATAACATTGGAATTCAAAGAAATTATTACTTACAAATTAAAACAACTGTGTTACCTATATCTAAAAGTTTACATGCATTGTTGCGTGTTTATTATTGATTTGGTCTTGAAGAAAGTTAAAAATAGAATAGATGTAAATATGATTAACTGGTATGCAAATTATTTATACAAATTCATTTATGATGAAATTTGGACTGTTTTCATTCGACAGTTTTGGTGGGGAGGCTTTTCGAGCAGTCTTTGGGCGGTATATAGGAAGGTAGCTCTGGGAGTAGGCCAGCAGTTGAGTTCTATTTAGTAAAAAGTTAATTTTGAATTGGATGCTTTTAAAATGTAAACTATATTTGTGAGAGGATTTACTTATTAGTGTGCTCATTCATAATAACAGTGAAATTGAATATTTGGACTAAACCGGAAATATTGGAAATTAATTCAGACGGAAAGAACACTTACTGTTTTGGATTAAACAGGAACTTACAGGATTAAAGAGACAATTACTGTTTTGGATTAAAGAGACACTTCCTTATCTGAATTATTTTAAGGAACTTTGGATAATTTTATTTGGACTTAATTAAAAAATTTGATATTAATGAAAAACTGGATTTGTGTATTCTGTAAGTGAATATTTTATGTAAATAAATTTGCTAATTATAACTTGTGTGGCCGGATTTGCTTCCTTTCTTGTTACATTTTACTCGTAACAACTGTATAACTTGTTTCTTGTATAATGATTTTACTAAACAGGTATAGTTCACATGCATAATTGAAGAGTTAGAAATAAAATATTTCCAGCGGGTTTATATTGTCCCAGATCAAAACCTGGTGGGCGGGTCTTGAAGACCATCGATACCAAGGGTCCTAGGCCCTGGTTTTGATGTATTTCAACCAACAGGTTGTGATCTGGGACACTATAAACCCGTTGGAAATATTTTATTTCTAACTCACGTAGGCCCGTGGTTTCGATGTGTTTCAAGTCCCAACCAACAGGTTTTGATCTCGCTCAATATGTTTGTGGAAAACATTTTATCTTTTATCTGACATGGATTTTTATGTATTTTATACGCACATCTTCGAGAGATTGAACATAAGCCCTATGGCTCACTGAGTTAAGTTTGAATGATTTATTTAAATTGGAACTTTTAAATAGGAACAACAACTTGATCTTTTATATACTGATTTATTAGCTCAGTGTCGATTTATTCAACTACTAAGCTTTTTCTATTCACTTCTTTTATTCTTTAAATTCTATCTGTCAGGATGGCATTGACAGGCAATGAGATAGTTGCACTTTTATTGTAACAAAATATCTAATAAACTGCTTAATCTGTTTATTACTTATAATTTAAAAAGCTATTAAGCTGTCTGTTTAATAAAAGTTCTAAAAATCTAAATATGTAATACCTTTTTTTGACTGTTTTGGTCAATTTGACAGAAGTTTGTTTTGCATTTTGCCGCAAGTGCAACTGCTGACATTCGTGCGTATAAGCGTTTATTTGTCCTCGCTGTATTGCACTAAGCATTTTAGCGAGCAGACCTAGGTTTAAAGTCTCATCCGAAGGACTGGTTATTCGGTTCTGGCTGGGATTGAACGCACGATCACTGGGTTACTAAGCCTAAGTACTCCGAAGCGACAGATATATTCATTTACAAAGGCATGAGCTACAGTCTCTGTTTCTTGATTGGGAATAGCTATAGCCTCTGTCCACTTGGTAAAGCAATCGCAGATGACAAGACTATAGCGATTGCCTGCTTTTGTCTTTGGAAGTGGTCCAAATATGTCAATTTCACACTTCTGCATGGGCTCTACCACAGGCACCATGCAAAGTGAGGCATGCTTTGGCTTAACTGGTTTTCGTGCAGCACAACGTCACACGTTTTACAGTATCGTTCAATATCCTCTTTCATGCCGGTCCAGTAAAAACTCTGTCTGACCTTGTTTAAGGTTTTGTCAGCTCCTTAATTTGCAGACGAAGGAATGTCATGGAAGAAATGCATGAAATCCACCCTCTGATGAGAGGGCATAATAAGCTGTTTGTGAGACGTCATCAACCCAAGTTCGAAACAGAATACCATTCGAAGGTCAAGCTTTCCCACATTCGCCATAAATTTTTCACAATGGTTGTTTTCTCACGGATTTGTGACCATTGGGGTTTCTCGTTTGAGACTGACAAGGCATCTATAATCACTTTCAAGTCCCGATCCTTGAGCTTCTGATCATTTATTTTATTGGATGACCAGTTTGGAAGTACAATTTGTGAATGCTTTAGTGAATTTGAAGCATGCATTTGACTTCTTGTAAGTGCTCTAGTGGAGGGATCTGAGTCTCCACTGTTTAAGTTACAGTCAGTTTAAACACAGCTTTGAGATCATACACTGCATCATCATCATCGTCGCTGTCATCTTCGACGTTTGCTTGTTGCTGCTTATGACACCTACTACATGGACTACGTGACTACGCACAAGCATTTCTATGCTGAAGCCCCGGTCTATGCTGTACAGTTAAGTTATAGGTATCAAGTTCTTCTAACCAACTGGAACTTGACCTGTAGGTTTCTTGAGGTTCTGCATCCAGCTCACTGCAGCATTATCTGTGCGTAACAGTACTGGTTGACCATATAAATATGAATGAAATGATTTTAGAGCATTAACCACTGCAAGTTCCTTTCTGGTCACACAATACTGTTGCTCAGGCTTGTTCATGCTTTTGCTAAAGTAAGCAATTACAACCTCTCTACCATCCTATACTTGAGATAGGACAGCACCAGTTGCCTTGTCAGAGGCATCTGTGTCTAGTATGAATGGTATGTTCGGCATAGGGTAGCCAAGGATAGGTGCTGATACTAGAGCATTATTGAGGGTCTCACATGATTTAGCACATTCATCTGTTCATTCAAAAGTGCTACTCTTGTTGGCAATTTTGTACAAAGGCCGAGCAATTTGTGCAAATTCTTTAACAAAAAGAAAGATATAAAAATCGGACAGGGAAAGTAGCATTCGAAGACGACAGTCAACCACAAAACACAAAAACAAACACGCAAACAGACAAACGAGAAGGCAAAAGTACCAAAAAATGCAAACGACATCACAAATACAAAAGGGTTGACAATAGGGCTTCCGCCTTGGAACGGTCAGTGGCCAAAAAGGCCATTGGGGGTTTAAACCAGGTTCTAGGGTGCACCAAACCTCACACATACCCTATTGTCATCCCAATTAAACGGGACAGTGTAAATAAAATAAAAAACGCCATGAAATATTCTCTAACCAACAAGGCAGCGTTAAAAGGCAATATAAGTCAAACACCTAGATGCTCGTGTATATATAAATACAAAAATAAAAAGCCTAGAAAGCCACAATGAAGGTACTCGACTTGGCAGAAGCCAGAGCAACAAGAGAATAAACCATTGAGGCCACGATAAGACAAGACCGCGGACAAACATTAGTCACCACCGTCCCAATGGGCTTTAGGTAGGCGTCATCATAGGGTCCATAGCCTGTCCGGTCATCGTACAATTAAAGAGGAAAGCGTAGTGGCGAACTGTAAAAGGGTCCTCCACCAAGCATACAGTACGTTGCAAAATGATAGGGTCATAACCTCTTTTGATAACCTTTTAACAAGTTTAACAAAGATAGTATGAAAGTGATCACGACCCAGAATCTTACGAAGTTTGTAAGTCACATCACCATAGAAGTCCGGTTGTGATAGTCCTTGTCGCAGAAGAGTCCTTAATTTGCTTTTATATTTGGAAAGAAGATCAGGGTTACGATAATAACATTTTGCAAAGGTTTTACGAAGTTTATGGTAACGGTAACCCTGATGGAGTAGCTTTTTAGTTATACAAAGATTACGAATATTAAAGTCCTCAACTCGAGTACAAGCTCTTGAAAAACGAATAATTGAATTGAATTGAATGTTGTTTAACGGCTCATCAACACAGTACAGGTTATTTAGAGCCGCCCCAGAGAGAGGGGAAGGATACATAGGAATCCGGGAACTTGCCCTACTCTTATTATCGAATAGATTCCTATGGTTCTTTAACGTGCTCGGAGGATAGACCGATACACGGGACCGCCCGGTTTACGTCCCCATCCGACGGACGAGGCTAAGGAAAAGTGTCTTGCCCAAGAACACACCGACGGAACACAGTGGCACCACGGAGGATTGAACCCGGTGGTGCCACTGTGTTCCGTCGGTGTGTTCTTGGGCAAGACACTTTTCCTTAGCCTCGTCCGTCGGATGGGGACGTAAACCGGGCGGTCCCGTGTATCGGTCTATCCTCCGAGCACGTTAAAGAACCATAGGAATCTATTCGATAACGAATAAGTTGAGACACATAGACCCCGTAAGAAGTTGCTCGGGGAACATCCCCATCTAAGTGGGGGATAATTAACAATATCAAAATTAAAATAATCTATCTTGTCATAGATTTTACTAATAATTTCACCATTTTCAATAGAGAGATCTAAATCAAGAAAAAAAGCGTTATTATCAGAAATATTGTCCTTGTTAAGCTGAAGTTCTTTAGGATAAATATTATTAACCATAATTGGAAAGAAAGGGTTGTCAATGTTCAATATGTCATCCAGATACCGAGAGGTGTCATTAAAGGCTTCAATAACATTTGCCTGGATATCTGGTGAAAGACTCAACATGAAATCTCCTTCATAGCAATATAAAAACAAATCTGCGACAAGTGGTGCACAGTTCGTACCCACAGGGATACCAACAATTTGTCTATAAACGGTGGTACCATACCTGACGAAAATGTTATCTAATAGGAAAATGAATGCTTCACAAACTTCATGGCAAGTCCACATAGTGTAATTATCTAAACTGCCGTTAGTAAAAAACGCTGTAATATTATTACAGGCCAAAAATGTAGTATTTTCCCTAGCAAATGTTTTTTGAATGAGCGCAATAAGCTTGTCTTTAATAAGGTGATGTGGTAAGGTAGTACATATATAGTGTAGAGAAGTCATAAGTGCTTATTGATGAAACTTGACGTTTATTGAAAATTGTATCAAGGACATCTCCTGAATTTTTTATAGACCAAAATATATTAATCCCAGAGTTTTCACAATATAGTTTAACGTGATATTTAACGGCAGTAAAACAAGAAGTTAAAAGTTTGGAGATGTTTGTTGTGGTGCAGGCACTAGAATTCAAAATAAAGCGGGCTTTATACGTATGTTTATGTAATTTAGGAATCCAGTACATAGTAGGCAGTTTATTTTGCTTATCGTCTACATCAGCTTTGAAAGTAATGCACCGAGTGATATGTGCGGAAACAACATCATCCTCAGTAGAATTTACGGGAGTATACGAATTGGTGCTGCCGAGTTCCAGAGATAAAACATTGACGTAATGTAGGCGTCAAACAATAATTATATTATTAGCTGCTTTATCTGCAGGAACTAAAACAAATTTATTATGAAATTCCTGAATTCCCGATTTTAAATTACGAAAGGAAAACCTAGGTCTCGGAGGAAATAAAGAGGGGTTAGCATTATAAAAGTTAATACGTGTATCTATAATTTTGAGAATTGACTTTTTCCAAGTAGAAAGCGAGTTTGGGTCCGCATGTTCTCTACGACACCATTTTATACTAAAATCTTCAATGGAGTGGGCGATCTTGGCACGACAGGCATTAAAATCAATAGTTGAAGGTAATCTACATTTAGGACGTTTCGAAAACAAATGCCGAATACGTTTATCAACAATATCAAAATTACCAGTGATGACATGACCTGCTGGAGCATAGCAAAATGTTGATGTGTTGCATTCACATTCCTTTGGAGTCAGGGGCGTACCTGGAGCATTTTGAAATGTACGCCAGATATGAGAAGCCTAGCTGCGAACTGAGCAGCAACGCTGCGAGAGGGGGTAGGTGTGGGATGGGGTTCCTCCCCCCCCCCCCCCCCCCCTCGCCTCCCCCAAGAAAAATTTGGAAAATTAGGAGGCAAATGATGCGTTCTCAAGCTATATTTCAGCGTTAATATGGCATTTTGGATATATTTGGAAGAAATTAGCCCATACCCCACTCAGCCTTCAGTTTTTATTGCATATTTTGCATATTTGGAACTTTTATATTTTCACTTTTGCTGACGAATTGTACGCATTGGCGTACGTGCCCTGGGAGTGTTAGGTACTATAGCAAGGTCAGAAACTATTTTGTTGTAATTTTAAATAATATTTCTAATAGGCTTTTTATACTTATAACAAATTACAGGACTTTCGGAATTTTTGAAATATTTTGGGATAGAATCAACTACTACATGAGTATCTCGAAAAATACTAGGCATGTCAATGAAATCAATACCTTTATTAATATATACCGTCTGTAGTAGGAGCATAACACAAGAAAACTTAGCATTTCTTTAGCATTTCTTGGTGGTCTCCAATTCTTGACAGATTTAATTTTTGCTGGATCGGTTGAAATTCCAGTCTCAGACACAATGTGACACAATGTGACCTAGGCATTTCACAGTGGTCTGAAACAAGATACATTTGGAAAGTTTGAGCTTCAGATTAGCTTCTTCCAATCTCTCAAAAATGTTCTCGAGACGTTTGATACCATCATTGATTGTTTTACACGGAACAATAATATCATTCTTCCCATTGAAGGCCTCTATGCACATAGCACATTTTCCATGAGACGCTCAAATGTTGATGGAGCATTAGCCAACCCAAAGCTCATGACAGAAAACTGAAAAAGACCCATACTAGTGGCGAATGCTGTCTTTTCTTTATCTTGGGGACATTTCTACCTGCCAGAATCCTGAGTTCAAGTCTAATGAACTATAGAATTTAGCTTGAGAGAGCGAGTCCAGACACTCGTCCACTCGTGGCAGGGTATATGCGTCTTTGACTGTCAAATCATTGGGCCGACGATAGTCGACGCAGAAACGAGGAGTGCCATCTTTCTTGGCGATAAGCACCACGAGAGAGGCCCAAGCACTATTTGATGGCTCTATTACTCCACGCTTTAGCATGTTCTCAATCTCCTCTTTTTCTACATGTCTTTTCCCAAATGGAAGTGGAGGTTGTCGTACAGGTGCAGCATCTTTAGTATTAATTGTATGCTGCACAGGATCAGTATGACCTATATCTGTAGATGACTTTGAGAATGTATCTTGAGATCTAAAAAGGATATATGAAGGCATATCGCTACATAAAAGAACTCACACATGCCAAGGTTCAGTTTCCTATGCAAAGTGACGGAATTGGCACCAAAGTTAATGACATTGACCACCTTTTCTGTAGACTTCATGTTTATGATGCCTCGCATCATACATATCTCATTTTTGGCCATCACATCAAATGACGGTTCAATATACCCACAGTCAGCAAAATGTTCAGCCTGTAGAATATCTACAAGTAGCCATATGCGAGAGTGTACTGATAGCCTTACATTGTCTCTTCCGTAGTGAAACACTAGTCTTGGCCATCACTAGGCAGGACTGTTCGTAGTGTATACTGTCAACATAGGCTTTCATTAAGTCCTGGCCTAAAATACCTTCTGTTTACATTTGACACACTTTAAACGGTAGGTCGAAGCTTTCAGTCCCAAGTTGATCTAATATATTAATTTTACCAAGAACAGTCATCGGTTGCCATTTACATCGTTTAATGTGAAACTGACTTTGGTTAGCTCATGACCATTCTTGATTTCATCAAACTTCTTACTTGACATTAAAGAGGCTGTTGCACCATAATCAATCAAGAAGTTTGCTGAAATAAACCCTATCGTTCCGGTTGAATAGAACCCATGGTCCCATTTATTTATAGAGGTTCCTACCCTAGCAGAATGAATCTCTTGCATTTCTGCTTTGTTTGTAGGTCTGTTGTTTTGAACTGCTATCGACTCCTGACCTACAGAGTCGACTGCTGCTCGTTTCCCTGGGTCTGCTGCAGTAGGCTAATGGGTGCCACAGACCTATTCCCAGTCTGTTGATTCCCAAATGTAGGAACCTCAAACGTGAAACATGTCACAAATGTAAAAACGGTTACAAATGTAAAAAAAAAAAAGTCACATATGTAAAAACATACGACAAATGTAACACGTTTGGTGACATATGTAAAAAAAATAAAAGTGACAAAAGTGAAAAAAAAAGTTAACAAATGTAAAAAAAAAAAAAGTTACATATGTAAAAAAAAAAAGAACACAAATGTAAAAATGCATTATTAAATATTCATATTTTTTAGCTTAGTTGATCAAAGGTCATGACCAGGACGTGGTGCGTGGTCCGTCTGTCCCTAAACTATTTTTGTAGCGACTACTCCTCCAAAGCTACTAGATGTATTGTCATGAAACTTTACAGGAATATTGTCCATAACGTCTAGTTGAACTTAGCAAAGTATCACGTTGATAATAAATCCAAGATAGCCGCCAAAGCTCATAATAGCTTTAAAAAACAAGTTTATAGCGACTACTTCTTGAAAACTGTAACTGATATTGATATGATATTTTTCTAAAATGATCATCATGATATGATGTTGTTCGACGTTACACATGGTTGCCAGTGGCCATCTTTTTTTCATAGAGTTTGTATAGTAAAAATTTGTAGCGACTATACTCCTCTGAAACTACTTAACGGATGTTCATGAAACTTCACAGAAATGTTGCTCTTGATGTCTAGTTGATCCTAGCAAAATTTCAGGTCGGCCGGAAATTCAAGATGGCCGTCACGGCTAAAAATAGATGTTTTAACAAATGTTTGTAGCGACTACTTCTTGAAAACTGTAAGTGATATTGATATGGGACTTTTTATAAAATGATCAGCATGACATGGTTGACATTTAACATGGCTGCCAGTGGTCATCTTTGTTTACATAGAGTTATATAGTAAAAACCTCTGAACCTAGTTGACAGATTTTTTATGAAACTTCACAGGAATGCTGATCTAGCTATCAATACCTATCAGTAGAGCTTCAAGGTCATTGGCCTCTTGTTGTACTTGTATTCAAGGATAAGACTTAAAGACATATTTCGAGCCTATTTTTAGATCACCTCAGCTATTCTTACCCTCAATATAGCAATGCTATAAAAAAAAAAAAAACTAAGAGTGGCCTCAATTTGTATACCTGAGTTGATCAGCCATGAAGCGTGCTGGCTGTAAATATTCAAGCTTCCCATGCTTTTTCACTGACCAAGTAGCGTTGGGAAATGTGTCTTTAAAGCGTTCGTACTAAACTTGAAAATCACCAACAGTCCCTTTAATAATGAAATGCATTATTCTGTGGAACATTTGCTTTGCATTTTGTTAATGTTTTAGTGTTGCATTTTTTGTCTTGCCTTTTCAAAAAAAAAAGTAGAGACATATGAGTATGTGTTAATTTTACTATGGCAACAAATACGAAGGCATCGTTCAGTTTTTGCTAAGTACAGGCATTATGTTAACCTAGAGTCAAATTATATAATCAGGTATTATTGCATAATTTCACTTATTCATAAAACTTACACATGATGACTCAAGCCACATAGCTACAAGAAATAAGTAGAGATCGCAGTCAAGGTCATCAAAACGGTGATCCTCATCCCATGTTCTTTTTAGATCACCTGAGCTGAAGGCTCAAGGTGATCTATTGGAAAGTGATCTATTGGAATCACTCTTCGTGTTGTCAGTTGTCTTGACCAAACTTCACATGGATGATCCTTAGATGAATGCTTTTTAAATACTTTCTAGAACAGGCGACACGTGCACCAAAAGGCACCCATCTAGTCTAAGTAGTTGTCAGAATGATCGTGTCTTTCATGTTGATCAAGACTGTGTAGGCATGACATGAAATTCGATGGAATTTTTATGGAAAAAAAATGTTGGAATAAATCTTTTTTTATGGTAAAACTCTACTTTTGGTTTTCATTTCCCCCCAAATAGTCAAACTATTTCAGAATTGCAGAACGAAACTGGGAGTTAAGAAAAGTAGATTCCTGGTAGGAGTTATGATGACATGATAAAACTGTTGAAAAAATATTATCTATTTTAGAATCAATTTAACTTTTCAATGAGGAGCCCACGCCTTCACTATGTCTCAGTAGAAATGGCTATTCTACCGTCCTAAAATACACTGATGGTAGTTGTCTCTCTTGTACTTTTTTTATACGCGAATGATATGGGGTCATCCATAAACAATTACTCATTCCAGGCGACAATTTTGAAACTATAACACCCAAACAGGTACATTGCGCTTGTAGAAAGAAAGAACCTCATTGTTTTGGATGGTTGAAGGACAAGGTCACCATGCCTTTATGGAAATATGAATTATGTAGCATGATTTCAAAAGCCACCATCAAGAAACGTCATGTATATGTCCCTAGGTGAGAGTAGGAACACTTGATTTGGGGTCTAGGCAGTCAAAGGTCAAGGTTACCATAACCTTGTATGGAAATATGCATTCCAAGCTATAACTGAAACCATAACACTCATGAAACTTCTTAGGTACATATTCCTTGGTGAGAAGTGGAACTTATTGTGTTTGAGGTCAGTAGGTTAAAGGTGAAGGCCGCTATGACCTCATGTGGCTATATTTATTCCACGTGATAACTTCAAATACACGACACTAATCTTAAAATAGATACATTGCCCTTGGTCAGAGGAGGATCTCTGTTGATTTTGAGTTCACTAGGTTAAAGGTCAAGGTCACAATAACCTCATAGGGGTATACATATTCCAAGTGATAACTCCAGGAGTATAAAAACTCATGTAACTTTACAGGCAAATTGCCTTTGGTAAGGGAAGGAACCCTTTAGCTTTTGGGGATTGAAAGACAAATGTCAAGGTCACCATGACCTTATATGCACATAAGCATTCCACATGACAACTTCAAAAGTATACAATCTGGCCTTAAGGGTAGTAAAAGTGTGCATTGTCCGTAGTGAGAGGTGGAAGCCTATTGTTTTGGGGTTCAGTAGGTCACCAAGGACACTTGGAACTGACAACTGCCGAATCCTGAGAAACATTCTCCAACCTGTAAATTGTTAAGTATAAGGCCATCTTGAAACTTACAGAAATAATACCCGTGTTAAAATATTAATTTTAGGGTCAGTAGATCAAAAAGGTTAAGGTCACACTAACCCAATCAACCCAAAACGTCTCTTGCGCTGTAATTTATTTACTATTATACCTTCAATCTTGAAACATACAAATACTGTAGTATCCATTTTTTGCAACAACTACCCTATTGCGTTCATGGTAGTAGGTCAAATGTCAAGGTCACTCTGACCTGATCATGAAAACATATTAATCGGATGTCATTCTTGGAACTATTTGCCCTACAATATTAAAACTTTATAGAGCCCTTTAAATTATCAAAGGGCAGCTTCAACTACTTTAAAATAATCTACGACCAGGGACGCCGCATTGGTTACAGAGGGTTCAACAACTGAGTATACACTGGAATCCTGACAGTCCCTCTTTTACCAAAGACTTCGAACAGAGTCCCAACACCACCCTACGGCCAGCCATTCCATTCAACAGCTTTCCAAATGTTCACATAGTAACAACGTACTGCTGCCAACTGGAATTTAATTATGTGTGCCTTTTTATAATTTATTCGGGGCGTCCGTTTCAGAGTGGTTTGTTAGAGTCCACTTGCTGTAGGCTCGATCCCTCAGGGGCCTAGGAATCTCTATGGAAGGAAGCTATCCAGCTGGCTTGCGGAACGTGGGTGGTTCTACCCAGATGCCCGCCCGTTCATGCAAAATTGCGGTGGTGGTGATGATGGGTGGGGGATGTGGGGTTGGGCTGGGGCGCAACATAGCTATAGGTGTAGAATTGATAAACACAAATAACACAGAAATATGTAAAAAGAAAAAAATGAAAAAAGAAATCGGGTTTGGGGTGGAATGGGGTGTGGGGTAACTTGAAGATCGGATGGAAAAAGGAGGAAAAGGCGGGGGGGGGGGGGGGGGGGAGGGGGCACATAAGAAATATATATTTGTAAGAATTGACTAAAACAACACAGAAATATGTCCTAATGTAGTGCATACTTATGTCCATTGAATATAAAACTGAATCACATGGTTTAGTCGTATGTGTATTTTTGCCTATGCTTTTTCCAGATGACATCCAGTCACTTTAATATATTAAAATAGCATGTGTATAGGTAGAGCCTCATTTAATAATTTATTCCAAATTGAATAGGCGATGTCCCATGTAAGTGTGATAATAAGGATCAATTACCATTCATGGAAACATTTGCAGTGTCCAACAACAGATGTGCATTAGCACTTGATCAATATCACATTCGTGCTTTAAAGTTAGTTTGCTAATAAACGTAATCTTGAATTATTGTGTCGTGTTCATTATCAGCTGATAATCTAAGACTATGTAAAACATGTGACCTCTGGGGCGTGGCTAAATGTGACCCCATGATCGTGGTTTCAGAGAAGAAGGGTTTTTAATGTTTTTTCCCCATATAAGTCTTCGAAAAACATGTAAAATCTCAATATACAAATTGTGGACGCCCGGGGCACGATCATGTTTTATCCGAGGGACTTTATTTGAAGAGATCTGATAGGCTAGGCGTTGGCGATCATTTTAAAAAAAAAATTGTCGAAATCTGTCCACTGGTTCTTTAGAAGAAGACTGTTTAAGGTTTTGATAATATATTGTAATGGCGGCCATCTTGGACCTTATGCTAGCAAATCTAAAGAGCAAGTCATTTAATTATTATCCATGTGTTGCTTCGTCAAAATTGGCCAAGCGGTGTCTGAGGAGAAGTCGCCACGGACACAATTTTACGGGCGGACGGACGGTAAGACGGACGGACGGACGGACGCCACACCACGTCATGGTCATGACCTTTGACCAACAGAGCTATAAAGAAATGAACGTTTAAAAATGTATTTTTACATTTGTGTTCTTTTTTTTTTTACATATGTAACTTTCTTTTTTTTTTACATTTGTTAACTTTTTTTTTCACTTTTGTCACTTTTATTTTTTTTACACATGTCACCAAACGTGTTACATTTGTCGTATGTTTTTACATATGTGACTCTTTTTTTTTTTACATTTGTAACCGTTTTTACATTTGTGACATTTTTCACGTTTGAGGTTCCTACACCCAAATGTCCTATTGCGGTGAGGATAACATTGACCATAGCCTTTAGTTTGTTGGCCTATTTGGTTGATACCACCCGTGTGTCGATTTTCCTCGTAGCCCGATTGGTCATTGTTTGGACACTGCCTGTAGAAGTGATATGGAGAATCACAATTGAAACAGTTTTTGCCTAGATTTTTGGGGGCATGGCACTCTGAGCTGTGACTGCTTGCATGCATGCTCCCTAGTTTCTCAAGCCTTGCATCTAGCTTCTGCATGAATTTCAAAATGACAGAGTTTGTGCTATCTGCCTCCGGTAAATCACCAGGGCCACCAACCTTTCTGACATTTTGGTAATGAGTCTCACCTAGTAGGGATTCATAACGTTCAATAACGTTTACGGCTCGTAACAGTTTTACAGTTTTCGTTACGGCCTCGGTAACCGTTTTTGTCACACATCTGCATTTCATATCTACAGATATAAGTTTATACAGCTGGTTAAGTGCCAGCTTCTCTTGTGCTTCACTGGGCAGATCAGCATATGCCTTTTGAGCGAATTGCCTCAGATCATCTCCAAGAGCAACAATACTCTCACCTTTCTGACGCTTTCTAGCATCTAATTTGCTAAGCCACTTGCTCTGATGTATGCTACTTCCAAACCGATTTTGTAATCGATTTACAAGAGAATTGTAATCGCGCTGTTGTAAAGCATCAAGGCCCATGTAGAATGTTCTGGCAGGGCCTCGCAGACTTGCTGCTAATACAAGAACCTTGGTCTTAAACTCCCAACTAGACAGTTCAGACTCCCAACTAGACAGTTCAGACTCCCAACTAGACAGTTCAGACTCCCAACAACTAGACAGTTCAGACTCCCAACTAGACAGTTCAGACTCCCAGCTAGACAGTTCAGACTCCCAACTAGACAGTTCAGACTCCCAACTAGACAGTTCAGACTCCCAGCTAGACAGTTCAGACTCCCAACTAGACAGTTCAGACCAACTAGACAGTTCAGACTCCCAACTAGACAGTTCAGACTCCCAACTAGACAGTCCAGACTCCCAGCTAGACAGTTCAGACTCCCAACTAGACAGTTCAGACTCCCAACTAGACAGTTCAGAGCAACCCTGAAAGTGTTACATGTATTGCTCAAGACTGGTTTGATACTATGGCTGATGGGTGCAGGACTGGTTTGATACTATGGCTGATGGGTGCAGGACTGGTTTGATACTATGGCTGATGGATGCAGGACTGGTTTGATATTATGGCTGATGGGTGCAGGACTGGTTTGATACTATGGCTGATGGGTGCAGGACTCAACAAAGACTGGTTTGATACTATGGCTGATGGGTGCAGGACTGGTTTGATACTATGGCTGATGGGTGCAGGACTGGTTTGATACTATGGCTGATGGGTGCAGGGCTGGTTTGATACTATGGCTGATGGGTGCAGAACTGGTTTGATACTGTGACTGATGGGTGCAGGACTGGTTTGATACTGTGGCTGATGGGTGCAGGACTCAGGTTTGATACTATGGCTGATGGTGCAGGACTGGTTTGATACTATGGCTGATGGGTGCAGGACTGGTTCGATACTATGGCTGATGGGTGCAGGACTGGTTTGATACTATGGCTGATGGGTGTAGGATTCAGGTTTGATACTATGGCTGATGGGTGCGGGACTCAGGTTTGATACTATGGCTGATGGGTGCAGGACTGGTTTGATACTATGGCTGATGGGTGCATGACTGGTTTGATACTATGGCTGATGGGTGCAGGACTGGTTTGATACTATGGCTGATGGGTGCAGGACTGGTTTGATACTATGGTTGATGGGTGCAGGAATGGTTTGATACTATGGTTGATGGGTGCAGGATTAGTTTGATAATATGGCTGATGGGTGCAAGACTGGTTTGATACTATGGCTGATGGGTGCAGGACTGGTTTGATACTATGGCTGATGGGTGCAGGACTCAATAAAGACTGGTTTGATACTATGGCTGATGAGTGCAGGACTGGTTTGATACTATGGCTTATGGGTGCAGGACTGGTTTGATACTATGGTTGATGGGTGCAGGACTGGTTTTATACTATGGCTGATGGGTGCAGGACTGGTTTGATACTATGGCTGATGGATGCAGGACTGGTTTGATACTATGGCTGATGGATGCCGGACTGGTTTGATACTATGGCTGATGGATGCAGGACTGGTTTGATACTATGGCTGATGGATGCAGGACTGGTTTGATACTATGGCTGATGGATGCAGGACTGGTTTGATATTATGGCTGATGGGTGCAGGACTGGTTTGATACTATGGCTGATGGGTGCAGGACTGGTTTGATACTATGGCTGATGGGTGCAGGACTGGTTTAATACTATGGCTGATGGATGCAGGACTGGTTTGATACTATGGCTGATGGGTGCAGGGCTGGTTTGATACTATGGTTGATGGATGCAGGACTGGTTTGATACTATGGCTGATGGGTGCAGGACTGGTTTGATACTATGGCTGATGGATGCAGGACTGGTTTGATACTATGGCTGATGGATGCAGGACTGGTTTGATACTATGGCTGATGGGTGCAGGACTGGTTTGATACTATGGCTGATGGATGCAGGACTGTTCGCGACCACATATTGAACGCGTGTAAATGGCGAGTGGATTGAAACAGTTGGAGCCGGTATGTGAAACAAATGTTACATGGGAAAAAATAATGTTTAAATATATAGCATCTTCTACTTCAAAACCGCACTCGTAAACGGGTGAATCGCGTAAATGATTAAGGTATAAATCGCTATAACACAAAGCCCTCATTCTGGCATGTCAAACAGAAATTGAATTGAATGTTGTTTAACATCAACACAGTATAGGCTATTTAGAGCCGCCTCAGAGTGGGGGGAATTATACATAGGATTCCGGGAACCGTGCCCTACTATTATTATCGAATAGATTCATATGGTTCTTTAACGTGCTCGGAGGATAGACCGATACACGGGGTTAAGTACTATTTTGGTACCTTTGTACTCGGAAAAACAGCTGTTCATAGGCTTCTCTAGAAAATTGATATAGTTTCCGAGTTTCGTATTTCTACCGACAGATTATTCCATAGGTTAAGAGAAGACGGCACAAACGATTTATTGTTTAGTTCAGTTCTCCTAGCAATGGTGGCATAGTTGTCGTTATTTCTAAGCGGGTATGCACTGAGATCTCCTACTAGCCGCGGGAAAATGTTTGAGATATAAATTGGAACGGATCCATTTTGAACATTATAGACTGAAATAAGTTTTTGCGTTTTCCTTCTATCGGAAAGTGATACCCATCCTATTTCAGATATTAAACGATATATGGAAGATACGAGCTGCTTCACATTGTAACTTTTCCAAGCTATCTTTTTCGAAAGAAATACATACATCTCATGTAATGGAAGCATATTCCATATACATACTTATGTGTTAATCACATATATGTGAACCATTGTAACTTTTTCTCTTATGCATGGATTTGTCGCTGCTATTATTTTTTTAAATCATTTTTGATAATATAGGCTATATCCTAAAATTAAAAAAAAGAAGAAATTCAGCTTGTTTGATTAAATATTTAAAATGCGAGTATTTGCGTCGTACAAATCTGAATTTCTGCGTATTTAAATATATTTTATTCCTTTTTTTCAGACCACTCCAATCCCGCCCTCAACAAATGCACCAGTGCTATTATTGCACGTTCACCAGTCAGAATGTCAGCGCTATTATACACGGTTCTAGTTAATATTCCGCTTTCAGTACGTGCGTATTCAACTCAGATAATACGTATCCTGTGATATTATACAATTATGGACTTTTCAGCTGTTATACATGATGTGATATGCACCAAAAAAATCATTATTGACCGAGGCGATAGCGAAAAGTCCATAACTGTTTTATTATATAACCCTCAATTTACAATTATATAAAACAGGTCAATATCAAAAAAACAATTATATAAAACAGGTCAATATCAAAAAAACAGGTCAATATCAAAAAAACAGGTCAATATCGCTAGATATTTTTTCTAAAAAATTACTTTTTAGCCAATGAAAACGCGTCTATTTATAGGTTATATAATAAAAGTAGTTGTTTTATTGCTGTATACTTATTTATTATTGAATTTACTCAACTAGTTTGATAAAAAATTTAAAAACAAAATGAGCGCGAATGAGACGTTACTAGTATAGGTTACTAGTATATTCGTCGCATAACCCCGCATACGATGAGAACGTTTCACATCCTTGCGGAAGGACGGTGGTTCTGCTGAGTTATATGAATTCGTCTCAAATAGCTGAGGTCTTCCTCCACCAATTAAACCGGACCCATACATAACTAATTAATATGTTGATACATGGCGTAAAGTTTCACTGTGCTGTCAATTTACTTATAAAACGGTGCCATTTTGAAGGTAAAATAATGCCGTCAGATATTTTAATGCGACTGCTAACATAAATTAAACTGTGTCTGAACGTAGCATATGACATTCGATGCAAACCCAATTTGCTTAAATGTTTTACGCTATTGCCTTTGTTTATAAACACAGTGATTCGGTCCTAATTTGCGTAAGTATAACACTAGTTGCATGTCGAAATACACAGAATGGTGTTATACCACCTACAGTTAAGTAATAAATACCTATAATATATGGCTTTGCAAATCTACTATAAGTAAAGTAGAAAATGTGTATTTATTATGTACAATTTGGCATAACAAGTTTTATTTCAATGCCTTCGTACATCATACGTTACATATGGCATTGTTTGTGGGTTTGATTACAGGAAATATACCATACGCATTGGTACTGTATTGTTGTAAAACATACGATTGTCAACTGTCCCTTTAAAGGGTGGGTCGAGTTGGGTGGTCAAGTCAAATAATTAAACCAAGATGTGTGCTTTAGTTACATATAAACTTTGCAAATACGTTCAAATGGACTTGATTTTCCTTCCAATTTAATTCATGTTTATGAAAAAGCTAGGTCTCGAAAACCGGCGGACTCCGCTGGGTTTGATCATGTATATACTTAACGCCATTAAAAGCGCAAGTTATTTCATATTTCTTTTGTTTATTTTAATAAAAATGTCTCCAAGATATGTACATGTTAGAAATTATCCACATTCCCTATAAACCTGGTGACCGATCAAATTCATGTATTGAATGAAGTAAAATCGGAATTCATAGGATCATCTCCCTATGTGAAATGATTTGTGATAGAAGTAAATATGTTTTCTTACAATTAAAATTACAATTCAAAGCGGTATGAACTCCATTGGATGATTTAGCCACAACTAGTCGCGAAGTCGCCAAAGTTTCAATGATATATACTGAAAGGAAAAAGAAACGCGACACGGAAATTTCCGCTATATATTGTATGTACAATATGCTGCTGTTAATCGAATGGTACATGGTTACGCAAGATCTTTCCTTTCGGAAAAAAGACTAAAACAACACCTAACACAGCAAATAGATTTCCTGCAAAGTTCATTATTGACAGAGTACGCGTTTGGCTCAAGCATGCGAGCAAACTTAGGATGCAAAATTTTGCAAACTCTTTACGTTAAATACAGTACTGAACTGGCTCAAATTTTCAGAGGAACTTCAACATTTATGAATTTCTTGTTACAACGTGTACTGTGATTAAAACGTCTACAACATCACAGTTGTGTCCTTTCTCTAACTGCATTTTTTTTTTACAAAACATCTTGGGATTTCCTTGGAATATAATTATATGGAATTAAATGTGTGCAGTATATACAATATAAAGCGGAAATTCCCGTGTCGCGTTAATTAAACGGAAGGTCATAGAGGACCCAATTTAGTTTTGAAATATATATATGATCTTAAACGAGTTCCCATTTCAAATAAGATTTATGAAATGAGTTATGCATTATTTTAATGTTAACGAGCTTTTGGCGAGTTAAAATTAAAAAAAAAATACACTACGAGTTTCATAAATTGACTATAATTGTTTGCGTAGAAAGAAGCTTTTTTCATAACCCTACATTTACGGTGTAAGTATGTAACGGCTTAAATTATATATCTACAGTGCTAATTGGTCGTACATAGGATGAGAAAAAGGCACAAACATATCGCTTCATTTTTTTTTTATCGCCGTTCAGTAACGACTATTTCGATAAGAATAAACAAACCAAAGTGTGTACGATCATAATTCATCCAAATGTATTCTCGAACCACTCAACTGCCAAGTTCATAACGGTATATTAAATTTTGTGATATCAGCAATAAAATCCTCGTGCCGATGTTATCGTCTGCCATCTTGAAATGACACCCCCGTATCTCGTTCACGACAGTGTGTAAGTGCGAGCCAAAAATACACGAGGGACGTGATATATGGGTGCAAATTAAAATAACAATCATTATCCCACTATAATAGGCGTCCATTTCCTTTTTTACACAGGAAAAACGTGAATATTGAACAAATCCGAGAAGTACCGCACTTAAACCAAATGTGTCATTCCATATAAGGACCAGACGCTATTAAAACAATACCAATTGCGGCGATATTTATTATACCACTTAAGCAAATACGTATATACGAGTATAGATTTAAAAGATGTCTGCTTTATAACTGATGGTGTAAACATATTTGCACATTTTAAGAAATAAACAAGAACCGAATAACACAATCTTTTTTTTTTAAGCTCCAGAAAGTTCTACCGCCCTACCGCCTACCGTGACTGCAAGGGAAATTGTTTAGTGAGACCTATAAAGAAATCAAGATTGCCCCGCGTCTCTTTAAAACCGATTATTGTCTGATCAAACTGATGAAAAGAATGCGTACTCAGTATATAATACACGTTATAAGCGGGTATTATTACAATGACATGCGACTCAAGTATAGATGGTTTAGCTTTAAGATAATAACAAAGTAATTAAACATATACACTATAACAGCACGCATAGCCAACGATTAAATCATGCAATTAGAAACGAGCAATTGAGCAAAAAACACCACTTATCCTGCAGTGCTTTTAAGCTATATTTTTTCAGATTAGAAAGCTATTTATAGAAACGTCGTGTTTTTCTCTCCTCATTGGAAGTGTTCTCTAGTGATTAGTTTGACCTTTGTAATAGTAACTGCTACTTCGTTGCCAATTTGATGAACTTGATTACATTTGTCCTAATTGGCCTCTCACGAAAGAATGTGCTAGAATGCACGTGCACTTGATGGTCGTGAGATTATATACAACGTTTATGCTTGGCTTTCATTTTAGCGATGCTAGGTTGTCCTCCGTCTGTTCGGTTGTAGTATTATTTTGTTTATTCATTATTGTCTTTAGCTGCGAAATATTACTGTGCGAAACTAGTTTCCTTGCAGACTGAAGGGGTCATTTTTAGGCGCATTCATTATATTTAGACCCATTTAGAATAACACAAATATCAGTTAAAGTCGGAACCCTAGATCCCCACGAAAAGCCTGATGCCCCCATTTTAAAACAAAATGCAGTTTCAACGGTTCTCTATAAACATCCAAGGACACTATATGAGACTAAGTCTGCCACAGTGTATTATTACCTACTAACAGGAAATGTCAAACATCTAGGACAGGTTCAGAATCGAGTGCTTGTGAGTTTATTCTCGTTCCGTTCTCTGCCTGGCATTGGGTTCGCTCCCAGGAGGAATTGAATTGAATGTTGTTTAACGGCTCATCAACACAGTACAGGTTATTTAGAGCCGCCCCAGAGAGAGGGGAAGGATACATAGGAATCCGGGAACCTGCCCTACTCTTATTATCGAATAGATTCCTATGGTTCTTTAACGTGCTCGGTTGATAGACCGATACACGGGACCGCCCGGTTTACGTCCCCATCCGACGGACGAGGCTAAGGAAAAGTGTCTTGCCCAAGAACACACCGACGGAACTCAGTGGCACCACGGAGGATTGAACCCGGGGCCTCCGGTTACAAATCCGCCGCGCTACCGACTGCGCCACGCCAGCCCTCTACTCCCAGGAGGAATACCTGATGGAGAAACTGTATCATAATCATTCATCTCATCTTCCCGAGGTTTCTGTTTCTAATATAATGTAGGTCATAACCAAATATAATGTGTCACCCGTTTTATGTATTTCTTACTTTTATAACAGATACAAACTAGAGGTTGTTTTTAGTAAAAACAGATGTCTCCTCCACTGGCGAAAGAGTCATAAATCCGCCAAAAAATCGTTCATGTGCAACACGAAGATAATATGCGCAACTAGACTAAGTACTGATCATCCTTCATCCTTGCCAAGTTTCGTTGAAATCCGGGTAGGGGATCAGGAGAATAAGTGCGGACAAAGTTGGTGTATTAAAAACATTAAAGGGCCATAACTCCGCCAAAGAATATTTAACCAGAACACAGCAAAGATATGTGCTAGGCTTGTTACAGATCATCCTTGCCAGTTTAGTTGAAATCTGGCCAATGGATCAGGAGAATTAGTGCGGCCAAAGTTGATGTATTAAAACCTTTAAAAGGCCAAACCTCCACCAAAAATCATTCGACCGGAACAAGTTGATAAAGATCGGATGAAAACTGAAGGTGCTAGAGAGTTAACACATTTTGCAATAATTCAAGGGCCACAACGTCGGTGTTACTGGTCCAATCTAACTGGTTTTCGAATTCGTCCATGCTTTTTTAGATATTAACAATCTGGTAAAGTTTGGTAAAGATAGTATGAAAATTGAGGCAGTGTGACGAGACAAAATATAGCAAATTTCGCTGGTGTTACTGGTCCGATCTGGCTGGTTTTCGAAATCGTCCAAGCTTTCATTGATATTAAAGGGAATGTAGCGCCACAGCTAAACCATCATTATTATTGAGAGTTCTGAAATACTTGAATAAGGGTGAAAGAATTATCAAAATTGGATGATAAACAAAGACGATATGATCATTTAAAGTTTCTGTTAAAACGGATATGGAAGCGGCCATTTTGAGAGCTATGACATCACGGTTCTAAATGACCATATATGGAATATTTATAAATATGAAAATTTACTGATTTATAAGGAAAAAATGACATCAACTGTATGAAAAATATGTAATACTTAATGGCAATAATGATTTATAACACCAGTTAAAAAAAATGCATTCATTTGCAGTGATTTTCTTCGTTTTAAATGATATTTATTAATATTCCATATATGGTAATATGGAACTATGACGTCATAGTACTAAAAATGGCGGCTCCCATATTTGTTTTAGAACAACCTTTAAATGGTCATATCTTTTTTGTTTATCATCCGATTTTGATAATTCTTTCACCCTTTTCCAAGTTTTTCAGAACTCTCAGTAATAGAGTTTGTTTGGCTGTGGCGCTACATTCCCTTTAATATCTGGTAAAGTTTGGTAAATACCGGATGCAAAATGGAGGCGCTAGAGAGGTGACAAGACAAAATATAGCAATTTTCGTTAAGTCAAGGGCAATAACTCCTATGTGACTGGTCCGATATGGCTGGTTTTCGAACTCGTCCGAGCTTTCATTGATATTAATATCTGGTAAAGTTTGGTAAATATCATATGCAAAATGGAGGCGCTAGAGTGTTGACAAGACAAAATATAGCAATTTTCGTTAAGTCAAGGGCAATAACTCCGGTGTTACTGGTCCGATATGGCTGGTTTTCGAACTCGTCCGAGCTTTCATCGATATTAATAGTCTGGTAAAGTTTGGTAAAGATCGGATGAAAATCGGAGGCATCATTGAAAAGACAAAATATAGCAAATTTAGTAAATTCAACGGCAATAACTCCGGTGTTATTGTTCCAACCTGGCTGGTTTTCGAACTCGTCCGAGCTTTCATTGACATTAATAATCTAGAAAAGTTTGGTAAAGATCAGATGAAAAATGGAGCCATAATGTATATTACATTAACCCAGTGAAGTAATAAGAAGTAATCTTATTACTTCACCGATTAACCAGAACACGGCGAAGATATGCACAACTAGCCATGGTATTGATCATCCCTGCAGTTTCGTTGGAATCCGGGCAGTGGTTAACGAGAACTAGTCTGGACAAAATGTCAATCGTAAACGCTCGGCCAATCCCGTCATTCTTCGGAATCTCGAAGCGGTGTACGAGATGTTGCGAATGGACAAAATGTGTGTATTAAAACATTTAAGGGGCCATAACTCTGCCAAAAATCACTCAACCGAAACATGGTGATGATATGCTTAACTAGGCTTGGTACTTATCATCCCTGCAAAGTTGTTAAAATCCGGCCAGGTTCAGGAGAACTAGTCCGGACAAAGTGTGACATACAGACAACAGACAGCACAAAAACAATATGTCTCCCCTCCACAAAGTGGGGGAGACATAATGAATAGGGATAAAGACATGTTTTTATAAAGGCATATAATTATATGATTTGATACATGTGCATTTAAGGTAGAATAATTGAATTGAATTGGATTTAAAGGTGCACCAACACATGAAAAGGTTATATGGCGCCTAACAGGCATGAACATGCCAGGCTCATCTTCCATGTACATCGAGATAAAATATGGAAAATGGGCCTAGAACCTTCTCACCCTGAACTGCAGAGTTGCTGCAAATTCTATCGTAGAAACTCCATTTACGCTAGAGCCACGTTTATTGTTTTTCTGCCACTGCTCTTTTGATGCGAGCGAGATAGCACCTGAAACAATGCAGGGATCATGATGAAGACCTTTAATGAACATGAACAAAAAATGATAAAATGAACATGAATTTAGGGGGATTCTACCCCTCTGCCTATCCCTCCAAAGGGATCTGCAGTGGCCCTATTCTTTGCCCCGTGCCAAACGGGGGCCCCCGGGAACCACACGGGGCCCCAGATAAACCAATTTACATTTCACTAGGTGAAAAGCAGGCATTGTAAAAATGTTAAAGGTAACTATTCCACTCCCTGATTACACTAAAGGTATTACAACCTCAGTTAAAGGTAACCTTGCTAAAGGTAACAATAACTTCTGTTAAAGGGACTGAAGGCGATCTTGAAATGCATGGGTGTCCAATTGCAATAGCTATTTGTTTGTGTTTATATGCCATGCCAAATAGGGCTTAAATTTAAACTGGCGTACTGGCAAAATGCAAGTGACATTTGCAGAATGCCAGTAAACTTTTCAAGTACTGGCAAAAATGTGCAAGTGCATCAAAATACCTTACATGTGTAATGTAGAATACCAGGTCTGCCTTCTTTTGAAACATGTGCTTCCATATCAATGGTGTTTTAATATTTTTAAGTTTTCCTGATATGCCTTCTTATTTGTACGACGCATGTGGAATCCGCAAGTTTTTCTTTTGTAACTCTATGTAAACCAAGACGTTCGCTGGCAGTCATTTTTGACATAAAATCAAAAAGAATGTTGTTTAGGACCAACTACATCTCATGCCATGTAAAGGTAAAGGTTCCAAATCAATACTCTTTATGGTTTTTGAGAAGTAAGCGCCACAAAATTGTATTTCTTAGCTGTTCTGACCATCTTAAAATTTCAGCCAACCTAATTTTTACTTAGGACCAACTAGATATCAAGAGCAACATTCCTATAAAATCTCATGGAAATCCATCGAGTTGTTTCAGAGGAAGAGTCGCCACAGGTTTTTCCAAAACAACTCTATGTAAACAAAGATGGCCATTGGTTCAACCCTGAACGACATATAACGACTATAATAGCCGTTGTATCCATTGTAAAACCAGATCAGCCTTCGAGTAACTCGCGGGCTGATCAGGGTTTACAATGTCCGGCTGCTGATAATTTCTCCCAAAACACCCCTTTGTCACATAAATGGAATGACCTTAATTCAAAGAAAGAACACTCCATTATATATATGTAGTAGGTTAAGATGAATTTTGTTTAGAACAAATTACATGTCATGCCGGTCATTTTGGTGTAGGTTCAAAATCACAGATCGTTCTTCTTTTCTGAAGACTTATTTTTTGCTTTCGTGGGTATCTTGGATTTCACATCCACCTTACTAGGATCAACTAGACCTTATGGGCAACATTCCTGCAAGGTTTCATGAAATTTAATCCATCAAATAGTTTCAGAGGAGTAGCCACGAAAAACACAATTCTGAGGGGGACTATCCTAAAGATCATTGTAATGTAGTTTCAACAAAATCCTTCAAGTGGTTTCAGAAAAGATGTTATTTTTAGCCTTTTCCTATACAACTCTATGTAAACTTTGGATAGCCGTGGCGGCCATTTTGATTATTCGACGATAATGAAAAAACACAAACTTGATAGAGGCCAACACAAAGAACATGTTTATGATATTTCACAAGAATGGAATAAGTGGTTTCGGAGATGTCGTTTGAAATTTCCTTAAATTTGACCTAATTTTAGCCATGGTGGCATCTTGGATGACTGGCAGCTGCGAAAAACAAAAATCTGAGGGGGACTATCCTAAAGATCATTGTAATGAAGTTTCATCAAAACCCTTCAAGCGGTTTCAAAGAAGATGTCATTTTTAGCCTTTCCTATATAACTCTTATGTAAACTTTGAGTCGCCGTGGCAGCCATTTTGATTATTCAATGATAACGAAAAACACAAACTTGATAGAGGCCAACCCAAGGAACATGTTTATGAAATAATTGGTTTCGGAGATGTAGTTTGAAAATTCCTTAAATTTGACCTAGTTTTAGCCATAGCGGCCAACTTGGATGACCGACGGCCATACGGATGAAAAGTGATCCCATAGGCTCACCTGGCCTTTGGCCAGTAGAGCTTAAAAGTGATTGTTACCTTTAGCGGAGGTCGTTAACTTTAAGGTTGAAATTGTTACCTTTAACGTATGTTGTCAAGTTGAGGGGAAGTGTTACCTTCAACATTGTAACAGACATTTTACTATCAAAGATAAAAGAAGTATGACGTGTTTTGTTATGGCATCTCTTAGTGACACAGGTATGAGGAAGTCTTAGTTATTCAATGCAACTATGGACTGAATAGTATCAAAAAAAGAAAATGTCAACACAGTACACAGATGTCTAGCATAGCATGCATATCTGCCAAATGGGAGATTAGTCTCAGAAATAGGGAGTTTTAGACCAGACATAGGCAGATTGTCTTATCAGGACTATATTTTTTTTTGCATTTTTTAACTAATCACAAAATATATCTGAACTTCTTAACATATGCATTATAAAATTTACAATGGTAACTGTGGTGGGTGGATGGTATTCAGGAGGGTGGGGTGGCGGGTGTGTGTCTGTGGGTTCGGTGGGGGGGGGGGGGGGGGCAATGTTTGTGGGAAGCTGACCCATGAACAATAGAGGGCGGAGCTAGAAACTGTGTCAGAACAATAGGGAGCGGGGCTAGAAAGTGTATGTCGGAACAATAGGGGGGAGCCAGAAACTATGTCGGAACAAGAGGGCACGGAGCTAGAAGCTGTGTCAGTACAATAGGGAGCGGGGCTAGAAACTGTATATCGGAACAATAGGACACGGAGCTAGAAAGTGTATGTCGGAACAATAGGGGGGCTGAGAGCCAGAAACTATGTCGGAACAATAGGGGGCGGAGCTAGAAGCTGTGTCAGAACAATAGGGAGCGGGGCTAGAAACTGTATATCGGAACAATAGGACACGGAGCTAGAAAGTGTATGTCGGAACAATAGGGGGCAGAGCTAGAAACTGTGTCGGAACAATAGGGAGCAGGGCTAGAAACTGTATATCGGAACAATAGGACGCGGAGCTAGAAAGTGTATGTCAGAACAATAGGGGGGCTGAGAGCCAGAAACTATGTCGGAACAATAGGGGGCAGAGCTAGAAACTATGCCGGAAATTGAATTGAATGTTGTTTAACGGCTCATCAACACAGTACAGGTTATTTAGAGCCGCCCCAGAGAGAGGGGAAGGATACATAGGAATCCGGGAACCTGCCCTTCTCTTACTATCGAATAGATTCCTATGGTTCTTTAACGTGCTCGGAGAATAGACCGATACACGGGACCGCCCGGTTTATTTCCCCATCCGACGGACGAGGCTAAGGAAAAGTGTCCTGCCCAAGAACACACCGATGGAACTCAGTGGCACCACGGAGGATTGAACCCGGGGCAGAGCTAGAATTAGTATGTCAGAACAATAGAGGGTGGAGCTAGAAACTGTATGTCGGAACAATAGGGGGCAGAGCTAGAAACGGTATGTCGGAACAATAGGGGGTGGAGCTAGAAACTGTATGTTGGAACAATAGGGGGCAGAGCTAGAAACGATGTCAGAACAATAGAAGTGGAGCCAGAAACTGTATGTCGGAACAATAGGGGGCAGAGCTAGAAACTGTGTTGGAACAATAGGGGGTGGAGCTAGAAACTGTATGTCGGACCAATAGGGGGCAGAGCTAGAAACTGTGTTGGAACAATAGGGGGCAGAGCTAGAAACTGTGTCGGAACATTATGGAGAGGAGCTAGAAAATGTATCGGAACAATAGGGGGCAGAGCTAGAAACTGTGTCAGAACAATAGGGGGCAGAGCTAGAAACTGTGTAGGAACAATAGGGGGCAGAGCTAGAAACTGTGTCGAAACAATAGGGGGCAGAGCTAGAAACTGTGTCGGAACATTAGGGGGTGGAGCTAGAAACTGTGTCGGAACAATAGGAAGCAGAGCTAGAAACTGTGTCGGAACAATAGGGGGCAGAGCTAGAAACTGTGTCAGAACAATAGGGGGAGGAGCTAGAAACTGTGTCGGAACATTAGGGAGAGGAGCTAGAAAATGTATCAGAACAATAGGTGGCGGAGCTAGAAACTGTGTCGGAACATTAGGGGGAGGAGCTAGAAACTGTGTCGGAACATTAGGGGGAGGAGCTAGAAACTGTGTCGGAACATTATGGAGAGGAGCTAGAATATGTATGTCGGAACAATAGGGGGCAGAGCTAGATACTGTGTCGGAACATTAAGGGGAGGAGCTAGAAACTGTGTCGGAACATTATGGAGAGGAGCTAGAAACTGTATGTCGGAACATTAGGGGGAGGAGCTAGAAACTGTGGGAACTATCAATTATGAGACATGGTAAGTTGTTGTAACGCTTCGCATTATTTTCTTCAAAATCCTGACTTTTCAGTTTAGTTTAAACTTATTTATTTTACATCGATTGTAACGAAAGCTCTATGAACTTATTTGAATCACTCTCGATGTCTTCCTGGGTAGAACCAGTACTAAGCAATGCAGATAAAGTGTCTTGCTCAGGGACACAACGCATATGGCAATGACGGGAATCTAACCCACGACTTTTGGATCATGGGTCCAATGCTCTACCACTAGACCACAGCGCTCCACACTTTTCAGTTTGATGTCGCCATTGGGGCACCAGACAGACCATATGAATGGCAGTGCCTAACTAGGTAGCTATTATATAACAGTGTGGAATTTAAAGTTGCCTAATGGAGCATTATAACATCTGTTTGCAAGGTTATGTGAAAAGCATTTTTTAGATGTCAGGTCAATATGACCTCGATCTTCTGCCAAACAACTGATAGGCGTCGTCACTGTTTAATCCAGAGCACTATTTCATGATTATATATTTCATGATCAGGTCACAGCGGCCTTGACATTTGACCTACAAACCATAAAATCAATAGGGGTTGTTGTTGCAAGATGGCAAGATGGATACTGTCTGTATAAAGTTCAAGATTATAGGTACAATGGTACATCTCAGATGGTCAGTTAACTGTGAACTTAACCTTTGACCTACTAACCCAAAAAATAACGCAAGTTGCTGTACTGACATGGGTACTATTTCAAGTTTTAAGATTGCTTGTCTGATAAAAGTTACAGTGCGGAAAGTGTTTCTCAGAACTGTGTCATTGTTAAGTCGGAAGTGTTCTTGACCTAACGACCCCAAAAGCAAAAGGATTTCTCCTCTCACCAAAGGCAATGTACCTATGACATAATGAGTGAGCGTTATACTTCCTGAGTTATCACATTGAATGTGAATGCCCATATTGGGTCATGGTGACCTTTACCTTTGACCTACTAACCCCATAAGCAACTGGGTTCCTCCCACAAGGCCAATATGCCTTTAAAAGTTTCACATTGTAGGTGTACTAAATCAATCACTTGCAATATGTGTCCAAATGGTCTTTTTCACCTTGAACCATATTAATGAAGTTGTCGTACGTAATGTGTAGTTCCATTCAAGGTCATGGTGTGCCCTTGGCATTTGACCTGGTGACCCCTAAAGAAGAAAGGCTTCTGCTTTGGCCAAGGGTAAAGTACCTATGACGTTTTATGAGGATGGGTGTGATGCTTCTGAAGTTATCTCGCACAATGCATATTGCCACATGAGGTCACAACTCATCGGGTTGATCTTAACAAAAGGTTCATGACCTTGAAATGCTCTCCTGAAGATCTGAACTGCTAGATCTTGGAACGGTATAACTTTTTATATGTTTGTTATTATTTGAAGGGATAGTGTTTGTTAATCATTAAACAATAAGTAGTTTTTTTGTGGTCATGTCTGAATCCAAGCAGCCCTTACAGTTGTCAGAATAAAATTTCGGCAAATTTGAATTTTACTTAGGACCAACTAGACATCAATAGCAACATTCCTATAAAGTTTCATGAACATCCATTAGGTAGTTTTAGAGGAGTAGTGGTCACAAGTTTTTCCTATGTAAGGCTATGCAAACAAAGATGTCTGCTGGCAGCCATATTTGATATCGAATCAAAAATTAATTTGTTTAGGACTAACTACGTCATGCCAGTCGATCTGGTAAAGGTTCCAAATCAATACCCCTTACCTTATGGTTTTTGAGAAGTAATCGCCACAAAATTGTGCATCTTGAAATTATGGCAGAACCGATTTTTACTTTCGACCGACTAGACATTAAGAGCAACATTCCTATAAAGTTTCGTAAAAATCCTTCAAGTAGTTTCAGAGGAGTAGTCACAACAAGAATTTCATATATAACTCTATGTAAACAAAGATGGCCGCTGGTGGCCATTGAATCAAAATGATTTTCATCAAGGACCAACATTATGTCATGCTGATCATTTCAGTAAAGGTCCCATATCAGTATCACTTGTAGTTTCAGAGGAGTAGTTGCTACAAACTTCTTTTTTAGAAATCAATTTTTAGCTTTGGTGGCCATTTTGGATATCACATCAATCTGAATTTTTGCTAGGATCAACTAGACATTATGGGCAACATTCGTATAATGTTTCATAAAAATCCATCCTGTAGTTTTAGAGGAGTAGCCGCAGCAAGATGGCCATGTATGACTTCAAATCAGTATCACTTATAGTTTCAGAGGAGTAGTTGCTATAAACTTCTATTTTTTAGCTTTGGTGGCCATCCTGGATTTCACATCAAACTGAATTTTTGCTAGGATCAACTAGACATTATGGCCAACATTCCTGTAAAGTTTTATGAAAATCCATCCAGTACTTTCAGAGGATTAGTCGCCACAATTTTTTTTATGGACAGACGACGCACCACTGTATAAGCTCTGCTGATTTGTGATCAGTAGAGCTAAAAACAATAGGGATCCACCTCTCACCTTGCCAATGTACATTTGGGTTTTATACTTTTAAAGTTATCACTCAGAATACGTATTTCTATAAAGAAGACCCTGACCTACTGACCCCAAATAGTATTATACACTAGGGTTCCAAGAGCCTTTTTGACCTATTTAAATGGTGCCCCTTCCCAGATGCAAAAACCTGTATATCTTCCCAATTCTTGGGGTAAATATGAAATGAGCTTTCCATAGTTTGAATGTTAAAATAAATTCTCAATTCAATAACTGATAGATATCTTACACTGTGCAAATGTTTATGGAAGGATGGACAATCCCATACCATATAACGTCCAGTTTTTCAAATGTGCATATAAAAAGATTAAATCTCACATTTCATAAGAATGATTTTTAATTTGAAATCATCCTGTCTCCTAATTTCCTAATTTGTTAATACACTGTAGTTATGGATCATTTATACATTCAACAAAATCCACCATTTTGAGCTTGCTTCAGAAAAATAATTATACATATTATTTGTAGGTAGATTGCAATTGTATGAACATTACTTTTCAATAACAAGTTATTTTGAACAAAGTATTGTCAATTTAAAAAACATGCTTATAGAGCTAAAATATATATATTTATAATCTTTTCACTGCGACAATAATGATAAAACATCTTACAAAGCAAGCGTTAAATTATCAATTTACAATTTATATTATCGTACAATACATTTTAATCAATTACCAAAGAATTCCTTGGAGGAAAGAAATAAATCCATTTGGTAACATAAACACTGTTGAATTGGATATTTCGGTCGATTATATGATAAAACTTCTCTAGAAATCGGACACTGCAATATTCCACGCAATGGGTAAGAGAAACAAGAAAGAGAAAAATTCACCAAATCTTACCATTCGAGGGCCGTTCAAATATTACGTGAACATTTTTAATAATTATTACACTTTTATAGATCAAGTAAATTATATAGCATTACAGGTTTACATTTTCACATCAGTAAATTTCATACAATTGTTTGAAACAGATTTCAAGAAATACGAGTTTTTATAACCCCACTGTTGCCGTCACAGAGCATGTCATTTGTGTGCTAGAGGGCTGGCATGGCGCAGTTGGTAGCGCGGCCGATTTATAACCGGAGGCCCATGGTTCAATCCTCCGTGGTGCCACTGAGTTGCGTCGGTGTGTTCTTGGGCAAAACACTTTCCCTTAGCCTCGTCCGTCGGATGGGGATGTAAACCGGGTGGTCCCGTGTATCGGTCTATCCTCCGAGCACGTTAAACCATAGAAATCTATTCAATAATAAGAGTAGGGCACGGTTCCCGGATTCCTATGTATCCTTACCCTCTCTCTGGGGCGGCTCTAAATAACCTATATTGTGTTGAGCCGTTAAACAACATTCAATTTCATTTGTCTGCTATGGCTTCGCCGAAAACAACCTAACGTTATAAATTACTAAAAATCCTAGAAATAACAGATGTAACTATTATTTAATTATCTTATTGTCTTATTCATGGTTTGCATTAAATAGCTTTTTTACGGAATTGTTGAATAATCACGTTTTATAAGTATATCAACTCTTCGGAAAGAGATCACCAATTCGATCGAGATTAGCATAAATATTCAAAATATTTAGAAAACAAACAGATAGTCATTCCAAAAGACATGTTTATTGAAAATATATCGGTATTCTTAATTTATTAACATACATATTTTGAAGAAAATATATAAGATTTTAAAAGTGTATGTTTTTGTATTTCATTTTTGTATTAAACATTTTGTTTTATTAAAAGTTCATATTCATTAATATTTTATTAACATTTTAGTGCTCCGCGATTCTTCCGACGTCGTCAATTTCAACTTAAAAGCAAGGAAGTGTTCGTCTACTTATTTATATTTATCATAGTTCTCCTTGTTCAATATTCATAAATTGTCATAATTGTACTTTTGGAATACCAGTGACAATGCTACTTTAGTTTTGTGTATTTGTGAGACGATTTTACTTTTATTTAGAAATTCCCGAAATGCAGTTATGAAATACAGACGTCACATTTTGAACTGCTCCGTAGATGGGTTTCTCAACCTATTAAACGTAATTAGACATGGTATCGATTTTTTGTTTAAATCATTTGATTTCTTATGATTTGGATTACAACATATATGCATCTTAAACGTTTACATCAATAAAAGAGTGCAATATCGAAAAAGTCCACGTATTATTTGAACGGCCCTCGTATAACCAAATAATCTACCTAATGATACAATTAACGAATAGATAGAGTCTGGTCTCAGCGAGTTGGTTTATTTATTTAAACACCGACATGGGCGTAGCCCATCAAAGTTTTTAAATAACCAACGAGGTCCATGACGAGGGGCATAATTCCGTGAGATTAGAACTCATGCTGTCATCTATCACATGTATGTATTTTTTTAAATTAAATTTTGGTCCCCCACTCTAAGAAGTGAAATTTACTTTACCCCCACCCACTTTAGAAGTAATTTAAAAAAAAGACCCAACCCACCATAACTTTTTTTTTTATAGTGTCGTCCTTGATAGTCCTGTATAGAACCGTTCTATTTAACCATACCACCCTCCCAAGGACAGCAGACATATGTATAATGTACCAATACAAATTACGAAGAAATAGTACATGTCTTGGGTAATAAATATTCCTGTTACCCTGGCAGGAGGACAATAATTGTATATTAATACTACAATAATTAGCAAAAAAAATTTGTTCATTTGATACGGCAATATAAATTTAATACAGAATTTCACAATTCATGTAATTTATTCATCAATTTCCAAAATACTAGATATTGTTTTGTGTCCAACCCCACGAAGGGTTATTCCATTAAAACTGGGACCCCAGGAAGGCAATTTAACAAGCATCTATGGGTGAACCCTATTTTCTGAAATTTGTTTACATAAACTAAATTTTGCATTGTGGGTGTTAAATTTCAAGTGCCTTCCTGGGGTCCCATGTATGCATTTTTAATGGAATAGCCCTAAACAGAAATATGCCAACAATAATCCATATCCCCTTCCATAATATTCTCAGATAAAACCAAGCATTTGGTTTGAACGTCTTTCTCGTCTATTAAAATGTAAGTCTCTTTGGACAAGGATGAATAATATTTTAAAGACAATTTGATGATTTATATGAAGGTTGTTGTTGAAAGCTATTAAAAGTAGGGTCTTTTAAGAACGACCGCCATCGCGCATGATAAAAATAATGCAAGGTAGTCCAAAACGTTTCAATTTAATTGGGCATTACAACGCACCAACACAGAAAGGTTATATGGCGCCAACAAGAATGAACATTCCAGGCCCACTCTCCATGTACATCTAGATTAAAACATGCAGAATGGACCTAGAACCTTCTTAACCTGCAGTTACTGCAAGTTCTATTGCAAACACTGAACTTTTGTGTGGGCATCGACATTTTAATACCAAACTGGTTTATATAGGTATCTTTATCAGCAATTATGTGCTGGCTGTTAATATAACTGTTTGACGTTATATAGCCCAGCCTAAAACTTTTGATAGTACCGGTAGATTTGTTTAATAAACTTCAAATTTCCTTGCAATGGACTTTCTTGAACTTGTCAAATAAAACTGTTATTATTCCAGTTACAAATACATAGAGATTATTTAACTGCTGGAATCGATTATAGGGAAATCCTTCAGATGGTAGACGTGTGGTTATTTTTACGAACAAGCTTATGGAGCGAGTGAAAAAAACAAAACACGTCTACCATTGAATGAAGGATTTCCCTATAATCGAAGCAAGCAGTTAAATAATCTATATACATGTTCAAACAGTTTATGTACTATTTTAACCGAAAGTATTCACTTTATTGACGGATGACGTCGACGTCAGCAACCCTATAATGACGTTATGACTCAATGGCACAGTTAGTTATTTTTGTGTTCTGAGTTAGTTAATATTTAGTGATTATGAATATTCTTTCTCCGAGAAATCCCAATCTTTCACCGATAGAAATGTAATAAATGAAGACAACACATTCATTAATATATATCATACAAAATAGTTTTTAAAAATAACTGATTGGAAGTGACAATGATTAAAGGGGGTACATCAGGTTTTGGGGACGCATTAAAAAAAAAAGAAAAAAAAAGTATTTTTTTGTTTATGAAAAGATGGATTTAAAATGTGACATAATCCAAAGATATAGATCGAACAATAACAGTCCTATAATAAGGGATAATAATTAAAACCACTCTTATCAGCCATAGAGGAATCTGCAAGTAATAAATAGCCGTCACGCAGACCACCTCGGCGATATGACGCTCCCGTTGCAATGCATTGCATGTTTTTTACCGCCAAGTTTAAAATAGCTAAACCAGGTGTGTAAGCATAGTTAGGAAAGGAAATGCCTTTTTTATTTCATATGCCAACATACTTCACATTTTCTGTGCTGTGGCCATCCGTAATAAATTGTTGGTTTGCTGTGCTCCGACCTATTCAATAAAAAGAGCTCTACCCAAAACTTTTTATTACAATTCTTTTAACTTTTTTTTTGTTGTTGCTATTTTAAGACTATTTTTTCGTCTTCGGAAAAACAAAACATTCACCTTCTTACCTACCTTCTTACCTACCCAACTAAAACCTTTTGGGTCGGAGTACAGCAAACCAAAATTTTTTTAAGGATGGCCTGGCCTCAAGGTTTCACCTTAGATCATATTACATAAATAATAACAAAAAAATACCATTCCTGATGAACCTCCTTCAAACATTTCATTGCCTTGCTACTTAATTTATTTCAACTTCCAAATAGCTTAAACTATTGATAAATATAAAATTCTAATAATAAATAAGTCAAAGTTAAAACAAGTATTTGTTCATTTGAAAAAACAAAATTTGCAAAATGTAAGTTTTTATGGCATAGTGATTTTCACAGTGCACCGATTTGTTCTTAGGCCTCATCTTTGATCGCATTTATATATTGACAGCTTATCTAACATTTTTCTTGCGATTTCCACCCTCTTAAACAAACAAGTAACACAAATCCGCAAAAATGACAAAAGATAATACATATAGGTACATGCAGACTAAGAAGTTCATTACATTCTGACACCGTCTTCAGACACCAACAATACTGCCAGCTATAAGCTGTGGCAGCTCAATAATGTCGTCTTCATCTAGAGAGCTGCTACTCCCAGTGCTGCTGCCCATGCTTTTTGTCTTCTTTTTAGCAGACATGTCCATGGAATAGTACTCTGCCATCATCGATTTGTCCGACAAATGATCACTCACGCCTCCTGAAGAATCCTTTTCTTCTGTGATTGCCGCACTTCGAACAGTTTTTTCCATAAAATCTCGTTTTGAAAGATGATAAGCACGCACTCTATCAGACATGATATCGCTAGGCACCATTGAAAATACCTTAGATTTTGTGATTGGTTCACTCTCTACAGGTCTTATAAAATTACGCTTCGAAATATCATAATTGCGTAGTTTGTCTGTAACTGATTGGAATTCTTTTTCGGAAGACGATAAGTTAAGCAGGACACGTTCGTTTTGCACAGTGATATTTGAAGACGAAATGGAGTGCCGAAATTTCGTGAAATAGGAAGGACTGAGATTTAACCCCGTATTGCAGACACCTTCAGAAGTTGAAGATCCAGAGCTAGACCCAGAGAGAGAGGACTGAACCTTTTCTCGCAGAGCTTGTTTTAAACATTTGTCATTTTTGTCCGATCTCGAACCACATTTAGGCGAATCAAATATCTGCTCAATGGGACAATATTTGCCACCACAATCAGACTTTGTCATATCACTAAGAAGGTCTTTGTACAATGCGTCTACCTTCTTTGGGCCAGCATCTGATGCTAGAGAAACTTTTTCAGAGCTTTGTTGAGGATTTGGGCAAGTATTCTCGCCAACAGTTTGCGGCACTTGTGTCGCTGCATCTGGGATTACGACCATCTGCCTCGTCACCCTGACTGTATCATCAGCTTTCTGCTCATCTTGTCTGCTAGGTTCAGGGTCATTAAGTTTAACAGCTGGTGCCGACTGAGAAGTGACGGCCCCTTTTTCTGGTGTGTATGCCATTAATCTGGTCACTCTGACATTATTGTCCACAAGCTGCCTCGTCCCCTGCAGAGTCCACACCACACCAGCACCATCTTGGTATGAAGCGTCGGCTGAAGTTTTACTCAACTTTGATGCTGCGTTATCGTCTATAGATTCTGCTGCAGGTTTCTTTTTTAAAGAATTAGGGCCGTCAGTTTGTGAAACGCTTTTGCTTGTAAGTTTTGATATTAATATAGGAGTGTCAATCTGTGAATGATTTTTTCTTGTAACTGTTGATGGAGTGTTCTGTGTATCGTCAGATTTTTCAGTACAGGGTTTAACTGTTGACTTTCTAGCAGCGTCAGGTATGGGACACCATAATCTACTACCAGGCCTGTAATTTTTCAGCTTTTCCAAATTTCTAGCAGCACGAGGCTTTTTCATATCCTCTACATTTGTAGCAGTCGATTCATCACTTTCTATATTTGTGATCACAGAGCTGCTTCTAAGATCAGGCGTTTTAACACTTATTGCTTTCGCTGCACTTTGGCAATTATTATTCATCTTGCTGTTAGATGTCCTTTTGTTTACATCGGAATCTTTAAAATCGCTAGTCTTAACAAAGTCAAAACTGAATGCAGGTCGTTTCTGAATTGTTGGAGTGATTTGACTCTCTTCTGCAATGTCCTGAGAGATCTCACTACCTGATTCTATTTGTTTTTTAAAGGAAGATCTGGTTGGAGTGCTTAGTAGCGATGATACTTCATATTCCTTTGAGTCGTCCCCAATTTTGAGCGGAACTCGCTGCCTCAGATTTTTAGCTGGAGAATCGCACAGCTCCTCTGTCATATTAATAACCCCAGACTTCTCTTTAAAGTCTGAACCCGAATTCTGATCATTCTCCAAGTTATTTTTTTGTTTGGTCGTATTATCAATACCCTCCTTTTTAGTTTTAGACTTTGATTCAAAATTTAGATGCTCAGATGGACTGTGACTCTGATCACTCGCATCACGCGTCTTTCTTCTTATACTTCCTGTTTTGTCTTTTATGTTAATTTCCAAATTCTTGTTTTTCGGTTTTATCATATCAACAATGCTTTTTTTCTTCATTTGGGACTCTGAGCCTTTGTTTTTGTTTTCCAGTGTTGGAACATATGAATCGATCATTTTCCTTGTTAGACGAACATTACTTTCTAAATTTGTGAGTAAGTCACTACATATTTTATCATTCATATCAATTTCCAAGTTTTTCAGTTTATAATTTGTCACATTAACAATACCGCCTTTCTTCGCTTGAGACTCAGAATATTCTTTTACGTCTTCAGATCTTACAACACGTGAATCAATCATACATATTTTATCGTTCTTTTCAATTTCCAAATGTTTGGGTTTAACAATGGCGTCTTTCTTCTTTTGAGACTCAGTATGTTCTTTTACATCTTCAGATCTTACAACATGTGAATCAATCACATTTCTTGTTGAATGGACATCTCTTTCAACATTGGTGAGCAAGCCCTTACATATTTTATTGTCCAAATCAATTTCCTTTTTTTTTGGTTTAGATTTTGTCACATTAGCACAGCCATCTTTGTTTGTTTGAGACTCAGGATCTTCTTGTATGTCTTCAGCTGTTACAACACTTGTATCGACCATATTTCTAGTCAAACGAACATCACTTTCTAAATTTGTCAGCAACTCCAACTCATTGTTCCATTCCAAGTTAGGATTTTCATTACATCCTTTTCTATCACTCATATCTATTTCTAAGTTTCTCGGTTTCAGCATTCCGTATTTCTTACTTTTCATCAACACCACTCTTGGCGATCTTATAACCAGTTGTTTTCCTTTCCACTCTATGATCCTTGGTCGCTTTGGTGATTTCTTTGCCACTATTATTGGCGAGCTTTTCAGAGAAGATCCTTCGGTGCAATTTTTTCTCTCGTTCCCTTCTAAATCGTTCTCCTTTACATTTGAGACTACTTTTTTCAGCCAACTTGTCAAAGTTGTCTGTGACTTATCATTTTCTAAAGATTTTCTTTTTCGATTGTGTTGCTTGCTTTTCTTTTCGCACGCAGAAACTCCAAATGACATTCGTTGCTCCTTCAATCGTGGACTTCCCCTCTCAGCTTGTGTTACCGACAACGAGTATCTTTTCTTGGGAGAAACAATTTTTCTTTCTATACTCCTTCCTCTGTCTAATCTATTCTCTATATCTTCAGATGCAGAGGCACTCAAAGCAGCAGCTTTGCACTTCTCTCGTCGGACGCGACTCATCCTGGCTTTCATCTTATTTTTTCTAGAAGGTGAGCACCATATCTGGTCTAATCTTTTTTTCTTTTTTACACCATTACTAGGTACTGTTTCTGACAAGATTTTATCTTTTAACTTTTGTAGAGGCATGTTTTCATCAAAATTTATATCTTCTATGGCAAGGGAGATAGACGCCCTTGTATATAGAGATCCCTCTCCACCACATTGTGTACTACTTTCTTTTGAAATTATTTTTTTCACTTTCTTTGTTTCCGGCGATATATTCAAAGTTTTTGGACTCGCTTCCCGTTTCCTTTTCATCTGCTCAGGTTTAGAAGAAGAGACAGTTGATGATTTGTGCATCGGTTTCAGACTCATTCTGGGAGACACTGAGGGCAAACTTTTGCGCTCTTTTGGCGGAGGTCTGGACGAGGCAGGAGAATTGTGATCAGACGAGAGAATAGTTTGTGGCAGACCAGTTTTACGCATCGTGTCCGAGGGCCCAGGGTAAGGACTACCATGTTTAGGACTGCCAGGTGAACACGAGAGATCTGATTGTGGGGATCCCATTGACTTTCTCTTCGCTGGTGATTTCAAAGCCTTTTCTTCTTCTTTTCCTGTAAAATGCAACACATTTTAAAGTCAACATCACTTTTTAAAGGACACATGCAAATTTTAAAGTTTTCATCAAGCATTTAAATTAGTACATCCATTTGTCAATCCCGTTTTATCTCGATTTCATACCTGCTTCCATATAATTAAATGAAAAGTAAATAACATTTCGAGTTTTTATTTTTCATTGTTATTCTTCCATAGATTTATATTTATTATTGGTGCAATATAATCAATAACTAGTGATATGCAAAAACAATTTGCTTTGAATTATTCAAATAATTATAAAACAGTCAACTATAAAGTTTAAAGACAGGTGGTGCAATCGCTCATGAATTATGGAGCAGAAACTTATTTCATCACAGTAACTTGGACCTTTGACCCAAAGATCAACATTAGGGGTTATCCTCTCAACAAGGACAAGCAAGTTAGGGCTGTTCCAGAAATTATGACGTCCCACCCGCAGACGGCAAACACTTATTTTTTACATGGGTTGCCGTATTTTTAAACAATGGATATACACAGGTCGCCGTGTTTATATTATATTGAATTACATTGGTTTTTGTTCAAAACAAGAGGCCCAAAAGGGCATTTGGACGCTCTACTGGCTTACATGGCTCTTATAAACATCAATTAAGCGAGTAACTTCAATTTACGATTTTTTTGAGTTTTGGGCAAAATACAGCATTTTTAAATAAATCAAGGGCCATAAATAAAACAAGAGGTCAATGACCTTGAAGCTCTACTGATTGATTTTGATTTCAGGAAGTAGTCGCTACAGACTTGTTTTTTGAAAATCTTTTTTTAACCGTGGTGGCCTTCTTGAATTTTCGGTCGACCTGAAATTTTGCTAAGATCAATAAGACATTAAGAGCAACATTCCTGTGAAGTTTCATGAAAATCCGTCAAGTAGTTTCAGAGAAGTAGTCGCTACATGTTTTCATTATATAACTCTATGTAAACAAAAATGGCCGGCAGCCATGTTTAACGTCAAATCAAAACGGTTTTCGACAAGGACCAACATCATGTCATACTGATCATTTTAGAAAAAGTCCCATATCAATATCTCTTATTGTTTTGAAGAAGTAGTCGCTACAAACTTATTTATTTTAAATCTATTTTTAGCTGTGGCGGCCATCTTGAATTTCCGGCCGACCTGAAATTTTTCTAGGATCAACTAGACATCAAGAGCAACATTCCTGTGAAGTTTCATGAACATCCGTCAAGTAGTTTCAGAGGAGTAGTCGCTACAAGTTTTTACTATATAACTCTATGTAACCAAAGATGGCCACTGGCAGCCATGTTTAACGTCGAATCAAAATAATTTTCCACAAGGATCTACATCATGTCATGCTGATCATTTAAGAAAAAGTCCCATATCAATATCACTTATAGTTTTCAAGAAGTAGTCGCTACAAACTTATTTTTTAACAAGAGGTCAATGACCTTGAAGCTCTACTGATTGATTTTGATTTCAGGAAGTAGTCGCTACAAACTTGTTTTTTGAAAAATTATTTTTAGCCGTGGCAGCCATCTTGAATTTCCGGCCGACCTGAAATTTTGCTAGGATCAATTAGACATCAAGAGCAACATTCCTGTGAAGTTCATGAAAATCCGTCAAGTAGTTTCAGAGGAGTAGTCGCTACAAGTTTTCATTATATAATTCTATGTAAACAAAGATGGCCGCTGACAGCCATGTTTAACATCGAATCAAAATGATTTTTGACAAGGACCAACATCATGTAATGCTGATCATTTCAGAAAAAGTCCCATATCAATATCACTTATAGTTTTCAAGAAGTAGTCGCTACAAACTTGCATTTTGAAAATCTATTTTTAGCCATGGTGACCATCTTGAATTTCCGGCCGACCTGAAATTTTGCTAGGATCAATTAGACATCAAGAGCAACATTTCTGTGAAGTTTCATGAAAATCCGTCAAGTAGTTTCAGAGGAGTAGTCGCTACAAGTTTTCATTATATAACTCTATGTAAACAAAGATGGCCACTGGCAGCCATGTTTAATGTCGAATCAAAATAATGTTCGACTCGGATAACCATCATGTCATGCTGATCATTTTAGAAAAAGTCCCATATCAATATCACTTATAGTTTTCAAGAAGTAGTCGCTACAAATTTGTATTTTGAAAACCTATTTTTAGCCATGGCGGCCATCTTGAATTTCCGGCCGACCTGAAATTTTGTTAGGATCAATTAGACATCAAGAGCAACATTTCTGTGAAGTTTCATGAAAATCCGTCAAGTAGTTTCAGAGGAGTTGTCGCTACAAGTTTTCATTATATAACTCTATGTAAAGAAAGATGGCCACTGGCAGCCATGTTTAATGTCGAATCAAAATAATGTTCGACTCGGATAACCATCATGTCATGCTGATCATTTTAGAAAAAAGTCCCATATCAATATCACTTATAGTTTTCAAGAAGTAGTCGCTACAAACTTATTTTTTAAAATCTATTTTTAACTGTGGCAGCCATCTTGAATTTCTGACCGATCTGAAATTTTGCTAGGATCAATAAGACATTAAGAGCAACATTCCTGTAAAGTTTCATGAAAATCCGCCAAGTAGTTTCAGAGGAGTAGTCGCTACAAGTTTTTACTATATAACTCTATGTAAACAAAGATGGCCGCTGGCAGCCACGTTTAACGTCGAATCAAAACGATTTTTGATAAGGACCAACATCATGTCATGCTGATCATTTTAGAAAAAGTCCCATATCAATATTACTTATAGTTTTCAAGAAGTAGTCGCTACAAACTTGTATTTTGAAAATTTATTTTTAGCTGTGGCGGCCATCTTGAATTTCCGGCCGACCTGAAATTTTGCTAGGATCAATTAGACATCAAGAGCAACATTCCTGTGAAGTTTCATGAAAATCCGTCAAGTAGTTTCAGAGGAGTAGTCGCTACAAGTTTTTACTATATAACTCTATGTAAACAAAGATGGCCGCTGGCAGCCGTGTTTAACGTCAAATCAAAACGATTTTCGACAAGGACCAACATCATGTCATGCTGATCATTTTAGAAAAAGTCCCATATCAATATCACTTATAATTTTCAAGAAGTAGTCGCTACAAACTTGTATTTAAAAAATCTATTTTTAGCTTTGGCGGCCATCTTGGATTTCACATCAACATGAATTTTTGCTAGGATCAACTAGACTTCATGGGCAACATTTCTGTAAAGTTTTATGAATATCCATCCAGTAGTTTCAGAGGAGTAGTCGCTACAAATAAAAGTTAACGGACGGACGGACGGACAGACAGACAGACAGACGGACGACGCACCACGGCATAAGCTCTGCTGATCTCTGATCAGTAGAGCTAAAAATCTATTTTTTAGCTGTGACGGCCATCTTGAAATTTTGCTAGGATCAATTAGACATCAAGAGCAACATTCCTGTAAAGTTTCATGACAATCCGCCAAGTAGTTTTAGAGGAGTAGTCGCTACAAGTTTTTACTATATAACTCTATGTAAACAAAGATGGCCGCTGGCAGCCATGTTTAACGTTGAATCAAAACGATTTTTGACTAGGATCAACATCATGTCATGCTGATCATTTTAGAAAAAGTCCCATATCAATATCACATATAGTTTTCAAGAAGTAGTCGCTACAAACTTATTTTTTAAAAATCTATTTTTAGCTGTGACGGCCATCTTGAATTTCCGGCCGACCTGAAATCCGCCAAGTAGTTTCAGAGAAGTAGTCGCTACAAGTTTTTACTATATAACTCTATGTAAACAAAGATGGCCGCTGGCAGCCATGTTTAACGTTGAATCAAAACGATTTTTGACTAGGATCAACATCATGTCATGCTGATCATTTTAGAAAAAGTCCCATATCAATATCACTTATAGTTTTCAAGAAGAAGTCGCTACAAACTTGTATTTTAAAACTCTATTTTTAGCTTTGGCGGCCATCTTGGATTTCACATCAACATGAATTTTTGCTAGGATCAACTAGACTTTATGGGCAACATTTCTGTAAAGTTTCATGAATATCCATCCAGTAGTTTCAGAGGAGAAGTCTCTACAAATAAAAGTTTACGGACAGACGGACGGACGGACGGACAGACAGACGGACGACGGACGCCGCACCACGGCATAAGCTCTGCTGATCTCTGATCAGTAGAGCTAAAAACTGGTAAAGTTTGGTAAAGATCAGATGAAAAATGAAGGCCCTATCATATTAATGAGGCAAAATATAGCATTTTTAACAAATTCAAGGGCCATAACTCCGCTGTTACTGGTCCGATCTGACTGGTTTTCGAACTCGTCCGAGCTGTCATTGATATTAACAATCTCTTAAAGCTTGGTAAATATCAGATGAAAAATGAAGGCCCTATTGTTTTAACGACTATCTGGCTGGTTTTCAAACTCGTCCGAGCTGTCATTGATATTAACAATCTCTTAAAGCTTGGTAAAGATCAGATGAAAAATGAAGGCCCTATTGTCTTAACGACGATCTGGTTGGTTTTCGAACTCGTCCAAGCTGTCATTGATATTAATAATCTCTTAAAGCTTGGTAAAGATCAGATGAAAAATGAAGGCCCTATTGTCTTAACGAGGCAAAATATAGCATTTTTAACTAAATCAAGGGCCATAACTCAGCTGTTACTGGTCCAATCTGGCTGCTTTTCGAATGTGCACGAGCTTTCATTGATATTAACACTCTGGTAAAGTTTGGTATTGGTTGGATGTAAAATGAAGGCCCTAGCGTCTTAACGAGGCAAAATATAGTTTTTCAAACTAAATAATTCTATTATGGTATCAAAAAGATCTTTTTCAGTTCTATAGTTTTTACTAAGTTTTCTTCCAAAAATTGGTATAATAAAGCAGGGAGTAAGTATACACATAAACAAGTATCTTCCAGCAAGGGGCCCAGTTGGCTCCTATACCAAAAATGTTAAGCTTCATCCCTGAAATTTATGAGAAGTTCAAAATGAATTGTATAGAATTTTATTTTGATATACAGGGGTGGCCGTATAAAAAGTTAATGGAATTACATGGGTGACCGTGTACAATTTTAATTAACAAAAGGTGCCTTCTATGGGGGGACGTCATAATTTCTGAAACAGCCCTTATAGTCTGAAGAAAGTGGGTGTAATATTTCACAAATTATTGACCAGAAATAATGTTTCATTATCAAGTCACGACCTTGACCGTTGACCCTCAAATCAGTAGCGGTCATTTAATAAAACTATTAAATTTGAAAACAGTGAATAAAAATCCTTTAAATGATATGGAACATAACCCACATGTATTTCATTATTGGGTCACAGTGACCATGAACTTTAACCCACCGACCCCAAAACCAATAGGGATCATCCTCTTATCAAGGACAATCAATGTATAAAGATTGATGACTGAGTGCATTTCTTCACAAGTTATAAAGTGGGAAAGATCTATCAGGTCACAGTAACTTCGACCTTTGATCTACTGACCTCAAAATCAATAGGGATCATCCTCTAATCAAGAATAATTATGTTTACAGTTTGATGACTGGGTGCATTCCTTCACAGGTTTATGAGCGGATACGATTTTTCATTACCAGTTCAGTGATCTTTGACCTACTGACCCCAAAATCTACAGGAGTCATCTTCTTATACACGACAATCAACATATAAAGTTTAATGACTGGTTACATTCTATAAAACTAAACATGCTATAGTCAACTATAAAACTGACTCAGAAGACTTATAATTTCATGTATCATAATGACTTATGTTTGATAAAAGTAAAAATAAAACAACTCTTTAATAGTAATTTTGCAATTCAACTTTTTATAAACAATGTAACTCAAAAGTGAAACAACCTGAAAATAACCACTGAACTTACTGTTGTAGGTTTGTGACAAAATCCATGAGCTTAAAAAGAGTTACTGTTCTTGATTTTATTAAAATCAATTAACCATGCTTATTTACTTTTAACAGTTTTATGGAGTTTTTGTAATAGGACGCTTTTTTTGAAAAATACTAAGTATTAGCTGTCCCTATATTGGTGTACAGTGAATAAAAATGATCTTAATTAATGTCCCTATCCCACCATCAAATTTTACAACAAATGTACACCTTTTTTAAACCTACTGACGACGAGGTATACATATAACTCATAATTATATATTTTGAGAATCCGAACTATATAGAAAATATAAACGGCTTTAACTAGCCAGGCCAAACACCAAAACTGGAGCGTAATAGTTAGTTACCAACCCATAATTCATTTTACGTATATATTCAATCACGAGTATTTTAAGAAACATTGAATAAACCTATACTTTGAATCCGGCACGTATACATTAGTATATGACCTGAACACAGGGATAGCGTTTTGATAAACGGTTTTGTAGTGTAAATTTGCCGTTATCTGGCAGGTTAGTTTCTTTAAGCAGCATTTTTCTTAAAAGGATTTGTCACCCCTAACAGTAAGAAGTTTTTTCCCCCGACGAGCCTTGGCATGTATGAGTCTTTCTTACAATGTATCTACCTGGTACTGACCTCTTTGATCGACAGCTAGGCAGTCCGGACAGATGTCCTGTTTCTTCAATTTGAGAAGGTATTTACAGGCAATATGGCTGCCTGTCGATCCACAAAAGTCGCACAGGATAACCTCCCATTTGCTAAAGTAAACAAATAAGATATACATGTTTGTTTTTGAAGAGCTATTTAACAAAATACTTGACCTGTACCTATTTATCTACAAAATATATTCTAATTTGTACTACAATTTTTTTATTACAGCACATCTTGCGCTAACCACTACTTCAACTAATGCACTAATGTCTGCAAATGTTTTAGGATCTCGGGTGAACCAAAACTGTCGCTAAAGTACAACCTATAAACAGCTGTCTTCTGAAAAGTTAAATGCTAAAAATGTGAAAATTCAGTTCCTCGAAGTGACCATTTCTTGGCATTTCTTTTAAGTAACATCAGCAATTACTGGATGGAATTTAATTACTGTTGCCTTTTTTAAAAATGAATTATTGTCAGCGATTTCGAGTTTGATTTTTGTGCGATGATCACATACAAAATAATAGTACCACAAATGTCTGCCTACCTGCCGTCTTTATCATAGTTTCTCCCCTCGGCACACTTGCACTTCTGGGCATCACAATGGCGGTATCTCTCCAACAACTCCTGGAATGCATGGGGCTCTGTTTCCCAGGATGCATCTCTGTAGAAAGTACCGAAGAAATACATTATGCTGAGGGGAGAATGCTGAACTATTGTAACTATATTTGAACAAAGAACAATGTGCAGTGGTTTCTCAATGAGCCCTACATTTCAGTCTTGGGCTGCAAAAACTATCTTTTTCACCATTTCTTAGATACCTTTATAATTACCATTTGAAGTTTCTTTTTTCCCCCCCATCACTCTTCACTGCATTCTTATTTAGTTATCCTCCTGTGGATGGGGACTGAACCAAGCAGACTGTGTCTCAGATTATCCTAGGTTAAAAGAACCATAGACATATATCCGATAGTAAGACAGTCCAGACTCTGTTGTATCTATACCATTTGGACGTCCTATGGTTAAAAGGCGGAAGGACTATAAATCCTAGAACTACACACACTCGATAGTAAGAATGTGTACATTTCCCGCATTCCTATGCTTTCTTCCCCTCTCTCATGGGGGGCTCGAAATAATCTTAGAAAATGTGTTGATGTGCCATTATCGATTCTCAATTCAGTAATAAACTTACTGGTAACAGATAGTGCAAACTGAAGCATTAATAAGCAGACTTACTGGTCAGGTATATAGATGCCGTATGTGAGCATTTCATGCTGGAATTCATCTTTGTTGTTACAGAGGGGACACTTGAAGAAGTAAAGGCCAGCTGATGCAGCATATCTCTGTAACACACCAACATATATTGTAAATATATTCAACAACTGTAATGCATACCAATACATTGTAACAATATCCAACAACTCAATCATAACAGTAAGATTTGTTAAAAACTGGGTGACTGAAACAAATTGTTTTACCATTTTTCTATTTGATACAAAACTGCAGTGACTTACTAAACAGGCAGTCTCTGAATGTATTTTTTTTAGAAAATCATTGAGCATACACATTTTTACATATTAACTCACTGGTTTTAGCAGTGACCTCCACAACAGGTCAGAGCTAACGCTACACTATTTATCTAAATCATACAAGCTTTCAATATATTTGCTGTGACACCAAACTTCATGTTAAGGCCACCAATAAATATTGCTGATGTGACCTTTCCTAATCATGAAAAAGGACTCTACCCAAAACTTAACTAGAACTGTGTCCGGATGGACCATCTGATATGCACCCTCTGAAACCATGGAGGTGTACCTGTGAAGTGTCATGCATGTTGAAGAGTAATAGAGTGGACAAGGCTTTTCATTATCAGTTCATGGTTACCTTGAACCCACAAACCTCAAAATGTATAGGGGTTGGACAGTCTGCATGTGGCTACAAATCTTTAAGAGTTATAAAGCGGATAAGGTTTTTCATTATCATGCAATGGTGACCTTGACCCTAAAATGTAAAGGGGTCATCATTGTCTCATGGACAATATAACGGTCAAGTTTCAGGAGTTTCAAAATGACCCACAATACTTTCTTCATAAATGACATAACAAGCATTTACTACCTGAACACAATTACGATGATACCAGTATTTTCGGCAGCACGGAGCTCTAACCGTCTCGTTAGAGGGGGCTGTTGTCACACTGTTCATGCATATTGAACAGACGGCACTCGAATCAGGATCAGCCGGAAAAATTTGCTGAGGTCTATGGGCAGGGCAGAATGAACTGTAAAACAATAACTATATGCATTTAAACATTGTACATGCCATATTGACATTTTTGTTGTTGACTGCCGTTTCATATTGACATTTAATGTTGACTGCCATTTCATATAGACATATTTGTTTTAAGAGATAGAACAACAATCAATAATCTAAAGAGATGTTTCCGTAGAAACATAAAATCATAACTCAGGCGAATTTGTTCAACAAACAGATAAATGTTTGTTACAAATGGGTAAGTTCACAAATAGACCACTATTGCTGCATGGTGTAATACTAAGCCCAGACTGTTATATTAAAGTCGTCCCTTAAAAACCCATAACTTATCTAACCAGCCCCTTTCATAATATTCTTGCACCTATAGATTTACATTTATTTGAAAACCATAGAAAAATCAGCATTACTCTAATATAGTACAGTGTCAGTATGGGAACAGAGCCATGATATTGCCAATCCTGAAAAATAGCAAGTGACCCCACCAACGTAGCCCCTTGTCACAGCTCATGAACACATTATTTACAGCTGCTACCAGGAGACAATGGTCGCCATGAACACCATACTTTTCAAAAATAAATGAGTTTCTCTGAAACTGTCTGTCTGTCAGTCTGTATGTATGGGGGTTTAATATTGTTTTTTTAACCATCGTTCCATCATGTCATGAGGTGTCTACTTGTAGCAGTGAGCTCAAATCTTCAACTTTATAGTGATGCCACACCGGAATACCATGACATTGACACATGACATGATGCCCCACCCAGTTACACTATACCGACACCACACAGTCCTAGAACTAGCCTTAATAACGCGTGTCAAGCAAGGGAGCTACTAGTACCATTTTTAGTCTTTGGTATGACCTAGCGAGGGATTGAACGACCTCACCTCCCGATTACGAGGCGGATGCCATTGTGACGATATTGAAAATATTGATCGATTTGTTTATCGGAACAGTAAAGTACAAACAGACATGTTATGTTTTAATAAACAAATGTATTTAATAATAAAGTAAATACGGAAGATAGATAGGAAACTTGAAATAGAAAGAAAAGAAATATCCTGGAGTGTTAGACAATCACTCAATACTAATATAAATACTTTCTATTTTGAGTTAACAGACTCAAATGTCAAACACTGTACAACGTTATATGATTCAACGGTCTGCAGGATAGAATTTAGCACATGGGAACTTCTGGTTACCATCCCAGTCAGACACAGCTCTGGGAATAAGTGACATTCTCAAGCTTACACGACCATCTTTTGTTTTTTTATTGTATGGTGTGACAGGGAGATGGCTTCCTGACCCTCCTACATGTATGTTGGGAAATAAACAGTTTTTTTATGACTACGTGACCACCACATGCAAGAAACCAATCTGAGATTTATCTGCATCATGCTCTAACTGAAGATGTTAAATAACGAAGTTTATATTAATGGCCCAATTTAAGTTTAAAGAAATTCAAATGGAATCATCATTGAAGAAATGATCAAACAGTGTTTTGTTTATACCTGAATGTGTCGAAGAACTGATGCAGTGTGCCGCTCTGACGTCCACAGCCGAGGTGAAACATCTTCTTACAGTTCCTCACCACACAGCCAATAGTTGCTCCATGTATCTTGCAGTAGCTACACCTCTGAGGGTGATACAGAACATGCACATTTTTTAAAACTGTTTTCAAAATAATGATTAAATTATAAACATATATTTCCTACATTTGTGCTGGGCATTTCTATTTGCAATGCATGAAAATTCAGAATAAAACGTTCAATGCACTACATCCGATAAGCTCAATAGATTCCAAATTTATTTACTTTCAACAAAAAACATCTTTACAAACAATCTGCTATATTGCCAATTTATTTACCTGACAGCAAAATTTTATTTCACTAAAAAACACTTCAGGAGACATGTTAAATTATAACTTTCTACAGTGTAGATGTACACAGTGTTTAATATTGCTGAAAAATAAATCCCAATCTCAAAAAATTGTACTGATACTTCCCTTATGTTGCATACAAATCAATATAAGCAGGGGTGTCAAATATCACTCGACCGCTCGCCATGGCGACCAGAACGTCACCGAGTCAGGGGGATGGGATCGGGGCGGGGAGGAGGAAGCCCATGCCCCAATATGGGTGAAGTATGAATAAGATGCATAATTCTATGAGATCTGCCTTTATTGCTCATTTTATGGGCCATCACAATTTGGGTTTCATCGGAGCCCAGAATTTGCAGAAGACAAAATTACTTACCCAACCCTTTACGACATACTATAAGGGAACCAATTCCAAAATTTAGTTCAGCTAGGACAAGAAATGCAAGAGATATAGACCTGCAAACACAGCTTACACGCAAAATGTGATGTGAAACAGACACATTTTAAGGGCTATTAGAATTTGGGTTCGATGGGAGCCCAGGGGTTACAGGAACCAAAATTACTTAAGCAGCCCTTAAGATAATACTATAAGGAAGCTAATGGCAAAATTTGATTGTGCTAGGGTAAGAATTGTAAGAGATATAGACTTGTAAACACAACTTACACGCAAAATTTTATGTGAAATGGGACACATTTTATGGGCTATCATAATTTGGGTTCCAGAAACCAAAATTACTTATGCAGCCCTTAAGATAATGCTATAAGGAAGCCCAGGGTCAAATTTGGTTGTGCTAGGATAAGAAATGTAACAGATATAGACTTGTAAACACAGCTTGATGTGGGAAGCCGACGCCTACGTGATTACATAAGCTCTCTTATTTTTCGAATAGTCGAGCTAAAAATACAGGAAATAAACAATCCAATAATTCAACTCTCCAAAACTAACTTTCAAATTTAGATCATAAAACCATGCAGTCTTTTATATGGACCAACAATAAAAACATATTTCAATTAAAAAAGATTATTTAATTAATAAAATGGTTTTATACAGTTAGTCTACAAGTGAACAAAAGTATACACTTATTCTGTAAACTGTTAACTAAAATATAGTTTAAAAAGTAGCAAACAATACTGATAGTCTATATATTAACACTTCTTATATATAAAATCCTTTAATATTATGAAAAAGTATAAGGTCAGTCGAGTGACTTTTTGCAACTAGTAGACCTACAGGTCAAGTAGCCCTTGAAAATATTTTACACCCCTGATAAGTGGTATGTTATTGGTGTAATAGTGTTCTTAATTATACCGTTTAGGAATTTACCTCACCCTAACTTACAAAATGTTGACGTACACCATTCTCTAATGGCCAATTTATCGAAGAAAAAAAATCCCAATTTGGTCATTTTTACGATGGAAATTTTCCAAATTTACAAGGGTTCTTTATCCCAAAATACCAGGAAGAAACCCTAGGCCCATTTTGACTGGAAATTTTAGCACTTGAAAATAGGGAAAATTATTCAATTTAAAAATTACAAAACCAAAGTACAAGTAATGATATTACTAAGTTTATTGTTCTGCCTAATGTAAATGACTGCAACAGGCATACAATTGATAAACAGCTAATTATAATTGTCAACAAGTAAAACAATTTGCTTGCCATTGTTAGGAAATTGTCCGAATATCACCCCCTGAAGTCTTTGTTAACACTACAGATACATTTCTTCGAAATACAAATAATTTTATAGAGACGGTCTTACCAACTTAGTGCCTCGCCTCACTTCCTTCATGATATCCTCTGGCAGGAAGCCCAGTACACCCACCTTCTCTGACTTTCCATTCTGACTCAAGCCACTGGAGAACAACTGGAAGCACCACAAGCAAATATAACTATCTGATATTCTATACTTGATCGATCAAGTGAGATAAAATTAAGAACTGTAGCCATTTGGAGATAGAATAACTAGAAAAACAACTACATTTGATGCTGAGTTTTTTATAAATTTAAAACTAAATGATGAGTAAGAAAGGCCCAACAAAATAATGTGTGGTTCAGGTAAGACTGGCAAAAAAAATAGGGTAGGTAGGTGTTTTTTCCCCCCTCAATAATGAATTCAATTCTGATAATGAATTTAATATGTTAAATTACTATACCTTGAGTTCGATTTTTGTGCATTATCAACAAAAAAAATATTTTTATTCTATTTTTTTTAAAATCTTGCACAAGGCCAAAAAAGAAAAAAATGTATTTCCTATTGCATGCTCTAAAAAAATAGGGTAGATAGGTAGACATTTTTTTATTTATTTTTTTGGAGCAAGGTATTGCGAGATTCTACATGTATTTATCTCATAAACCCATACAAGTTGATGAAACAACTGAAAGTTTCTCTGTAATGTCAGTTTAACTCGATATATTGTGATAAATCATTGTTCAGAACAAATTAAAAAAAAAAAAAAAAAATCATAAAAAGTTTTAGGGTTGGCCTCTTAAAAATAGGGTCGGTCGGGTCACCGGAAACACAGGTATTTTTTACTTTGGCCTAAAAAGTTTTAGGGTCGGCCCCTTAAAACAGGGTCGGTCGAGTTACCTGAACCACATATATTTTTTTATGTGGCCTAACGCAAAACTATTGTAACTATATATGAATAAAGAACAAGTCAAATAGTTTTGCATTACCTATATACGCTGTTTTTTTTAAAGAGTTTGTGTAAGGCCTGAGGTGTAATGAACCTTCCTGACCCACAACATGTCAAACTAGAACTATCACTGAAGGTGATGAAAACCGCCGCTTAAATACTAAGTCAAACAAAGAGCCGTAATGCTATAATAAACTAGAACTATCACAGACGCTGATGAATACCCCCGCTTAAATTTTAAGTCAAATAATAATAGGTAATCAACAATGGGTGACGTAGAGGGACATAAGGTCATCAGTTGTTGTTTATATGAAGCTTGGGAACAACCCATTCAAAACGGTTTGAGGAATTTCAAGTAGTGCAAATGTGTTACAGAACACAACAAAAAAGTATTATAATTAATATTTATTTTCTTGTCCATTTATATTTCTGTATTTCAAGCATGAACAAACGTCTAGTAATGGCACTCTTTATAAACTGTTGATAACTGTCTCTTTGGTATATTGTGAACTAAGTCTATTTTCTGACCATTAGACCTCAACTCAAATCATTCATGGTTGCAACCTTCTGGTCAGCACGACTTCTTAATTACATTACAGCTCCATGTTACTTACCATACAAAAGTAATGTGCCGTAACGCCCGCCTTAGAGAGCAGTTTCCCGTTCACCTCCTCATCCGACTTGTCTTGTTCACAGAATACACAGACATTATTTCCCCCTCCTCCTGAAATATGAAACATGTAAGGCTATTCTTGTAACTATCTTGTATAGCTATATGTGTCTAAAAAAACAAGAGGTCAATGACCTTGAAGCTCTACTGATTGATTTTGTTTTCAGGAAGAAGTCGCTACAAACTTGTTTTTATGAAAATCTATTTTTAGCAGTGGCGGCCATCTTGAATTTCCGGCCGACCTGAAATGTTGCTAGGATCAATTAGACATCAAGAGCAACATTCCTGTGAAGTTTCATGAAAATCCATCAAGTAGTTTCAGAGGAGTAGTCGCTACAAGTTTTCATTATATAACTCTTATGTAAACAAAGATGGCCGCTGACAGCCATGTTTAACATTGAATCAAAATAATGTTCGACTCGGATAACCATCATGTCATGCTGATAATTTTAGAAAAAGTCCCATACCAATATCACTTATAGTTTTCAAGAAGTAGTCGCTACAAACTTATTTTTTTTAAATCTATTTTTAGCTGTGGCGGCCATCTTGAATTTCTGGCCGATCTGAAATTTTGCTAGGATCAATTAGACATCAAGAGCAACATTCCTGTGAAGTTTCATGAAAATCCGTCAAGTAGTTTCAGACGAGTAGTCGCTACAAGTTTTCAATATATAACTCTATGTAAACAAAGATGGCCACTGGCAGCCATGTTTAACGTCGAATCAAAATAATGTTCGACTCGGATAACCATCATGTCATGCTGATCATTTTAGAAAAAGTCCCATATCAATATCTCTTATAGTTTTCAAGAAGTAGTCGCCACAAACTTATTTTTTAAAAATCTATTTTTAGCCGTGGCGGCCATCTTGAATTTCCGGCCGACCTGAAATTTTGCTAGGATCAATTAGACATCAAGAGCAACATTCCTGTGAAGTTTCATGAAAATCCGTCAAGTAGTTTCAGAGGAGTAGTCGCTACAAGTTTTCATTATATAACTCTATGTAAACAAAGATGGCCGCTGGCAGCCATGTTTAACGTCGAATCACGACAAGGACCAACATCATGTCATCCTGATCATTTTAGAAAAAGTCCCATATCAATATCTCTTATAGTTTTCAAGAAGTAGTCGCTACAAACTTATTTTTTAAAAATCTATTTTTAGCCGTGGCAGCCATCTTGAATTTCCGGCCAACCTGAAATTTTGCTAGGATCAATTAGACATCAAGAGCAACATTCCTGTGAAGTTTCATGAAAATCTGTCAAGTAGTTTCAGAGGAGTAGTCGCTACAAGTTTTCATTATATAACTCTATGTAAACAAAGATGGCCGCTGGCAGCCATGTTTAACGTCGAATCAAAACGATTTTCGACAAGGACCAACATCATGTCATGCTGATCATTTTAGAAAAAGTCCCATAGCAATATCCCTTAGAGTTTTCAAGAAGTAGCCGCTACAAACTTTTTTAAAAACCTATTTTTAGCGGCCATCTTGGATTTCACATCTACATGAATTTTTGCTAGGATCAACTAGACTTCATGGGCAACATTTCTGTAAAGTTTCATGAAAATCCATTCAGTAGTTTCAGAGGAGTAGTCGCTACAAAAAAAAAGAGTTAACGGACGGACAGACGACGGACACCGCACCACGGCATAAGCTCTGCTGATCTCTGATCAGTAGAGCTAATAAAAATGATAGAATGTTGCAATGTTTTAAGAATGGTTCGATTTGTATACAAACCAAGAAGCAAACACTTATTAAGTAAAATAGCAAGACATCTGACATCAAATATAATCTCCCCAGTAAGTAATCAACTAACAAAAACAGAGAGCAGTCACGCAACCCATGAGAATGCCACGCAGTCCCATCCCTGGCTTATAGACAGATTCACACCTCTGCTGATTACTATAAGTATTCATTTTTCCCGCTTGCCATTGTACAGTGGAACAGACTGCCAGCAGACATAGCAAAGCTTCCAAGTTTGGATTCATTCAAATTGACCGTTAAACAAGAAACGCCGTTTTTATCTTTTAAAAATCACTTCGTCTTGCTGAGACTTTTAACAGTTAACCCTACTATCTTTATTTCACCTTCACCTGTTTTTAAGACATCTTTTACCCCTTTTATCTTACTCACACTGCACAGACGCGCACCTGCACATAATCTTCGAAAGAGGGTGTTGCAGTATCTATAGATAGATAGACAGTCTCTATCAGTCCATGTCCAGAAGAATTACTTCTCATTAATCTGTCATCGACAATGCAGTGATTAGTAAGTTACCTTTAGCTCGAATAGGCTTTGAAGGACTGGTCATTGTTCTGTAGTCTTCTTTCTCACCTGTTAAAATATAAAGCATAATTACATGAAATAGACTGTTAAAGCTACGGATGCAAACATACATTACAGTAATCAAACAGGTAATTCTTGATATAATCTGTATATTTATAACTGAATAAAATTGACTTCATTTGTGTTTGTTATTTGTTATTTTTGTTTTACGCACGTTTTAAGGAACAAAAAAATATACCGTACATAAACATAGCATATTTTAACCTGGTTTATCATTCAGTCAAAACTTACCGGACATTACGCATTGTGATATTTTGTGCTTACAGACTTTATTTTGGCTATCAAGTAACAGACTTTATTAATTCATGTAATGTGTTTATGTTCAATACACAAATGGCTCAAAGAAGTACATTTTCATTTATGTCATCCGAAACGGCCTGTTGGGGATGCACTGTATGACTCCAGACACCGAAGAAGCAGAAAATAAGTGACAATTCAGATTATTATTAAAATATTTTGAGAAATATTGCTGATACCTGAATATAGAATATGGTAATATAATAGTATAATGAGATTAAAGTGTGTACTGTACTAGAAATTATTTTTTGAAATAAATGAAGATTTCTTGAAAATAAAACATACAATAAAGATACACTGCCCTTTGTTTTCTTGTTTAATGTTCCAAACATACAATTGGTGCAACAGAGCTTGTGTTATAACACCAATAACTTTAACATTAACAAATGTGTACCCCAATTTATTAAACATACTAACAAAACTTTGAATCTTTCGCATAAGGACACATTATTGTAAAATGGAATAGTAGTTTTTTAAGCTCAAATGCATATCCCTGCACACCTTTCTTGGCAACAAAACATTTACAGAATTCACTAAAATTAAAGTTATTAAAAGATGGTTTATAAAACGGGGCTTCGTTTGATTTATATTTGACTTTTGACATTTCAATTTTGAGTCTAGGGATTTTGAGTCAAGGGTCATATGACTCTTCACTTTTGAGGCCTGTAATGATAACCAATACAAGTGGAGGCTAAGAAGCATTATCAGGTAAAAAAACAAGAGGTCAATGACCTTATTTTTAGCCGTAGCGGCCATCTTGAATTTCCGGCCGACCTGAAATTTTGCTAGGATCAATTAGACATCAGGAGCAACATTCCTGTGAAGTTTCATGAAAATCCGTCAAGTAGTTTCAGAGGAGTAGTCGCTACAAGTTTTCATTATATAACTCTATGTAAACTAAGATGGCCGCTGACAGCCATGTTTAACATCGAATCAAAATGATTTTTGACAAGGACCAACATCATGTCATGCTGATCATTTTAGAAAAAGTCCCATATCAATATCACTTATAGTTTTCAAGAAATACTCGCTACAAACTTGTATTTTGAAAATCTATTTTTAGCCCAGGCGGCCATCTTGAATTTCCGGCCGACCTGAATTTTTGCTAGGATCAATTAAACATCAAGAGTAACATTCCTGTGAAGTTTCATGAAAATCCATCAAGTTGTTTCAGAGGAATAGTCGCTACCATTTTCATTATATAACTCTATGTAAACAAAGATGGCCGCTGGCAGCCATGTTTAACGTCGAATCAAAATGATTTTCGACAAGGACCAACACCATGTCATGCTGATAATTTTAGAAAAAGTCCCATATCAATATCACTTAGAGTTTTCAAAAAGTAGTCGCTACAAACTTGTATTTTAAAAATCTATTTTTAGCTTTGGTGGCCATCTTGGATTTCACATCAACATGAATTTTTGCTAGGATCAACTAGACTTCATGGGCAACATTTCTGTAAAGTTTCATGAATACCCATCCATTAGTTTCAGAGGAGTAGTCGCTACAAATAAAAGTTTACGGACAGACGGACGGTCGAGCTAAAATCAGATCAGACACTGTAATCAATCATAGTATCAATAACCAGGGCCTTTTTACCCTTCTTTGCAGCGGCCTGTATAAGGCCCCTTCACCAACCAAATTTCTTTTAAAATCATGCAGTTTTCCCCATTTGTTAAACTTATCTATGGAAATTTCATTCCCCATTCAAGGATTTTTCCCCAAAAGGCCCCTTCCCGAAAACTAGTAAAAAGGCCCTGATAACAATGAATTGGTTTGTTGTTTAACAGCTCATCAACACATTCGTTAGGTTATTTCCAGCCACCCAAAAGAAAGGAGAAGGATAAATAGGAATCTGTTATTCCTGTTCTATTCCATTAATCTAAGAAGTGGTTTATTACGTCTCTGCCTACCATGTCTACTCTTTAGATTCCTAATCCTATGCGAATGCAGCTGTGTGGTAAGTGTCTTGTCTAACAGTGTTTTTTTTATTATTGTTCAATTTGTTGTATAAGTGGAACTGAAAATGGTACCATTCGCAATGGCAAAAATTTAAAAAAACATTTTGACCCCAAAAGAGTGTGTCGTACCCAAATCTCCGAATTTAGAATCAACATGCTCTCCAATCACATGACTGTCTCTAATATTCGCCGTCTGTTTTGTTTGAAGTTTGAGCCGGTTGTAAAATTTTATTTATTTTTAAATCGGTATCAGATATTATGGATTTATTTCATCATCTGAAAGAATCAGTAAAAAAATTGAACTTAATTAGCAACAAAACCAGGATATTACATGTTAATTAGACCCCATGCTTATCCACCAAGGAGAATTCCCGCGGGTCCGCTAACAACCTCTCTTGCTTTGCTCGATCACTAATGGTAGCTGCCTGACAAATCAATGTAGCCACCTGTTTCAAAAATTAGAGACAGCCCTCATCAGCAATGAGTTTATCAAGCTGTCAACACAAATATAAACAAACCACACACAGAAAGTGAAGAATTTATGCATGCGACAACATTAAATGTGAGGGAAAAGTTTGAAATTGTATAAAGTGTTTTACATAATTACAATAGACATATATGTTAAAACAAGAGCTAACATTGTCACCCCAAAATGCCAAATGATTTTTTGAAAATTATGAAAATGTATCGACGTGTGTCACGTCAATAAAGCCTTTTAAAGGTTGTCAAATGTATATGGGAATAATTTCAACAGTGATTCTTCTTATAGTTACTACATATTACAATCATATAACACACCAATAAGATGGACAACTCTATATGCACAAGGAATACATGTTTTTCCTGTTTTTAGATGAAATCTTGTCCCTCCAGCAAGTTTGAAAGGCGCGGAGGTGGGCACCACGTGATGAGCATCACAAAAACTGATGACGTAGATATCCAAGATGGATGCGCCCACAAAGGTAAACATCTAATTATTTTAATTATCTTTTAATTATTTGGCGCTTATTGCATGACATGTCTTAAAACATTGCTCATTTAATTTAATAGATACAGTTGACAGTTTTAATAGTCTCTGAAGGATATAGTTTCTTAACTATGTCACTGTTAGTCATGTTTTGATAACGGTTGGGTGGGTGGGGTAATGTCTTTCTGGCTACACTTTAGAATATTTTACATTTTTTTCATCTATTTTTTACGATTTTTAGTTTGGATCAGGGTTAGGATTAGGGTTATTAAGGTTAGGATTAGGGTAGGGTTAATGTATGTTGTAAATGTGTAATTAATAACATCAGGGGGTACATCAGGATTTTTCTAGAAACATCTTAAATTATAAAAATGTTCCATTTCATGATAAAACACTTATATCAATCAAAATATGGTGTTAGCACCATGTTGCTAATGTCTAAACTTTGAACACACCATATAGCTAGGACGGAATCAGACGTAAAATGCTGAAATTAACCATGGTGCGTCACCTAGGATAGCACATAAAGTATTACTGTGCTGAATAAATTTCTTTGCAAAACAGGGATCATTTTTAGGCTCATTCATTATGTTTAGGCCATGTAGAATAGAAAATGTTAATATTTGTCAATTTTAAGTCGGACATTTAGACCCCCATGAAACGCCTGATGTACTCCCTTTAAGGTTCATTTTTATTCTTTGGAAATCACATTGAATTATATAGGGATTTTGACAAATCTTGGAACTAACACATATCTGAGTATTTTTTTACAACTGTCACATATCTAGACCTTCAAATCACCAAAAGCCCTAGTTTTCAAACTTCATATACACATCTAAATGGCAGAAGGAATCTTTATGTGAGGAAGCTATCCAGCTGGCTTGCAGGACGGCGTTGGTTCTACCCAGGTGCCCGCCCATGCACGAAAATTCCCTGGCGGGGCACCTGGGGTCTTCCTCCATTAGTAGACGCTGGAAAGTCGCCATATGACCTTAGCTGTTGGTGCGACTATAAAATCCAATTCAATTCAATTCTATATGGCAGCAATATGTTCCTACCCAAGTCAGTTCAATATAAATGACCTTGGCCTACTTTTTACACTTTGTTAATTTGCATTGAAGTTTTACATTCAGGTTGTTTTATTTAATTCAGCTTCTCAGATACCAAAAGCCATACAGTTTCCAAACGTCATACACACATCTGTATGACAGCAATATGTTCCTACCCAAATCAGGTCAATATAATGACCTTGATCTACTTTTTAAACTTTGTTATTTACATTTTATATTTACATTAAATTTTTTATCATGTCCATTACTCTGATACCAGAAGCAGTACAGCTTTTAAACTTCAGACACACTTACATCTATATGACCTTGACCTACTTTTTACACTGTTAATTTACATTGACATTTTTAGATCACCTGAGCTAAAGCTCAAGGTGATCTATTGGGATCACTCTTTGTCCGTCATATATCGTCATTAACTTTTGCTTTAATTGACTTCACCTCAGAAACAACTTGGCCAATTTTGAAATGGTGACCCTGGGGTCAAATTTGGAACCGTCTCGGGCGTCACAGTTTTACATAGATTTATATAGTAAAAAAAACACATTCTTTGTCTCTGAAACTACAGGAGCCAGAGGTTTAATATTTTTCATTTACTATGAGCTTATGGTCCTTTACCAAGTTTATTCAAATGGTGACCCTGGGGTCACATTTGGCCCTGCCCCAGGGGTCACATGTTTTACATAGACTTGTATAGGGAAAAACTTAAAATATCTATTTCTCTGAAACCGCAAGGCACACAGCTCTCATATATTACATGTAGTACTGGGGTCACATTTGGGCCTGCCCCAAAAGTTACACTCTAGCACCTTCATTTTATATTTGATCTTTTAATACCAAACTTTGTCAGTGTCTTTATATCAATGTTGTTCACACAACAGATGCCACATTTTTTGCACAATCTTAACCAAACTTGCACAGATTGTAGATGACCACATTGCCCCAGATAACTTTTGGACCTATTGGGTATTTCACTCATGAAATTAGAATTAATTGAGTGAATTTCAAATTTTCAAAAATAATAGGGTGATTTGGGGATCAAATATAAAATGAGCAAGGTAACTTACCCGTCTTTATGTGAGCTTTATTGACTTTTTATTCATGGCATTATTAATGATTACTTACCATAGAAACACATATATTAATTTCAGAAGTGTTTCTTAACGGTAACTCGCTTGTCGGTTTACGTCCCCGTTTCCACATTTTAATCGTCTGCACAATGCAAACGCTTTCAAAAGTAAACAAGAAAGCGCCCAGACGACTACACAATAGTATAGACTGGTATAGCGTACATATTCAACTGTATAGCGTTCTCTTTTACTGCTCTACTTTATCGATAATTATGTAACGTCCCAGTCAAGATAAACACCGGAAGTAAAATCTGCTTTTTGTAAATATTGGAATACGCACGAAAACACCAATCCATCAATCATTTGAACACTTTGACTGTCGATACTCTCGAAACTTAAAATGTTTGATTGAAAAGAAAATTGCTTGGGTATCTGGTACGCATGTCAGGGAAATTAATTGGGTATTTGGCAATTTTAATTGAGTGAAATACGCAGATACGCTGCTTATCTGTGGCACTGTGACCATAAGATTGTGCCAGTACTCAGGTGATCGATTTAGGGCCATCTTGGCTCTCTTGTTCATTAAGTCAATTACATACCAAAAGCCTTACAGTATTCAAACTTCATACACACTTACATCTATATGGCATTATGTTCCTACCCAAATCAGGTCCATATAACTTGCCTTTTAATATTACACTTAACATTTTGTTACTCCATTTTGCAAGCAACCGATAACCCTTTAGCGGAGCATTCATGTCCCTTGGACACATTTTCTAGTTTATTCAAATTTGTGATCATGATGTGGTAGGTTATTTGAAAGTCGCTCAAAGCGTAAAACTGCTAAACGCTGATATTTCTTCGATTACTCACAGCTGGAGTTTGATGTTCAGATGACCTGTGGTAATTGTGTAACGGCAATAGAGAAGGCATTTCATGGCGTAGAAGGTACCATATTACTATTATACTGTTTATCACAGACCTAATAACAAATAGATGGGACACTACGAAAATTATCTAAATTTCACGTGGCACAATGCGAAAATTTCACAAATTATTTCCCAACTTTAAACACACATATTATGAAGAGTTTTATAGATACAAGTTTCATTCATGCCAAATACCATCACAAATTTAATTTTCTTTCCAATCATAGTATTTTTCTTTCTCTTACATTTAGAGCAAAAAAGGAGTTTGACGGAAACTTTGACTATGTCAAAACCTTGATTTTTTAAGAGAAAAGCGAAAAATTATGACATTTTTAACTTAAAACATCTTTTTATACAATTTCTTACATAAATTATTATAATACCATTTTGCTATTCACTATGAATTGTTTGAATGTATTCTGATCAAAATCAGTGAATAATTGAGAGTGGAGAGAGGAGATAGAAGGAAAAATTAAGGTGCCACGTGATATTTTGGTTACTTCATTGGTTAAGATAGGAAGTTTCCTATCTGTTTATTAATATGTCTGTGTGTTTATTTACTAAATGTTTTCTCTCTTTTTGTCAAATTACTAGAGTATATTCACAATAGTGTATGCATTGATTTGGCTTTATAATAACTGAAGTAAATTGTTTCAATTGAAAGATGTAAAATCATCTGATACATCAAATCTTAATTAGTTAAATACAACCTTTTGTTATGCTGTAGTACAATGCTTTGACTTCAAGTGTAAAATGATACAGTTTCACCTTATATTTCAGGTGTAAATTCTCTAAACATTGACCTTGATCATGGCCAAGTTTTGGTGGAGTGTCAGCTACCCACAGAGACAGTCAAGTCTATCATTGAGAGCACTGGCAGGAGGGCAGTACTGAAAGGAATGGGTGGAATAAAAGGTGAGGCCCAGTCTGACATATAGAGTACTAGAAGGAGGGCATTACTGAAAGGAATGGGTTGAATAAAAGGTGAGGCCCAGTCTGGCATATAGAGTACTGGCAGGAGGGCAATACTGAAGAGAATGGGTGGAATAAAAGGTGAGGCCCAGACTGGCATAGAGAGTACTGGCAGGAGGACAGTACTGAAAGGAATGGGTTGAATAAAAGATGAGGCCCAGTCTGGCATACAGAGTACTGGCAGGAGGGCAATACTGAAGGGAATGGGTGGAATAAAAGGTGAGGCCCAGTCTGGCATAGAGAGTACTGGCAGGAGGGCAATACTGAAGGGAAGAGGTGGAATTAAAAAAGATAAGGAATTGCCCAGTCTGTCAAACTACTAGTATGTTTCCTGCTCAATTAAACAGGGTAGGTAGGTCGATTGTTTTATTTTATTTTATTTTTATTTTTTATTACACAAAAGTAGAAATTACAACCAGACAACATAATTCTAAACTTTGATATTGAGGGCCTCAAGGATGTGTACATGTATTATATTAATAGAGTGGTTCAGGTCAGTTCGGACGGTGGCATCGCCCCATGGACACTTGCTACAAATCACATTCCTTTGTTGTACTTAGATGTTTTGCCACGCATGCTTGAAAGCTCCTAATGCGCCATTTTTAGCTCTACTGATCAGAGATCAGCAGAGCTTATGCCGTGGTGCGGTGTCCGTCGTCCGTCTGTCCGTTAACTCTTTTTTGTAGCGACTACTCCTCTGAAACTACTGAATGGATTTTCATGAAACTTTACAGAAATGTTGCCCATGAAGTCTAGTTGATCTTAGCAAAAATTCATATAGATGTGAAATCCAAGATGGTCGCCAAATCTAAAAATAGCTTTTTAAAAAACAAGTTTGTAGCGACTACTTCTTGAAAACTCTAAGGGATATTGCTATCGGACTTTTTCTAAAATGATCAGCATGACATGATGTTGGTCCTTGTCGAAAATCGTTTTGATTCAACGTTAAACATGGCTGCCAGCGGCCATCTTTGTTTACATAGAGTTATATAATGAAAACTTGTAGCGACTACTCCTCTGAAACTACTTGACGGATTTTCATGAAACTTCACAGGAATGTTGCTCTTGATATCTAATTGATCCTAGCAAAATTTCAGGTCGGCCGGAAATTCAAGATGGCCGCCAAGGCTAAAAATAGATTTTTAAAAAATAAGTTTGTAGCGACTACTTCTTGAAAACTATAAGAGATATTGATATGGGACTTTTTCTAAAATGATAAGCATGACATGATGTTGGTCCTTGTCGAAAATCGTTTTGATTCGACGTTAAACATGGCTGCCAGCGGCCATCTTTGTTTACATAGAGTTATATTATGAAAACTTGTAGCGACTACTCCTCTTCAACTACTTGACGGATTTTCATGAAACTTCACAGGAATGTTGCTCTTGATGTCTAATTGATCCTAGCAAAATTTCAGGTCGGCCGGAAATTCAAGATGGCCGCCACGGCTAAAAATAGATTTTTAAAAAATAAGTTTGTAGCGACTACTACTTGAAAACTATAAGAGATATTGATATGGGACTTTTTCTAAATTTATCAGCATGACATGATGGTTATCCGAGTCGAACATTATTTTTATTCGACGTTAAACATGGCTGCCAGTGGCCATCTTTGTTTACATAGAGTTATATAATGAAAACTTGTAGCGACTACTCCTCTGAAAATACTTGACGGATTTTCATGAAACTTCACACGAATGTTGATCTTGATGTCTAATTGATCCTTGCAAAATTTCAGGTCGGCCGGAAATTCAAGATGGCCACCATGGCTAAAAATAGATTTTCAAAAGACAAGTTTGTAGCGACTACTTCTTGAAAACTATAAGTGTTATTGATATGGGACTTTTTCTAAAATGATTAGCATGACATGATGGTTATTCAAGTCGAACATTATTTTGATTCGACGTTAAACATGGCTGCCAGTGGCCATGTTTGTTTACATAGAGTTATATAATGATAACTTGTAGCGACTACTCTTTGAAAACTACTTGACGGATTTTCATGAAACTTCACACGAATGTTGCTCTTGATGTCTAATTGATCTTAGCAAAATTTCAGGTTGGCCGGAAATTCAAGATGGCCGCCATGGCTAAAAATAGATTTTTAAAAAATAAGTTTGTAGCGACTACTTCTTGAAAACTATAAGAGATATTGATATGGGACTTTTTCTAAAATGATCAGCATGACATGATGGTTATCCGAGTCGAACATTATTTTGATTCAATGTTAAACATGGCTGTCAGTGGCCATCTTTGTTTACATAGAGTTATATAATGAAAACTTGTAGCGACTACTCCTCTGAAACTACTTGACGGATTTTCATGAAACTTCACAGGAATGTTGCTCTTGATGTCTAATTGATCCTGGCAAAAGTTCAGGTCGGCCGGAAATTCAAGATGGCCACCACAGCTAAAAATAGATTTTCAAAAAAACAGTTTGTAGCGACTACTTCCTGAAATCAAAATCAATCAGTAGAGCTTCAAGGTCATTGACCTCTTGTTGAAAATACTTGAAAGTCACGGTAAACTGTGTGTTGAAAAAAAAAGTCGAAGTCCCATCTTCGACACAAGGTTTATTGTCTTACTTCGTAGTTCATGTGTAGTATGTCTGAAGCTTTTACCTCCCTTGATATAAAGTCGAAATGACTGGCACGGTAGTCGAAATATCCCGAATACATGTGCCAATCGTCCTCGGTGATACCGATTGAAAACGACAAGTTTCGATTCGGTATATATGACATCATCGTCACCCAGTGACTATTTTTATATTTCGGGTCTATTCGGACAGTCGGGTTTAAGAATAATTATAATTTATGTCACATATACTGCAATGGCAAATTAGCTCGGTTGGTACAGCAGCTGTCTTCGACGAGTATAGAGCAAGCGAGCCGGGTTCAAACCTGGGCCTGGCTAATTTTTATTTTTTATATTTCAGAACATTATAAAAATCATGTATAAATAATGAAGACACGCACCATGCATTTTTTCTTCTTTTATTTTCCTTCTTTTTTTTCTTCAATAAAAAAAATAATTCAAAAATAGTTTAAATTTTTAGTGATTGTTTAAATCTTTAGTGATTAACACTATAACAATAGTAATCCAATGTTTGTTTTATATTTCGGAATAAGTAAGCAGGTTGGAGCCAAAAAAAGGAAATCCCATGGCATGACAGCTCTACAAAATGCTGTTTCAACTTCATCTTCAGATCTGCCAAATCTTATCGATGGGTCCGGGTCTGAGATGTCCGACTTTAATTCTGAAACGTGTACAGTTTGTGGCATTGCGTACGACAATAGTCCTTTCTGTGTGCGATGTCACAACTGTCCACGCTTCTTCCACCGTGCGTACGGTCTATTGACCTTTTATTGTTGTCTGAGGAGGAATTGGAAGATCTCGAATCTGTGTGTGACTTTTGTTGAAATACTGAAGTTTCAGTTTTAGCGTATTGTTTTCAGAATCGTTTGTTGTTGTTTTATATCTGCATCGATACAGTATTACCATGAGTCTGCTGATCACTTAAACACTGATTTGTGCGGCCTTTTTAAACTGGATATCAGCCAGTCTGCTTTCAATTAATTTCCATGCTAAACAGCTCAGACATTTTACCATATACATGTATATGTCGTTAAGATTTCTTGATAAAAAGAAACACTATGCGTATTAATGGTATTTTATCGGTGTAAGGGCATGGGGCTAAAAGTAACCCGATATCATATTTGTTTATTCTACGTCCGAATAGACCCGATAGTCTGTCCGAATATAGATGACATGTCCGTAATGACCCGAATGTGACGACTACAATACTGTCACTGGCTCCCGTTTTTAAAACAGTACATTGGTGAAAAACATATAGAAAGCTGGAATAAAGTTTAAATGCGTATATTCCCGTGACCTCTGCACTGTTTACAGCGTTGATTGTATTTATTTTTAGCTCTACTGGCCAAGGGCCAGCAGAGCTTATGGGATGGTGTGTTGTCCGTTGTCCGTCCGTCGTCCGTCGTCCGTTAACTTTTGCTTGTGTACACTCTAGAGGCCACATTTCTGATGCAATCATCATGAAACTTTATCAGAATGTTTGTCTCAATGAAATCTCGGTCAAGTTCGAAAATGGGTCATGTGGGGTCAAAAACTAGGTCACTAGGTCAAATATTGGAAAAACCTTGTGTACACTCTAGAGGCCATATTTTTGACCCGAGCTTGATGCAACTTTGTCAGAATGTTTGTCTTAAATATATCTTGGTCAAGTTTGAAAATGGGTCACATGGGTTTAAAAACTAGGTCACTAGGTCAAATACTTGAAAAACCTTGTGTACACTCTAGAAGCCGTATTTCTGACCCAATCTTGATGAAACTTTGTCAAAGTGTTTGTCTTAATTATATCTTGGTCAAGTTCAAAAATGGGTCACATGGTTTAAAAACTAGGTCACTAGGTCAAACTTTGGAAAAACCGTGTGTACACTAGAGGCCATATTTTAGACCTGAGCTTGATGCAACTTTGTCTGTGTGTGTGTGTGTAATTCTAAGGTTTATAGTCCGTCCGCCAACGAACACGTCAGGGTATACCTGACGCGATGGGCACAATAGAGTCTGCAACTTTGTCAGAGTGTGTGTGTGTGTAATTCTAAGGTTTATAGTCCGTCCGCCAACGAACACGTCAAGGTATACCTGATGCGATGGGCACAATAGAGTCTGGACTTTAAAAGGTGTAATTTTGAATTTTGAAGCTGATATAGACCTTGCCAACAGGTCTGTTTAATGCCTAAATATGTGCTAAAAACGGTGTCAACAACAGCGGTTAATTCAACCTAATTTCGTGTATTGACACCTTCCGGTCCTAGCTTTGTTTGGCGTTGTGTTATATGTGGTGCGTGCTTGTTTTGTAGTGTTATGATTATGTTTTTAACATATCATATTTGCTGGGGTTTGATGAGGGGTATGCCTGTACCACGCTATCTTGGGGATGAATAGCGTGTCCATTTGCAGCATACTAATACTTTTGGTCATCGAACTGGGGCCTGTTCGGTTATTTCTGTGTTGTATGTTTGTACATGTTGGAGCATTTGTTGGTGTTTGGATTGTTGGTTGCTATGCCTGGGGCATCGCGTGTGCGTCTGGTCTGAGGTACTGTGGCAGCAATTCCACATCTTCGCGCAAGGGTTTTGCTACCACTGGGAGAAAAAGGCCAATTATGGTCGATAACGGTTTCCAGTCAAGATTGCCCCTGTGTAAAGTGTCCCACAGGTTGGTGATGAAAGGGACCGTAAGGAGGCGCGCCTTAGTCCTAAATGGGTATGTGCCGTGTTTACTGGGTTTTGAGTTAACATTTCTATTGTACTTAGTTAAGAACTATTACACTATTATTACTGTAGTTGTTGGTTTTTAAGACGGTCACATCCCTTATGGTATAAGTCTCAATAAAAATTTAATGTTTTTGTATGGCTTCTACTGGTATCTTATTTGCTTATTTATTTATTTATTTTTTTACTTATAATTGTTATAATACCAAAAACTGAATGCCTAAAAAGTGGCCTAATATGTGCTATTCCCACTATAGCACCGCTCGATATTTCCGTGGGGCGCGTTTTATTGTTATTACTTATTCGCCCGACGCGAGTGTCAAATGTAGCTACTTATATAGACAAATTTAAAACTCGTCCATACAGATAAACGTACTTTAATGCGCAGAGTATATATATATATATATATATATACGAATATAGGATGATATCACATAGTAGGTAATTATATATAAGGATAATACAAGATTTCATACATACACATAGATATACATACATCCATACACATATTAGATATATACAGAATAATATCATTACAGGTATTTATTATATATTCTTGCACACTCATACATATAAACATTTCACTTATTTCCTAGATGTTTCATTTTAATTGCGTCGACCTTAACCTGTCGTGTTCTACTGGCCTGACCTGACCTACTTTGGTGTCCTACTTAAAAATATGTATTTATTGCCGAGTTTCTTAACTATGTTATTCAGGGTCAGGGTCGATATAAGTGTCAAGGTCGGATTTGTCAATTTGGACAAAGCGCGGACCGGATGGAAATCACTTGGTTTTAAAGTGATATTATTGCTGATTTTATGGTCGAAATATACGATAAGCAAGGCACAACACACTACAATACAAATCAATTCAGCAACCAAAGACTCAAGACAACCTATAGGCGAGACGGTTAGACAGTGCAATACCAGCATGCTCATGAAATACCCCCTACCAACTATGTGATTAGGGTACCACAGGAGCAGTCCGATATCCCATCGTCAACCTAATCCTGGAGTCTGTAATTGGTGAAGTTTTTCATATATAAGTGTGTGAGACATGTCAAAAATGTCACTGTTTTTAAGTTTACTAATGGTCCCATCCCTTCTGATGGATGAGCACTTAGTGGGATAAATTTACAGAATAATTATATTGACTATTGTACGTTTACATACATATACCTGTACATACATTCATGCACACCAGATGCCCTCTCTCTCCCACTCCAGCGCGTAGTACGCCAAGGTCTGTCGAAGAGTTACATATAACAGTCTTATACCGGGGCGGGGGAGGGATGGCATCCGGCGCTTATGTGCTATAGATACTGGTAAATTTACATGCATACTCTTATACATACATACAAGGATATATGTGGTAGCTCGACCTCACTGTAGAACTTGTTATGACATATTGCTTAACCAAAAGGGGCTGTAACTTGCCTATGTTAATACTGTACTATTTCTATCATTAATAACTATACCGGCTCTGCTATTTACGCATGTTCTTTTATCCTTTAAAGTATCCCAAAGTGGTGTCGCGCTACCCCATCTTTTAAGTCTTCTTATAGCCTAAGCGATAATACGTTTGCACGCCCCAAAGACTACAGCGAGCATTCGTTCGCTGTATATGTGTCAGTGGAGAGACTCGCCTACTATGGCAACTTTGTCAGAATGTTTGTCTTAATTATATCTTGGTCAAGTTTGAAAATGGGTCATGTGGGGTCAAAAACTAGGTCACTAGGTCAAATACTTGAAAAAACTTGTGTACACTCTAGAGGTCATATTTGTTACCCAATCTTGATGAAACTTTGTCAAATTACCCAATCTTGATGAAACTTTGTCAAATTGTTTATCTTAATTATATCTTGATCAAGTTCGGAAATGGGTCACATGAAGTTAAAAACTAGGTCACTAGGTCAAATATTGGAAAAACCTTGTGTACACTCTAGAGGCCATATTTTTGACCCGAGCTTGATGCAACTTTGTCAGAATGTTTATCTTAATTGTTTGTCTCAATGAAATCTTGGTCAAGTTCGAAAATGGGTCATGTGGGGTCAAAAACTAGGTCACTAGGTCAAATATTGGAAAAACCTTGTGTACACTCTAAAGGCCATATTTTAGACCTGAGCTTGATGCAACTTTGTCAGAATGTTTGTCTTAATTATATCTTGGTCAAGTTTGAAAATGGGTCACATGGGGTTAAAAACTAGGTCACTAGGTCAAATACTTGAAAAACCTTGTGTACACTCTAGAAGCCGTATTTCTGACCCAATCTTGATGAAACTTTGTCAAAATGTTTGTCTTAATTATATCTTGGTCAAGTTCAAAAATGGGTCACATGGTGTTAAAAACTAGGTCACTAGGTCAAACTTTGGAAAAACCGTGTGTACACTCTAGAGGCCATATTTTTGACCCGATCTTGATGAAACTTTGTCAGAATGTTTGTCTCAATTATATCTTGGTCAAGTTCAAAAATGGGTTATGTGGGGTCAAAAACTAGGTCACTAGGTCAAATACTTGAAAAAACTTGTGTACACTCTAGAGGTCATATTTGTTACCCAATCTTGATGAAACTTTGTCAAATTGTTTATCTTAATTATACCTTGATCAAGTTCGGAAATGGGTCACATGAAGTTAAAAACTAGGTCACTAGGTCAAACTTTGGAAAAACCGTGTACACTCTAGAGGCCATATTTTTGACCCGATCTTGATGCAATTTTGTCAGAATATTTGTCTCAATTATAGCTTGCTAAAATTCGAAAATGGGTCACACAGGGTCGAAAACTAGGTCACTAGGTCAAATACTTGAAAAACCTTGTGTACACTCCAGAGGCCATATTTCTGACCCGATCTTGATGAAACTTTGTCGAAATGTTGTCTTATTTATATTTTGGTCAAGTTTCGAAAATGGGTCCCATGGGGTCAAAAACTAGGTCACTAGGTCAAATACTTGAAAAACCTTGTGTACACTCTAGACACCATGTAGTACGACTCGATTCATCAATGGTATAACAGCCAGTAGAGCGTTCACAGGCCCTCTTGGGCCTCTTGTTAATTTATACCTTAGTAATGTCCGAACCCACTCTATATATAATTTAAAATTGCTCCAAAATGGACTTTGAACTCCTCACATGATGATGAAAAAGAAACGTCACAGAGCAGAACAAACATGCATTTGTTGGAATATTGTTTCAATAAAACATGCAATGTATATAAAAGTACACACATCTCTCTATGTTGCTATTCTAAAACTGGAAGTATTAAATATGTTAAACAAGTGGATTGAAGCACATTAATTTTATAGTCATAAAAATCATTTCTATTAAAAACAAATAAAACACTAATACATGATATAACTTTCTGATCAATTCATGATTTCTCTAATAACATATTGACATAGTAACATGAAAACACCAAATATAAATTTCCATAAATCAAGATTTCTCTCAGGGCCACCACGGAGTTGCATAGAATGCTATTTTTAATAGAGGAACGTACGAGACAAGAAAGCAGAAAATCATCAACATTGCAAAACATACAATGAAATAAAATTACTCTTTTTTTTTTTTTTTACTTGTAATATTTCAATTTTATAAACTCATGTGTGAGCTGAAGAACACAATTTAACTTTTTTTTATTATTTTGTGTTGATAGGAAAAATACATACAGAACCGGTGACAGTGATATTGTAGTCTTTATTTGAAGGATGAACCTCCCCGATAATAGCGGCCATATCTTTATTTTATTTTTTGAAACAAAAAAGAAGAGTCAGGGTCGGGACAAAATATAGGGTCGTCGGGAACCTGAAACATGACTATTTTTTTACTTGGTCTAATAATAAATAATAATCAAAATAGTAATAGGTCTTCTTTCGATGATTTTTTATCCCCCAACCATTCAAAGAATTGTGGAAGGGCATATATTGTTAGCCCTGTCCATGCATCCTTCTGTCCCGAAATGTTTTCCTAACTCCAACATGGGTAATTGTTATCCAATCTTATTCAATAGCAGGGGCATCGGCTATGGCTATGGACACATTCCTAGTTTCTATGAAACATTTGACTGTGGGAACATATAACTCGCATAGAATGCAAAAACACAAAAAGTCGGAAAAAAAGATATTTATCATCAACTTTTTTTTTCCAAATATACATTACCCCACTTTCCTGTTCACCATACTGTAATGTTGTAGGCCAGTCCCACCTTGGTGCGGCCGTCTCCATCATGGAGGCCGGCGACAGTGCTGTGAAAGGTCTGGTAAGGCTGATCCAGACGGACAACAAGAAGCTTGTGGTGGACGGCACGATAGATGGTCTCACGCCAGGAAGACACGCCCTCTGTGTGCACGAGTTTGGAGATATATCACAGGGTTGTGGCAGGTAATTAAACGCTTGATCAAATAATAAATACATCCCTGATAGGGGATGGGTCATTTCTGTAGATAAATTCTGTAAACCTGGGAAGTAAGGTTCTATCTCCTTGTACTTACATCATAAACCTTGAAGATATCAAATGAATATTGGTATGAATATGGAACAACACTGTATGTAAAGTTATTAAAGTTTTGATATTTATAATACGTTTTTGTTAACAGAAAAAAAGGTTATTAGATTGACAGTTGAGCAGCAGGTGTGCGGTGTCAACATTTGGTTAAGAAGTTTGTCATTGTTTTTCAAAAACATCATTAATTTTGAATACTATCAGATTTATTGATTTGATATTTGCACTTATTTTACATATGATCCTTAGTTTTTCAACAATACCCATGTTTCTTATGACCTTGAATTTCAGTTCGGCTTTCAGTTTAAGGTCATACTTTATTGAAAAGGTCAACTTTTGGTTAAGAAGTTTGTCCAAGTTTTTCTGAGTTTGTCCATATTAACTCAAATACTATCATACTTACTTGGTATACTTGGTATATCAGCTGTCTCAGTGGAGGTCAGCTCTCAATTTCCTTTGAAAATAAGCTGTTCTTGGCGACGTAACCAGATCATCAGTAAGATCATTCCGTAGTGGTACTACCTGATTTGCTGAAGATTTATTTCCTGATGTCTGTAAGACTGAATTGTCTACTTAAGTATGTTCTCGTAAAGAATTCTCAGATATTAAAGGTAAAAAGCGTATCTGGTGGAGTTTTATAATGTCCATGCAGAAATTTATGTACATGTACATCAATCAAATCAGCTTTAGTGCCTCTAGACTCTAGTGATTAAAATTAAAAAAAAGAGCACAAAGCGAGACATTTCTTCTGAACTTTCTCCAGTTTTTGCTTATCCTTAACTATCCATGGGCACCATGCTGATGAACCATACTCTAGTCCTGGTCTAATAATAGTACTAGTCTATATAGAGTAGAAATCTTATGTGGTGTATAACCAGTAAAACATATCTTTATAAGACCTATTTTCTGAAAGGCCTTATTAGTAATAGCCTTGACGTGGTTCTCCGGTTTGAGATTTTTACTTATTATTACTCGGAAGTCCACCTGGCAATCAACAGACTTCAGATATAAACCATTCAAGGTATAACAAAAGTTAATAGACTTCTGGATATAAAGTACAGTACACTTGGCAGCATTAAATTTTGAAAGCCATCTTGGACCAAGTAGAAAGTCTGTTAATATCCTCTTGATGACTGTGACAATCCTGAAGAGAACTTGTCTCTCTATAAAGCTTGGTATCGTCTGCAAAACGTTTAGTAGTCAAATATACTTTGACAAGTCATTTACATAAAGTAAAAAAAGTAAAGGTCCTAATATAAACCCCTGGGGGACACCACTAGTAACATTAGTCCAATCTGAAGATCCATCTCTGTCGACGATTTTTTAGAAAGGCAGGGATCCAGCTATAAAACTGTCCATTTATACCATAATGGCGAAGCTTAAATAACAATCTTTGATGTGGAACAGTATCAAACGCTTAGGGAAATCCAATGTACATCCGTAGGGTGACTATTGATTTGATATTTGCCCAGTTGTTGCACATGATCAATACGTATCCAGCATATTAATTTGTTTTACACATGATCACTACCTATCCAGCATTACTAATGTTTCCATGACCTTGACCTTAACATTTAGTTAGACATCTGTTGAAAATCCGGTTTTCTTGTAATTTCCATGTAGGTAAACATTTAAAACTTGGTTTTAACAAGACTATGATATTGCTAGAAATATTTGGTTACAAGCGATGTTTTGAATTAAATAACATACCGTACACATGTATTGAATTTTTCTCTCCTATAATTATAGGTATAGTAATTGGGATTTTGTTCAGTTTTATTGATGTTTTTATAGTTATGAGATTTAGTTATCACTCAAAATTTATTTCAGTTGTGGAAATGTGTTCAGCTTTGAAGGTTCAGAAGGAAAGGTGAATACGCATATTTTTCTTCCCAAATTAAAGTAAAATTGAAAACAAATTTCAGGGTTGTGGCGTTTTAAAATGATTGATTTGAAGTTGAAGGCAGAAAATGTTTGTTTTAACCCTTAATGAAGATGATTTAAACTTTGTAATATGTAGGTATATAGAGTAGGTGAATGACTATTGTTGACTTCAAAGGGACACTTGGCAATCTCGAAGTATTTATCAAGCATAAAAGTGTGTGAGTGTATTTCCAAGGATTATAGTCCGTCCTCCTACAACAGGCGTCCTATCTGTGTGTTTTTTGTGTGTGATGTGATGATATGTCTACTTGAAGCAGCGAAACTCAATGGTTTCTTTATAGTGCTGCCACACTGGAATACCACGCCGTAGTAGACCTAGTCACATTATTCTGACACTGGTCAATCAGTCATGGCACTACCCATTATTTGCTCGTCAGGTAAGGGTTACAAGTGACTACTTCATTTTTAAAGTCTTTGGTATGACGCGGTCAGGTGACTCGAACCCACGACCTCCCGAATGCAAGGCAGACACTCTAACCACTACACCACAATGCTTCGGTATCAAGCATAAAAATTAGCATATTGATTTATTTATCCAGTATCATTTTGACTTTAAACTTGCTTGCATATAATTAAATAAAATGTTGAGTTTCCTTGTTTTCACCTTAATCTGCCGTAGATTTAAATATATATAATTGGTGCAATATAATCGGAAGTTAATAATATGCAAAAACAATTTGTTATAAACTATTCTTATAATTAACATTAATGATTACACAAATGCAAGTTATGTAGAAAAACGAATGTTAGATTCTAATTATCACATATTAAACTCACATATCGACTGTTATTGCATTTTGCCTGTCCCTTTAACGAAAACGACCTAAACCGTGGGAATTAGATCATAGTCATTATTGATTGTTTTTTGACAGCGCATTCTAGGCTTATTTGCATACTTAGATAACTAGTGGTATATAGAAAAAATAGAATGGTGTTTTTCCACTCCCACACCGTTAGTTCTGTGATAAAATATAACTTACATATTTTGAGAAACGAAACTAGACATAGTATAAACATCTTTAACCAGACTGACCCAACCCCAAACGGGAGCATCAAATTAAAAGTTAACATCTCGTCATTTTACGCATATTAATTCGCAGGTATTTTAAGAACCTGTGAATAAACCTATACTTTTTATTGGCACATATACATTATTGCATGACCTGACCACCTGAACAGAACAGAGTTTTGATGAATGGTAGTGAAGTGCAAATTTATCATTATTTGGCGGTTATTGTTTGATGTTATCAATTTACCTTTTACACGGTGTCAGTTTGTAAGTGAAGCCATGACATTGTTTGGTTATTTACATTTACATGACAAAGCTATATTACGCTTTCACACAACAAACTAGAACGAATTCGACGGTGCGGTCGTCGTACAATACCCACGTATTATTCACACATGTCACTTCCCCCCAGCCCAACCCCACACACTCACACAGCCCCACAGTATATACAGTGTAATCCCTTCATCAAAATGTTCATTTGAGAAATAATTTTTAATTAAATTGACCCCCTGTTACCCACCACCCACCCACCCGAACCCCAGGGAAGACGTCCGAGATTTAAATAATAAATCATTTTAATAAATCAAATAAATCACACACTGGGGAAGACATTCTTTTTAGCTTGGATGTCTGTCACAAGTCATGTCTCCATATCTCGTGAACCGCTGAAGGAATTTTGAAATAACAATATCACCATATCGAGACAACGTGCATAGTGCAACTTCCAGCCACGTCCATTCAAGGTCAGAGGTCGTCGTCTGTCTCCGTCACAAGTCGTATTCGCTCCATATCTCTTGAACCGCTTGAGGGATTTTGAAATAACTTGGCACACATGTTCACCATATCGAGACGACGTGCAGAGTGCAATTTTCAGCCCCGTCAGTTTAAGGTCAAGGTCACACTTAGAGGCCGAAGGTCATAAGCACTATATTTCGTGTTCGCTCCATATCTCTTGAACCCCCCTTAAGGGATTTTGAAATAACTTGGCACAAATGTTCACTATATCGAGACGACGTGCAGAGCGCAAGTTTCAGCCAGGTTGGTTCATATGCATTACACTGAGACTGTGGGTGGTGGGGGTGGGGGTGGGGATGGGGAGACATATATTTTTGTTACAAAAACAACTCCGTCTAGTTATTTAAACCTTCCTGCCAGCGCATTAAATCAAGGTACACATTTTAACGTGTGATAAATCCTTCGAGGTTGTAGTGTGTCTCTTGATTATCATATTTACCAGGAGTACAGTTTAAAACAACAACAGTTAACACATTATGTTCTCTTTACCAACAGAAAGTCTTAGGTGACATGGGTGACATCGAGGCAGGACCAGATGGAAGGGCGGAGTTCAGAATTGTCAGTGATCGATTAAAAGTATGGGACATGATTGGTCGATCTATGATGATCCATTCTTGCGCTAGTGATGTTGCTCATAGTGATCAAAGCCCAAGTAACAGGTATGTTTTGTGATAATATATTAGTAACCGGTATGTTTTGTGGTATTGCGGATAATGTTTTTTGGTAATGCTTAAAATGTTGACAGTTTTTGGAAGCATGTAGTCACCAAAACCAATCATTGATGATCCATTTATGAGCTAGTGATGTGACCTAAAATAATCTTTTGTAAGAAAATCATTTAAAATATTTATGTTGGCAAGCTCTGTTAAATAATTGTTTCGATTGTTTTCCAAACCGTGGTTTGCATATAGCACAGCTGTATCAATTCACCTGTTTATTGGCATGATATAATAACATGCCACATACACTCGAGTTAGACTCAGGCTGAGTACAGGCTTTATTTATCAGTGCCTGTTTCTTGTCCATCTTACTATAGATGTTCTGGCCATTTTCATTAACTACAATAAAAAAGATTCTGAGGTACAATTTTTTAATTTTTTAAAATTGCTTACATCATTTGAGAAATCCTTCATGAGATGGTTGGTGTGTGGTTCTTTTCACAAACAAGTGGATGTGAGAGAGTGAAAAAATCAGTAACAGTTACACATACCATTGAGTGAAGTATTGCAATATAATTGAACCCAGCAGTTAAATAATCTATTTATTACATTCTTAATAAGTGTGTGTATGATTTTAGTCAACATTTTTTGCTTTGTTGAATGTTTTCTGAAAATGATGTCAACTTCTTTAACACTTATTGACTTGACCTGCCGTCACAGTAACTTCTTTGTTCCAAGTTAATTGAAATATTAAAGGGAACAAAGAAGATATGATCATTTGAATTTTCTGTTGAAACGGATATGGAAGCGGCCATTTTGAGAGCTATGACATCATGGTTCTAAATGACCATATGTGAAATATTTATAAATATGAAAATTTACTGATTTATATGGAAAAAATGACACAACTATGAAAAATATGTAATACCTAATGGCAATAATGCTTTATATGACCAGTACATTTTTTTGCATTCATTCGCAATGTTTTTCTCCATTTTAAATGATATTTATCAGTATTCCATATATGTAATATGGAACTATGACATCATAGTTCTAAAAATGGCGGCTCCCATATCCGTTTTAGAACAACCTTTAAGTGGTCATATCTTTTTTGTTTATCATCCGATTTTGATAATTTTTTCACCTTTTTCCAAGTTTTTCAGAACCCTCAACAGCTTGTTTGGCTGTGGCGCTACATTCCCTTTAATATTAGTGATTATGAATTTTTTCCCCCAGAAAACCTGATGTTTCAGAAATGTAATAAATGACCATAAGCTCATTGGACTCTTGAGAATCATGAGTTTACCCATAACTGATCTGAGTTCTGTTGAAACTTACAGGCTGTCATGTGGCATTATAGCGAGATCGGCCGGACTTTTCGAGAATACCAAAAAGATTTGCGCTTGCGATGGAGTCACACAGTGGGACGAGAGAGATAAACCTGTAGCTGGAACGGGGCGGCAGTCTAACTTGTGATGAACTGTGATAATGCATATTATGCACAAGGAAACTGTGATAATGAAATAATGAGAAATCCCATGCCATGTATTTTGTACTGAGATCATGTATGGAACTTTTTAAAACGGCGATTCTGGCATGTGCTTTTCCTTGAACAAATTTTAACCAGATTGTTTGGGTATTTTAATGTTGAATGATGATATATTGTAGTATTAAAAGATCTTTTTAGCAAATGTTGCAATCATCAAAAACTTTACATTGCCATTCTAACGATTTTAAGCCGTATATGAAAACGTGTATCGCATAATCAAAATGACTTAAAATACATTTGCATATTAAAATTACCATGGCTTTAATTAATTTATTTTACAGACTTATTTATTGTTAATAATTTATTGATGACTGATGCATATACACTTTTAAGATGGCAATTATTTACCAAATTTACTGACTTTTGTACCAATTACCCATTTTTGCTTGCCGGAATATGACAGCGGGGATATCCTTTGTTAATCCGCGGCAATACCCTTCGCTTATCTGGGAATGAAGCAGATTGATTGATTAATCAGATGCATTCCAGTCAAGTTGAGCAAAATAAATTAATATATACTGGTTGTTGATCATATTCTCTAAATACCAATATCATCAGAATTGTGACAGAACAGAACAAAATGTGCATCCTAAACTTATTTGTCAATTTATCACCAGGTTAATCAGAGGAACGACCTGGAAACTGTTGTAAAGTTTTCTGAGATGTAAGAATGCAGCATTTTACCCATAATTATAAACACTATAAATGAAACATTGTGCACTTTATGGCGATTATTTTCTATACTTGTGGAAACATTATGAACTATCTCTTGGCTAATTCTGCCACCTTCTGACAGGTCAAGAAAGGAGATTGATCACATATATATGAAGATCTGGGCTGGAAATTGATATTTTGTCTAATTTCTGCATTATTTAACTTTGAAAAATAACAAAATGGATAGGCTGACTTTGATTTCAGAGATCATCTGTTGTTATTTTTTTTGGTGTGTCCTTGGGCAAGATATTTTCCCTAGCCTCGTCTGTCGAATGGGGACGTAAACCAGGCAGTCTCGTATAAAAGAGTTTATCCTCTGCACACGTTAAAGAACCAGGAAGCGACTCAGTAGTAAGAATAAGGCAGGTTCCTGGATTCCTTTGCACCCTTCCCCTCTCTCTGAGGAAGCTCTAAACAACCATAACACCTTTTAGGTCTTATAAACACTTATTTCAAATCTGTTTACTTGTTCCATTCTAGCCCTGTACATACTATTTAAAGTTGTATTTGAAGTTAAAGTCCCTATCCCACCATCAACAGGCAAATATTGTAACAGATGTGCACTGTTTTTAAACCTATTGACGATGAGATATATATATATATAACATATATGTTGAGAATCCAAACTCTATAAACAACATTGAAAATGGCTTTAACCAGCCAGCCCAAACCCAGAACTGGAGCATTGAATTTAGAGTTACTAATTTACAATTCTTTTTACGCATATTCAGTCATCAGTATTTTAAGAAACCATGAATAATCCTATGCTTTTAATTGGCACATATACTTTATTATATGACCTGGACACCAGGATAGAGTTTTGATAAACGGTTTTGTAATGTAATTTGGCGGGTTATTTAAGCATTTACAAGGAAAAACGTTCTCAATTCAGTTTATTATGTGTTATTTGCTTTTAGAAAGAACTTGTAGTATTCTGATTAATTGACAGGATTGTAAAATTCCGCATGATATAAAACTATTAAATGCAGTTGTAAAGGACAGTCTACCGAGTTTCATCAAAAACTAAGAAAGCTTGGTATAATAAATCTTTTGTAGCCAGTTTATTGTATTATGTCAATTTTAGCCAATAAAAGTAATAAATTATGATGAGCTTGTTTCTGAAATATAAAATCCAAACTAGAAATGTCACTAGTAAGTTGCAAATTCCCCCGAAAAGGTTTTTGTATCGCCTTTTCGAAGACATAGGTGTTGCTTTTCCACCAACGGCAGCGGCGTCAACATTCAAGTTTTGCATTAGGTCATTTTCTCACAAACTATGCACTAGACCCTTCAAACTTTGCTTATAGTTGTATCTTGGGTGGTACATCGCAACGTGTCAAAGCAAATATGGATGTGACCTTGACCCTCCAAGCAAAGGGCAGATAACTTAATATTTTTTACATTCAAGTTTTGTGTTTAGGTCACTTTTTCACAAACTGTATGCACTTGACCTTTCAAACTTTGCTTATAGTTGTATTATTGGGTGGTACATTGCAATGTGACAAAGAAAATGTGGAAGTGACCTTGACCCTCCAAGCAAAGGACAGATACCTTAATAATTTTTACCTTTAACTTTTGCATTGAGGTCAATTTCTCGCAAACTGTACGCATTACACCTTTCAAACTTTGCTTATACTTGTATCTTGGGTGGTACATCGCAACGTGACAAAGCAAATGTGGATGTGACCTTGACCCTCCATGCAAAGGGCAGTTAACCTTATGATTTTTACATCCCTATGGGTACGAACCACTTGTCGCAGATTTGTTTTTATATTGCTATGATAGCGATTTCATGTTGAATCTTGCACCAGATACTCAGGAAGATGTTATTGAGGCCTGTAATGACACCTCTTGGTGTCTGGATGACACATTAAACATTGACAATCCTTTCATTTCTACTGTGGTTAATAATATATACCCTCAAGAACTTCAACTTAACAAAGCTAATATTTCTGATACTAACGCTTCTTTTCTTGATTTGCATCTCTCCATTGAAAATGGTGAAATAATTAGCAAAATATATGACCAGAGAGATGATTTTAATTTTGATATTGTTAATTATCCCCATTTAGATGGGGATGTTCCCCGAGCAACTTCTTATGGGGTCTATGTGTCTCAACTTATTCGTTTTTCAAGAGCTTGTACTCGAGTTGAGGACTTTTATATTCGTAATCTTTGTATAACTGAAAAGCTACTCCATCAGGGTTACCGTTACCATAAACTTCGTAAAACCTTTGCAAAATTTAATTATCATAACCCTGATCTGCTTTCCAAATATAAAAGTAATTTAAGAACTCTTCTGAGACAAGGACTATCACAACCTGACTTCTATGGTGACGTGATTTACAAACTTCGTAAGATTCTTGGTCATGATCACTTTCATACTATCTTTGTTAAACTGGTTAAAAGGTTTATCAAAAGAGGTTATGACCCTATCATTTTGCAAAGCACTGCATGCTTGGTGGTGGACCCATTTACAGTTCGCCACTATGCTTTTCTCTTTAATTGTGCGATGACCGGACAGGCTGTGGACCCTATGATGATGTCTACTTAAAGCTCAAAAGGATGGTGACATTTGAGGTTTGCTGCAGTCTTGTCTTGTCATGCTGTCAATGGTTTATTCTCTTGTTGCTCTGGCTTCTGCCAAGTCATTGAGTACCTTCTTTGTGGCTTTCTTGGCTATTTTTTTTTTGTATTTATATATACACGAGCATCTTCGTGTTTTACTTATATTGCCTATTCATGCTGCCTTGTTGGTTAGAGAATAGTTCATGACGGGGATTTCTTTATTTACACTGTCCCGTTTTATTGGGTTGACAGTAGGGTAGATGTGAGGTTTGGTGCACCCTAGAACCTGGTTTAAAACACCAGCGGCCTTTTTTTGCCACTGACCGTTCCAAGGCGGTATATAGCGCCTTGAATGCTGCTTTTCCTGTTCGATTTTTAGCTCTGCTGGCCAAAAGCCGGCATAGCTTATGGGATGACGAGTTGTCCGTCGTCTGTTAATTTTTGCCTTGTAAACACTCTAGGGCCTTCATTATTAATCAGCTCTTTACGAAACTTTGACAGTGTCTTTATATCAATGAAATATCGGACAAGTTCGAAAACCAGCCAGATCTAATTAGTTTCACCGGAGTTATGGTCCTTGTTTTGCTGAAAAATGCTATGGTAAGCCTTGCGAACAATCTAGCACCTTCATTTATTATTTGATCTTACCAAACTTGCACAGATTGTTAATATCAATGAAAGCTCGGAAAAGTTCCAAAACCAGCCAAATCAGATCAGTAACACCAGAGTTATGGCCCTTGTTTTTCTGAAAAATGTTATTTTCTGCCTTGTGAACACTATAGTGCTTCAATATTAATCGGATCTTTACGAAACTGTGCCAGTGTCTTTATATCAATAAAAGCTCGGACAAGTTAAAAACCCAGCCAGATCGGAGTAATTTCACCGGAGTTATGGCCCTTGTTTTGCTGAAAAATGCCATATTAAGCCTTGTGAACACTCTAGCACCTTCATTTATTACTTGATCTTTACCAAACTTGCACAGATTGTTAATATCAATGAAAGCTCGGACAAGTTTGAAAACGAGCTAGATGGGACCATTAACAGCGGAGTTATTGCCCTTGATTTAGTTAAAAATGCTATATTTTGCCTCGTTAAGACGATAGGGCCTTCATCTTTCATCCAATCTTTACGAAACTTTACCAGATGGTTTATATCAATAAAGGTCGGACAAGTTCGAAAACAGTCAGACCGGACCAGTAACAGTGGAGTTATGGCCCTTGATTTAGTTAAAAATGCTATATTTTGCCTCGTTAAGATGATAGGGCCTTCATTTTTCATGCGATCTTTACGAAACTTTACCAGATTGTTAATATCAATGACAGCTCGGACAGGTTCGAAAACCAGCCAGATCGGACTAGTAACAGTGGAGTTATGGCCCTTGATTTAGTTAAAAACCTATATTTTGCCTTGTTAAGACGATAGGGCCTTCATCTTTCATCCGATCTTTACCAGATTGTTAATATCATTGAAAGCTCAGACAAGTTTGAAAACCATCCAGATTGGACCATTTACATCGGAGTCATGGCCCTTGATTTTCTGAAATATGCTATATCTTGGCCTCATTAAGATGAAAGGGCCTTCAGTTGGCTGGATTTCAATGTAACTTTGCAGGGATGATCAGTACCAAGCCTAGTTTTACATAGTCACCGTGTTCCAGTTGAATGATTTATAGCCCTTTAAAGGTTTTAATACACAAACTTTGTTCCGACTAGTTCTCCTGAACCCATGGTCGGATTAAACGAAACTTTTTAGGGATGATCAATTCCATGTCTAGTTGTGCAAATCATTGCCCTATTCCGGTTGAATGATTTTTGGCAGAATTATGGTCCTTTAAAGGTTTTAATACACAAACTTTGTCTGATCTACTTCTCCTGAACCCCTCGCCACATTTCAGTGAAACTTTGCAGGGATGACTCACCAAGCCTAGTTGTGCATGTCATCGTCGCGTTCCGGTTTACAGATATTTGGCAGAGTTATGGCCCTTTAAAGGATTTTGATACCACAATTTTTTTCCGGGCTAGTTCTCATGAACCCCTGGCTGTATACAGACGAAACTTGACAAGGATGATCAGTATCAAGCCCAGTTGTGCATATCATCGCCATATTTCGGTTGACTGATTTTTGGCAGAGTTATGGCTCTTTAAATGTTTTAATACACAAACTTTGTCCAGATAGTCTCTTCTGAACTCTTTGCCAGATTTCAGCGAATCTTGGCGGGGATGATCAGTACTAAGCTGCACCTGTCATTGCCATGTTCTGGTTGAATGAATTTTGGCAGATGTATGAGCCCTTAAAGGTTTTAATACACTAACTTTGTCTGGACTAGTTCTCCTGAACCTCTGGCTGGATTTCAACGAAACTTTGCAGGGATGATCAGTACCAAGCCTTGTTGCGTATATCATCACCATGTTCCGGTTGAATAATTTTTGAAAGACTTATGGCCCCTTATACATACACTTTATCTTGAGCCAGTAGAGCGTCCACATGCCCTCTTGGGGCTCTTGTTATCTATATTTACGTTTAGGTAATTTTTTCACAAACTGTATGCACTAGACCTTTCAAACTTTGCTTATAGTTGTATCTTGAGTGGTACATTGCAACGTGACAGCAAGTGTGGATGTGACATGACAAGATGCAAATAACTTAATAATTTGTACCTTCAACATTTGCATTTAGGTCACTTTCTCGCAAACTTTATGTACTACGCTTTCAAACTTTGTTTATAGTTGTATCATGGGTAGTACATCGCAACCTGACAAAGCAAATGTGGATGTGACCTTGACCCTCCAAGCAAAGGGCAGATAATAATTTTTACCTTCAATATTTGCGTTTAGGTCACTTTCTCACAAACTTTATGCATTAGATCTTTCAAACTTCACTTATAGTTGTTTCTTGGGTAGAACATCACAACGTGTCAAAAAGCAAATGTGAATGTGACCTTCATCATCCAAGCAAAGGGCAGATAACTTTAATTGTTACATTTACATCACTTTCTCATGAACTACAATTATGCACTAGATGCTTTAAACCTAGTTTATAGCTTAATCTTTGGAAGACAAAACATTCTATTTTGACATAGTTGTGTCTTGGAGTGCATCTTTTTGGATGCATGGATTTCATCTATGACCTTCACCTATTTTTTGGAGCTGATGATTTATTTTTTATAGAATGGCATTTTGTTTTTAAACAAATGCGCTTAAATGTCATCTCAGAAAACTGTAAACTCCATTGTTTTTAGTTATTAAAATGTTTACAAACTTTCGTTTAAGCATCAGTTATCTTTTATTTTTAAGTCCCGCCCCCATTAGGCGAGACATATGAATCTGTTGATTTCTTGTCTTATAGTAATTCCAACGTTGTTAAAATGTGAAGAGTTACAGTTAAAACAATAAATAAATTGAAGGTCAAGTGAATTATGTGCGCAACACACCTTCTGAGATCTTGCAAACTTTTGTGTATTGCGATCAAATTCCCTTAAGTAATTTTAGTGTTCTGGCAAGGACACAGTTTTAATGCATTTGATCCTTGACCTCTAAGTGTGACCTTAACCTTTGAGGTATGGTCGGACCTGATTCTTGTTCACATCATGAACATTTCTGCATAGTTACTAGTAAATCAAATCCCTTAAGAAGTTTAAGAGCTATCGCCAAGAAACGATATTCCTCATTTGACCTTTGAGATAGACCAGATTCTTGTGCCCGACACCTTCTCATCATGCTGAACATTCCTATATAGTTACATCAAAAACCCTTAGTAGTTTAGGAGTTATTGATTTCACTTATTTGACCTTTGACTACTGTGACTAAGATGTTTGCGGTACATAACCGATTCAAGAGTGTTGCAAAACTCAATTCCTGATTTTCAGACGTGCACTATCTTGTTAAAATAAAAACTTTTTGTCCACCGACATAGGCAGAGGACAACCGGTACTGAATTTGCACTTCTGTCATTCTGTTGTCATTTTCGTTTCAACAAATCACTTAATATTTATAATTGGATCTTGATGAAACTTTAGAACAATGTTTATGGCCATAATATCTAGTTAAAGTTCCATAATCAGCCGGAGTGCACCTTTAATGCCAGAGTTATGGCCCTTGAATTTTTTCAAAAAAATACTTTCGTTTCCAATTATCAGCCGATCTTGATGACACTTTAGGACAATGTTTATGGACATAATATCTAGGCCAAGTTTGTTTACCAGTCAGATCTATACTGCTGAGTTATGGCCCTTGGATTTTTCAAAATTGATTTTCGTTTGCAACCAGTAACGTTAACATTTATAATCCGATCTTGATGAAACTTTAGGACAATGTTTATGGCCATAATATCTAGGCCAAGTTTGATAACACGCCAGTAGGCACCTAACAGCGGAGTTATGACCCTTGATTTCGTTAAAAATGCTATAATTTGTCTCGTTAGTACGATAGGTCCTTCATTTTGCATCTGATCTTACCAAACTTTACCATATTTTATGATTTTTTTGTTTTTTGTTTAATTTTTTTTCAATTGTTTTGGGTCGTTTTTTTAGAATTTTTATTTTGTTTAATTTTTTTTTTTTGATTTTTCTTTTTGAATTATTTTTCTGTTTTAATTAAAAAAATATATTTGTTTTTTGATTTTTTTGATTTTTTTTTAGCTCTATTGACCAAGTTCGAAAACCAGTCAGATCGGACCAGTAACCGAGGAGTTATGGCTCTTGTTTAGTTAAAAATGCTTTATTTTGCCTCGTTAATATGGTAGGGCCTTCATTTTTCATCTGATCTTTACCAAACTTTACCAGATTCTTTAGTTATGGCCCTTGCTTTAGTTAAAAATGCTGTATTTTCCCCAAATCTTTCAAAAAAAAAGTAAATTGCAGTCACTCGCTTCATTGATGTTACAAGAGCCATGTTAGCCAGTAGAGCGTCCACAGGCCCTCTTGTTCAAAATAAGACTTGTTTCGGACCAATTACAATCTGATCATAATGAATTGAATTGAACTGGGTTTTAAGGCGCACCAACACATGAAAAGGTTATATGGCGCCTAACAGGCATGAACATGCCAGGCTCATCTTCCATGTACATCGAGATAAAATATGGAAAATGGGCCTAAAACCTTCTCACCCTGAACTGCAGAGTTGCTGCAAATTCTATCGTAGAAACTCCATTTATGCTGGAGCCACGTTTATTGTTTTTCTGCCACTGCTCTTTTGATGCGAGCGAGATAGCACCTGAAACAATGCAGGGATCATGATGAAGACCTTTAATGAACATGAACAAAAAATGATAAAATGAACATGAATTTGGGGGGATTCTACCGCTCTGCCTACCCCTCCAAAGGGATCTGCAGTGGCCCTATTCTTTGCCCCGTGACCAAACGAGGGCACCCGGGAACCACACGGGGCTTGATCATAATGAAACTTTAAGACAATGTTTATGGCCATAATATCTCGGCCTAGTTTGATAACCAGCCAGATTGCACCTATAATGCCAGAGTTATGGCCCTTGGATTGGTTTAATTTTCCGATTTTTGCAGCAATAACTTTAATGTTTATAATTCGATCTTGATGAAGCTGTAGGACAATGTTTATGGCCATAATATCTAGACCAAATTCAATAACTACCCAGATTGCACCTATAATGCCAGAGTTATGGCCCTTGGATTTTTTTAATTTAAGATTTTTGTGGTTTCCGCTCATTAATTTTAATATTTATAGTTCATTCTTGATGGAACTTTAGGACAATATCTATCGGCATTTTTCTCAGCAATTTTTTATAACCAGCCAGATTGGTGCGCACCTATCATGCCAGAGTTATGGCCCCTGGATTTTTGAAAATTAAGATTTTGCAGTTTCCGCTCAATAACTTAACATTTATAATCCAATCTTCATGAAACTTGGGTTCAGTGTTTATGGGCATAATATCTCAGCCAAGTATGATAACCAGACTGATTGCTTATATCATGCTGGAGTTATAGCCCTTTGTTTTTTAAAAATTTACTGATTTTGGTAAAGTTTTTACTTCATATGAACTAAGTTTTACATTGACGGTTCCTATCAGACGATGGACCATAATTATCTGAATTTGCTTGTTGTTTTTTTCAGGATTGAGAATATCGGCCAACATAGTTGAAAACTTCCAGAAGATTAATTATCAACTATGACTTCCTTATTGAAAACACGTTTACGGCAACCATATTCACTGGTGCTCTATCGATTGCTAACACAAAGATACCAGGTACAAGACTCAGAACATTTCTGTAAGTGTCAAATCCTACACTGCGAGACCAAGAAGGGCAGAGGTCACACAGCGGAAGCAGAAGAGAAATCAAAATCTAGCTCTAAGTCGGGTAAATTGGTAGAAAAAGATGCAAGTATGCACGGTGTAAACGGTGAAAAACAAGCCAAATTCAAGCCTTTCAACGTTAAAAAAAAATTAATGTCCCCAATGGACAGACTTAATGCAGTGTTACCAGAGGAATATAAAACAAGGTTAAATAATGAAAATTTAATGGACAAGCCTGAAGACAAAACACCGGAAGATGCAGAAAACGTTTCAGCATTTAAAAATCTTAACATCGATAACCAAGATAATTCAGTTGGAACTAAATCACCCTACAGCAAAACAAGTACATATAGGACTGGAAGAGCTTATAAAAGTAGCACATTTAGAGCCAGAAGTTTACAGCCATCTAAAACACTGGCAAATCTTCTACAGTCCGACTACTGGGATAAAATCAGTGATGCAGAAACCAAAGAAGTTGTTGATGACTTGGCAGAAAGTTCTCCGTCTAAATCGGACAATGCTGATCACAAGATAAAATAATCTCAAAACAAAAGGAAAGAAATCAATATGGTTCAATGTTTTTGGATCAAGACAATACATTTATTTGAAGAATAAGAATCTTTTTATGAACCAAATGGTTTGATGCGCCACAAATTTGGTCTACAGACTTTGAGGTCCGGCCTTGGCTCAAACTCATTTATATGTAAATGTTTAAGTACTGTATCGTTAGTATCTCGAGTATTATCGTCCTGCCCAAAAAGACGTTTTTGGGGGCTTATACAATGAGGTTCCTCCGTACGTTCATCACACTTTGTTTTTTCGAGTATAACTTCGAAGTTATTCAAGGTATCTTCAATATCAAACTAGTGGTCTTGAGGTGCTTTTTGATTATAGAACTTTGTTATATTAATATTTTTGCATTTCCTTAAAAAAAGGATAATACATTCATCATTTCGTTTCAGGCATCATAACTACAGACTCATTTAAGGTATTTTTAGCTCTATGGGTGCTCTTTGGAGGCCGAGCATCCGTGTCTTCTTCTGGAGTCCATTTTAGAATGTCACATGACTATTGTCATTATAAAGTGTAGATATATGTATTCAAAGTTTGTTGAAGACATGAAAGGTTATAAGGAATGTTAAGATCAAACACTGACTTTGAACTGAAACTGTGATAATGAAAATGAAATTAAACAAGAGATGTTTGTAAAACATATATGACCCCCTCGAGGGCTGTAACCCTAGTGTAACTGAAGATATTATGCTAAAACCAGTTTTCTATTTTTAGTAAAAAGTGACCTTGACCTTTGACCGATCCAAGCTTCCTTTCCGCATCTTGTGTTGGAGTTTTGTAAAAACGAGAAAGCCATTTAAATTCTTTTGAAATTAGTCATTTATTGGTCTAAAGGAGTTTCTTGAAGTTTAATATTAGTTTACAACTTTTTCTGCCATAAAAAAAACAAAAAAAACATTGTGGCTTCGCATTCATCTCATCCGAAAAACAAACCTTCAAATCAAATTTGGCGAACTTGGAAACCAATCACTTGTTTACTGAAGTATTTAAGCAAAATGTGAATTAGTAAAATGATAACAACAGAAAACATACCATCACATAAGCTCATCCGGCCTCTGGACAGTAGAGCTAAAAATTAAAACAAAAAAAGGATAAAGCATTTCAGTTTAATTTATTTAAAATACAATATTAAATCCATCCATCTCTAACATCTAATAATATCACAATTAATCGTAAAACTTTTTCTCCTAAAATAACAAGTGTAAAGCAAAAACCTAACAATAAATAGTTAACATATTTTACAGTTATCACAGTTTTGCTTGATGAGATACAGAGTATATATTATCATAGAACTAATGAACAACTACATAATTAGATCAAATACATACAGTAACAACAGTTTTCACAAACAAGTTTATAATTTAACACCGCAAATCATTTAGACATCTCCGACATACAAGGTTTGAATATACAGTGCTTAATGTTTATATTTGAATACATTATATGATAATGAATAGAAATTCAGGTAGAAAGGAAAAATTTAAATCACACATGTACATATAAACTCTGTAATAACACTGGGTGATTTTGCTACTTACTGTACATATTCTCCATGCAAAATATATGGTTTAGTGTGTGCCCCTTTTCAAGGCAATCATAGTAAACCCTTCCCGCTCATCTAGTTTATATTTTCTTACAAGGAAATCGCAGTAAAAGGTTCATAATACGCAAATGTACAGTTCAGTTTTAGCTATATTTAGTTTTAGCTATATTTAAAACACAAACATTAAAAAGGTTTTAATAGCAAAACATACTGTTCAAAATGTAATAAATAAGATGGTTTTGTTTGTGAATGTGATATAACAATAATAAACAAAATTTTACTGGCATTTGTTATTGTATCGTTATTATAAATTAAAGTTTTAATAAAGTTTCTAATACAGTGAAAATCCTAGCAGCAGCACGAAACAGAATTTGCAGCATTTGCAGAGTTATTTATAATGCTTACCAAAATAGATGATGTGGAAAGTCCATTGTTGTTAGAATTGTCGATTTCCGCAACCCAATAATCAGGTGTATTTGTTTCTATAAATAACTTACGAAATGTACATTGATGAAATTGAATGTTGTTTTAACGCCTCAACAACACTATATCTTATTTAGAGATGCCCCAGAGAGGGTAATTCTAAATGTGAAGCAAGGATACTATCCTACTCTTCTTAACGAATAGATTCCTACTTTTTTTTATGTGCTCGGATGATACACGGGACCGCCCAGTTTATTCCGCATCTGACAGACGAGGATTGGAGAAAGAACACACCAACGAAACTCAATGGCGCCAGTGAGGCTTGAACCCAGATCCTTTAGAAATCAGGAAAAGAGAAATCTTAAAGTCATGAAGTGAGAAATAAGAATGTAAGGAATTAAAAAACTATGGAAATCAGAAGAAATGATGTCGGAAGTCCCTCCTGGGGGCTTCCATAAAATGGAAATGCCCAACTTTATAGTATTGCCATACTGGAATACCATGCCGTACATACAACATTGAGTCACATTATTCTGATACTGGGCCGACCAGTCCTAGCCCTATCCTTTAAATTCTGAGTGTCAAGCAATTGGGCCACTAGTACCCTTTTTAGGAAGTCTTAGTATGACCAAGTCAGAGTCTACTGTAATTACAACACAGATGAATATATAAGTACTTATTTTGAGTTGGTAGCTTATACTGTAATTTAATTAAAGTTTGCAAGGCGTTATTAACACATGTTTATTAACATAGACTTGCGATGGCCGAGTGGTTAACATACATGTATTTGCAACTCGTCCAAGGTCCCGGGTTCATTCCCAGTGGAGTCACATCTTAAATTTTTAAAAATGCACTCCTGCAGTATCTTACTCGGTCAAGGTACTTTGAAAGTATGCCATCTTTCAAGGCGGATGTAAACCCGTCGTTCTCGTTGCAGGGAGTGCCATCCCCGTGCAAGTTTTAGTGATTCACAACTATAAACCTAAGTCTGATCTCTGTTTTGAGGCATCATATGTACCCCAATAAAGGGTTTGGAATTTTAAAAAAAAACTGAATTAATGTTTTGAGAATTGGCCTAGAATCTTATTACCTGCAGAACTGCAGAGTTGCTGCAAATTCTATAGTAGACACTCCATTTACGATGGAGCCACGTTTCCACATTTGCATAATATGCGGTGTCTTAAAGAAAACCTTGCATGAGCATGATAAAAAATGACAAAATGAACACGAAGGGGGTTCCTACCCATCTGCCTGCCACCACACGCGGATTTAAAAAAAAGAAGAAACATACGGAAATGTAACCTGTAAATAAACCCTAAGCAATATTAGACATCAAAATCTATATTTAGTAGCATGCACTTGACTTGTGTCCATTACGAACAAACAAAACATTTATAGAAACCTTTGTCATATTAACATTTTGCTGTTTGAGGTTATTCGTACCGCTGCTAGTATTTTCACTGTAATAGAATTACCAATCCATCCATCATATTCAAGTCTCGTTGGCAATTATCAATAATATCTTCTAACTATGCATCAACTATGCATCAATAAACAAAAATCTAAAGCAACATGAAATCAATGCATCGGAATCATGATGTAGTGAAACATAACTATATTGTTTCACTATTATTATTTTTAAATATTAATTTTATACATTTTGTTTAAGGTTTAATAGTAATATTTTCAGTCTGACAGTAAACTCTAAGTTAATAATTCTATTACCAAGTGCAAGGTTTAAAAGGTGGAAACTTGAATTTCTTGGATTTTATTTGGAATTTCAGTTTTTATAGATATGATATCTTATTTATTTCAAGTGATTTAATAGATTTCTAAGAAACATAATTTTAAAAGTTTACCAACCTTGCTTTAATCTGAACAGGGCCTCTCAAATTTGAAGTACCGGTACATATTACAAACTTTAGTTTTGAAATTAATAAAATTAACTGAACTTCAATACTGATTAAATATTCAAACCAGCATGTTAAGTCTTAAATACAGAGCAGCCTTTCACTTGTGAAAAACACTGAAAATGGGAATATGCAATATCAGACACAAAACATATTTATATATTTCACAAGAAATAGCTTGGTCACCTGTGACCACATTTGTAATGTCACTGTGTTCCTTACAAACACTATTAAACACAGCTTTGCATACGAGTCTATTGCACTTGTAACAGCTTGTATCACTATTCCTCCGCAGCAGGCCATTCATCCTCTGGCAAAGTTCTCTTCAAACCTAAGGAAAATCGAAAGTAAACAATGTGAACTTGTACAATACATATGCATTATTTTCTCTAAATACAGCAAAGTTTAATGCCAAGCTTAATTCAAGCCAGTCTTGTGACATATGCCCTTTATAAGTACTCAAAATGTATTTGTGTGTTGTTTTTTTGAACGTTGTAAAAAGTATCAAAATCTAGTTCATGAAAACAGAGCCTGAAGTTTTTTTTGTCAGTGATTTGCTGTATCCAGTGCTTTGAAATGGTTCACATTAAACAGAATATGAAAAAAAGAAGCGTTTCTACTAAATGCAGATTTTATTGTATCAGTTTTACAAATTTATCACCTTTAACTATGATATTATTAAAGTTCAACTATCTAATAAATACAAAAAAACATTGCATCATGTTTACCTGTAACTTAGACCTGTGTTTTTTTTGTTGTTGTATTTTAGGCCTCAATAGCAATAGTGGCTATGAATAGGTAGATAACTCTATGCACATAGTATTGAACATTATATGATATTGCCCATGAATCTATATGAAATCTTATAATACAAAACCCTTTACCTTTCATGTCAAAAGTAGACTGATCTGGTTTTTCAAAGAAATCCTCAGCTTGGTTTCCGGGACTGGACTCGCCCGAGGAGACATACCAGGAAACGCTTTCTGGACTGGCAGAGTCATACTGACTGTCTATATCACAGTCCGGACATCTACGTGGAGTAGCACTTGGGCCTCGTGGGTAGCCATCATCTTCAGGGTCCCTTAGGTAACCTCTTATGGCACCGCCATGATGATCTGGACGGATTCTGCTCCAAAGTGAGTGGTCAGGTTCTATGGCCATTATCTGAAACATATATAATATATGTATCGAATAGTTAAATTAAACTTTTCAATTCTGAACTTCTAATAAATGTGTAAACTAATAGCCTCTTAAGTTTGTCGTCTTTTTTAAATATCTACAATAGACGTTCTAAATGGCAGAATCTATAGTTCTGTTTTTCATGATGGTTGGAGATTGGCATGTGTGACATGTCTATATATTGACACAGAGATATGATGTCTGAAGGGAACGAATACATCATCAGCCTCATCCCATCTAGACTTAAATTGCTTTAAAAGAAAAGGAGTGAACAGTTTTGTTTTTTATTGCGTATGCTATACATACATTTATAGCAATTTATGTTCTTTCAAAGCTTTAAACACTTTTTTTGTAATATAGAGCATATATAATCATAAAACTGTCATTGCGCTTTGATTTTATGGTGACAAGGTTAGAATGCTGGCAATTTAAACACATGCTTGAACTTCACTCCTGCACTAGAACTGAGGGCTATTTGTCTTACTAATCCATTTATAAGTATGCAATAACATGTCATGAGAGACCATGTTATTGTAGCCTAGGAACACTCACCTCATCACAGCATCTCCTACTGACGACAGCACAATAATCCAGCTTTGTCCACAGTTTATCCCTTTTCATGAGAAACTTTGGGAACCGGTCCCTCCATTTGTCACCCAGAGCCCAGGGAAATATCTCGTACTTAATCTCTTCTTCATCTTCTTCCATGTCATTGGCTAAGTACCTGCAAATTATAGACAAAATATGTAAGGAGAAGCATTATTATTAAAATTATAGAAGTATGGCACTGGATGACTTGGCATAGTTTACGCACTAATATATTAGATCATAGATATGGGTAAGGGTGTATTCAAGCACATCTTCACGAAATACAATGTCAGTCACAATCTTGGTACACCCAATGACTTTATTTGTCCTTATGTTGTTCCTGCTGAGAATTAAACATAACAAAAGTGCCATTGTTGTGGACCTATTACAATGCCACTACATAATATGTCCCTTCAAGTCTAGAAAAGGTCAAGAGAAGACCGATTGTTAGTGTAAACAATTTTTTTAGCAACAAAGTGCTTATCTGATACTTACAGAGCAACAAAGAAATTTGTCCTGGTGTATTCTCTGATTTTGTATCCTGCCCTTTTGAAGTAAGCAAAGACCATTGCAAGGAGATACTGGAAAATAAAACAGATAGTTGCATTCCACATTTAAGTGTATTACAATCAAACTTAAAAAGCAGATGTCAACAGATTTTCAAATATATGTTGGCTTCGAACCAACAAAGTTATTGATCAGTTCGGTGTTAAAAAATTAACTAGACAAATGTCCAGGAATGTTCTAAATTAAAATACAGAATGAATGAAAGACCTCTAAGAACTTTAAAAAAGGTTCATGCATTAATGCCAGGTCATATCTAAATTTGGTGAAAATCCAACAGGCACTTTAAGAGATGTCATTTACAGCAACTGTTAATTGAGTCTGAACTATGATTTATTACCTTTGAAATATAGGTAGGGTACTTTAAGTATGCGGCATTACTCCATTTGCACTTTCTGGCGAGGTTTCTGAAGTCTGAAGACAACATGCAATGCCTGCATAAACTGTCATATTTTAATTGACGAAACTTTAAATACCATCGGCAATGTTAATGTTACGAAATGAGATTTCAGATGAGAGCGAGATAAACATTGATTCAAACAGGACTTGTTGCATAACGTGCAGTCGTTACAAAAAACGACTAGATCTGACAGTGTTATATTTTTCTCTTGGTGAGCTTTATGCATGAATGTTAGGTATTTAATGGTTTAGTCAATTGCAATACGGCAGCTGTCTATGCATATACATTGCGTAATGTCTTCAGAAAGACAAAAAAAACACCGGAAAGTGTGAATGATAGTCCTATTTACAACACTATATATAAAACTGTAACCTCCAGAGCAGGTGCCAAATGATGACCAAGGAAATATGACCCCAAGGTCATCATTTGGACACATTTGATACAGGACCATAAACTTATGCTACATACAAACCATCAGACCTATTGGTTTCAGAAGATTTTCCTGATGTCACAAGTTGATATAAAACTGTGGGGTGGGGAGCATCTATATGACAGCAAAATGTTCCTATTAAAAGAAGGTCAGTGTGAATGACCTTGACATACCTTTAACATTTTATTAATTGTATGTGACTGACAGCGCTAAAGTGGGGCAACAATGGAGTGGGATGTAAAAAAGTGCCAGGGTGGGGCTGAGATGCCCATATCGCTGTCAGTCACTATTTGATACAAAATCACTGTCCCTGGTGATGATGGACACATTTTCTAATTCTTTCAAAAATAGGATTTTAAAATCATGATTTATTTTATTTGGCCTTAAATATATACCCGAGAGAATGAAAATGACAAAAAGAGTTATCTTTATTCAACAACAAGTAAAAGTGAATGAATTTATGAATGAATGAATGTTGTCAATGGCTTGGGTCATATCAGGTTCAAAATGGGGATGAGCAAAAAATGACAGTAATGGAGATGATAATTGTTTCTAGAAATGAATATCCTGTTCATTTCAAAATCATGGTAGTAAAAAAGAAACATTCATACATAACCCCGAGGACAACAAGCAGGTTGGTATAAATAAAAAGCATTTTAGACTGTTTCTGTATAATAATAGAAAGTGTCTATCAAATATTTGCTCCATGAAAAACAATTATGGACACTCCTTTTGTTGACTGACGGTGTTTGTTTAATTTCTGATTTGAAGAAGTTTGAGCTGAGTGATATATAGCCATACAAAAATCTAATTTTAAAGGGGCACACGGCAATCTTGATTCTTAAAAAACTTGCGGCCTCCCTTTCTGCATAACATGCATTTGTACAATCATTAATATTAATTAAAAGAATAGTATAAAGCAAATTGTTTTTGCATATAGCTAACTGTTGATTTTATTGCACCAATAATACATTTAAACCTGTCAAAGAATAAGAAAAGAAAATGAAAATTGAAAATTTTATTCAATTATATGCAAGCAGGTAAAATTATAAATACTGGATTAATCAATCGAGATGCTAAAAATTGTAATGCTTGATAGAAAATTTCAAGATTGCCGTGAGTCCCTTTAAAACATAAATGATAATTTCTGAAAAAGAATCTGTCAAAATATTGAATTTTCGTCTGGTTGTTGTAATATATCTACCGGTATATTTTTTATTTTATCTAAAAAACATATATATTTTAATTTGTTAAAATCGGGTCAAATAGAAATCTATAATTCTTACATAATATTTTTTTTTGCCTTTAGTACCGTTTCACTTAAATTAAATACAGAAGATCAAGCAAATGCAGTGGATGTAACTCAACATGAGTTGCACTTATTTAGACATCTTTCATTTGTGTCGAAGCAAAACAATTCGGTGAAATTCTTATATTAGTCGACCTAACCATTTGACTAATAATGACAATTACGTCTATTTTTACCTTATCTGTTATCCTCATGCATTTGTCCACATAAAGGAAGTCTTGGATATGTTCATCCTCTGCAATAAGAAATTTATTTTATTATAAGTGAGGCCCTACTGAAGAAAGACCCTAGTGGCTGCTTTATTTAACCAGACCGACAATAACAAATTGTTGTTTCCGTTCCTTAAAACCCATTATAAATGTGGTCTACCTAAACTCGCTGTAGCAATCCTAGATATGGCAATGTTTTCGTTACTATCTTTAGAATATTCTTCTTTGAATTTCATAATGCTTTTACTGTCTTCCAAAAAAACTAGAGCTATATATCACTGAAGGTGATTAATACCCATGCTTGGTGGCCTGTTTGAATATGTTTGTAGACTATAAAAAGGTACTGATTCTTTGTTTTCATATAAATTGACAAAATAACAAATTTAATCAGTGTTTTCTTTAAGAGTAAGTTGGTGCCGAAATCATTTCCCTCCTCAAAAAGCTTTTTTTTTCTCCCTTTTTTGATGTGAATTTAATTATAAATGAAACACTGAGACTTAATACATATATAAAATACTACCTTTATTCTTTATTTTAACATTGTCAAAATTCCCCCTTTTTCCAATTCACGTCGAATCTTCCCCCATTTAACTAAAGGGCCCGACCCACTTTCCCAAAAAGTAAAAAAAAACACTGTTAATGCAAATTATTTGAAGGTAATATAACACTCCCGCACTGATGTCCAGTCAGAATAGGTATCGCTGCCTTAATATGGATGTATGGGAATACTCTTAAGTTTGTACTGAGTAAAGTCTCAATTACAAATAATTAAAAAATAAGTCGAGTATTATGTAAAATTAGTGGAGTATAACAGTATGAGGTCTTAAATTTAGTAGCTATTTTCAAATAATAAGAGAAAGGAAAAGAAAAAATGAACGATTATATGTTAAATAACGCGACAAATAATTAAAATATGTGGAGTCTTATGTAGAAATTAGTGGAATGTAACTTTATGAGGTTTTAAGGGCTATTGGTCAGCCATCTTTGAAAAGAAAATCCAAAATGGATTGGCGGCCATTCAATTGACAAATTTATTTAACATAAAAAACAAAACGTCTTCGAGTAAAATTGTACTAAACTTTTCGAATATAAAGGGCACTATTTCTGCCAAATAAATATTGTTTCTGATATTTATATGTTCACATCAATAGTGTTGCATTACTGTCATCTATTATATCATTGACAATGTTCATGCCTATAATATGCATTTGGATGAAAATTTCAATTAACCATACCCCATCCATTTTGGATGTTCTTTTCAAAGATGGCTGACCAATAGTCCTTAAAGGGACAGTCATGGCAATCTTAATTGTGTTAAAACGTTAAGTTTTCTTCATAACTTGCATTTTTTCAATCATAAATATTAATTATACGCATAGTATAAAGCAAATTGTTTTTGCACATTACTGACTGTTGATAATATTGCACAAATAATATATTTAAACTATGTCATAATCTGAAGAAAAAATGAAATCTCAAATTTTTATTTACTTATATGTAAGCAATTTTAAAGTCAAAACGATATTGGATTAATGTATCGTGTCGCAAATTTTAATGTTTAATAAAAACTTCAAGAGTGCTATGTGTCCCTTTAAAATTAGTAATGTGTAACCTTATGCTATTTTCAAATAATAAGAAAAAGGAAAAGAAAAAATGCAACAATTATCTAAGGGTATGTAGCGACACAGCCAAACAAGCTCTATTATTGAGAGTTCTGAAAAACTTGGAAAAGGGTGAAAGAATTATCAAAATCGGATGATAAACAAAAAAGATATGACCATTTTGGTTGTTCTAAAACGAATATGGAAGCCGCCATTTTTTAAAACTATGACATCATAGTTCCATAAATGGTATATTGATAAATATCATATAAAACAAGGAAAATCACTGCAAATGGATGCATTTTTTTTACTGGTCATATAAAGCGTTACTGCCATTAAGTATTACATATATTTCATACAGTTGCGGTCATTTTATCCCATTTTAATATTCCATATATGGTCATTTAAAACCGTGATGTCATAGCTCTCAAAATGGCCTCTTCCATATCCGTTTCAACAGAAACTTCAAATGATCATAATTATCTTCTTTGTTTATCATCCGAATTTGATAATTCTTTCACCCGTATCAAAGTTTTTCAGAACTCTCAATAATAAAGATGATTTTTGCTACATTCCCTTTAAATAACGCGACAAAAAATTAAAATATGTGGAGTCTTATGTAAAAATTAGTGGAGTGTAGGTTAACCTTATGAAGTCTTATAATTAGTGGAGTGTAATCGTATATGGCTTTCATTAGTAATTTCACATCATACGAAAATGGAAAAGCAAATATGCAACCATTATCTGCTAAATAACTCAAAGCAGGGATTTTTCGACATGTTTGGAAGTGGGGCCACTAGGGCCTTTTGAATTGGGAAAAAATGCGCGTGAAATCTACAAATTGGGAAAAATAATAATCCTACTATATTACATACTATATTACATAGTAGGGCCTAAATTAAAATATTGTTTGTTTGCCCTTTACCTACCGACCCGGATTTTTAGCTCCGACTCAAAATATTTTATTGCGTTTCCAAAATGTTTTATTTTTTATTTTTCATTTTTTATTTTCTTTGATGACGGTCTTTTGTGATCCTTTTCGGTTGATGCTCTAACAGCCTATGTTAGTCAGGAGCATTTAGAAACTAGCATGCTGTGTCTATAGGATGATAAAGTGTTTGTATGATCGTTTTAGTAGTGCATTGACGCAGTCAGAAAAATGAGTCGGAAACTGCAATATTTCATCATTTTACAATAAAATATGCAAGAAAATATAGTTTTATCAAATAAAATAAAACAATTTACCTACCTACCTTCCCAGTGATTGTTTGCTGGGTAGGTAAAGGGTAAACCAACAATATTTTAATTTAGGCCTAAGGCACTAAAAATGTTTGGATTAGTTTCAAAATCAAGCTCTTATACAAGTCTGCAACAAATACATTGTCATTGTCAAATAGGGGTACATGTTTTATATAAAAATAAAAACAAATTGTATTTTGGGAAAATATGTGGATGGATTGGGATGGGGCCAAACTTTGGCCCCAAACTGGGCCTAAAAATCCCAGCAAAGCGATTCCTTTGTATAGCCCTCACCAAACCTTGTTCGGCGGGTGGTATAAATATGTGGAGTTTTCCCTAACAAGAGGCCCAAGAGGGCCTGTGGACACTACTGGCTAAAGATAAAGTTTATGTATAAGGGGCCATAATTCTTTCAAAATCATTCAAACTGAACATGGCGATGACATCTGCAACTAGGCTTGGTACTGATCATCCTGCTAAGTTTCGCTGAAATCCAGCCAGAGGTTCAGGATAACTAGTCTGTACAAAATTAGTGTATTAAAACCTTTAATGGGTCAACTCTGCCAAAATTAATTCAACTGGAACAAGACAATGAAATGCACAACTAGGCTTGGTACTAATCATTCCTGCCAAGACTTGATGAAATCAGGCCAGGGGATCAGGAGAATTAGTTGGGACAAAGTTTGTGCATTAAAACCTTAAAAGGGCCAAAAATCATTCAACCAGAACACTTCAATAACCAAGCTTGGTACTGATCATCCCTCCCAAGATTTGTTGAAATCAGGCCAGGAGATCAGGAGAATTAGTTGGGACAAAGTTTGTGCATTAAAAACTTATAAGGGCCAAAATTCATTCAACTGGAACACGACAATGAAATGCGTAACCTGGCTTGGTACTGATCATCCCAAGATTTGTTGAAATCAGGCCAGGGGATCAGGAGAATTAGTTGGGACAAAGTTTGTGCATTAAAACCTTAAAAGGGCCAAAAATCATTCAACCAGAACATGGCAATGATAGGTGCAATTAGGCTTGGTACAGATCATCCCTGCCAAGATTCGCTGAAATCCGGCAAGGAGTTCATAAGAGACTAACCTGGACAAAGATTGTGCATTACAATATTTAAAGCTTGATACTGATCATCCTTGTCAAGTTTCGTTGAAATCCGGCGAGGGGTTCAGGAGAACTAGCCCGGAAAAGGTTTGTGTATCAAACAACTTTGAAGGGCCAAAACTCCGCCAAAAGTAGGTAAACCAGAACAAGATATGCACAACTAGGCTTGGTGCTGATCATCCCTGCAAAGTTTCGTTGAAATCCGGCCAGGGGTTCAGGAGAACTAGTCCAGACAAAGTTTGTCTATTAAAACCTTTAAAGGGCCTTAACTCTGCCAAAATCATTCAAAACAATTCGAAACAAGGTGACTATATAATATTATGTACAACTAGGCTTGGTACTGATCATCCCTGCAATGTTTCACTGAAATCCGGCTAAATGAAGGCCCTTTTGTCTTAATGAGGCCAAAATATAGCATATTTCAGACAAGAGGCCCAAGAGGGCCTGGTGGGGGTGGAGGGATGTATTTGGCTCATGTTTGACTAGCTTTAAAACTTTCGTTAATATAAACACTCAAACCAAGTTTGACATACGACCCAGGGAAGGGGTCAAATTTGACCCCTGGGTCACCAGTTGAACAAACTTAGTAGAGGACCATAAGCTGAGTGTAAAGACAAAATATTAAACTGCTGGCTCTTGTAGTTTCAAAGAAGAAGATTAGTTTTTCCCTATATCAGTCTATGTAAAATTGTGACCCCTGGGGCAGGGCCAAATTTGACCCCAGAGTCACCATTTGAACAAACTTGGTCTTAAGGTAACTGCAAAATATTAAACCTTTGGCTCTTATAGTTTCAGAGAAGAAGATTTTTGAAGTTTTTCCCTATATAAGTCTGGGGCGACCCCAGGGTCACCATTTGAACAAAATTGGTAGAGGATCCATAAGCTGCTAATAAACTAGATAAGAATTATCACTGAAGGTGATGAATACCCCCACTTTTTTTCTCTAGCTGATGATGGGCAAAATCAAGAATAATAAATGTCTAAAATATCTGTTAATTTCTTAACGTGAAAGAAATTTTAATTGAAACAAAGGTCCATAACCATTAATGCAGAGACACATCATATCATCACGTGTGAACTGTATGTTAGGTGTAATAACAATCCATGAAAAGTGTTAAAGTGAAAGCCACATGAAGTTCATTATAGAGTGAAAAACTTTAAATCAAAAAGGCTGTGATTCTGTAATAAATTAGGCATCAACAATTTGCGATGTAGAAGGACATAAGGTAATCAGATGTTATGTGTACATGAAGTTTGGGAACAATCAATTCGAAAATGTTTGAGAAAAAATGTGTCAACCGGTCATTAGGCCTAACAATAAAATATGTGTTTCCGGTTTCCCGATTGACCCTACTTTTTCTCCGCCGACCCTAAATATTTTTAGCGAAAAAAACAAAAAACAATTAAAAAAATATATATATTTTTATTCAAATGATAATTTTATTAGCCAGAGTAGTTAAACATCTAATCTGGATCCAAATGTTTGCAAAGGTTATCAAGAAGTTGCCTTAGTACAAAAATGGCATAATATATGCGAACAATATATATCTAAAAAATATCTAAAAAAAAACACTTTTTCCTACCTACCTACCCTAACTTTTTGACAGGGTGAAACCAGAAACACACATCTTTTTTTTTTAGGCCTTATACAATATTAGAGTGGAAAATTCTAAGTCCAACAAAGGGCCATAACTCTGTAATAAATTAGGCAATCAATGATGGGTGAATGTTGAGGGACATAAGGTCATCAGTTGTTATGTGTATATATTAAGTTTGGAACAATCAATTTGAAAAAGTTTGAGAAAAAAATGTGTTAACATGTCATTATACACTATTAGAGTAGAAAATTCTAAGACAAACAAAGGGCCATAATTCTGAAAAAATTAGGCAATCAATGATGGGTGATGTACAGGGACATAAGGTCATCAGTTGTTATGTGTATGTAACCGGGTACAGGTATATGGTGAAATATCGATTCTTAACCGTATGTACTCAATAGCTCAGTGGTTAGAGCACTGGTACGGTAAACCAGAGACCCTGGGTTCGAGTCCCGGTTGAGGAACGATTTTTCCACCACCTGTTATACTTGGGGGTTCGTCCGGGATACAGGACCGTGTCTGTTAGCATGAAACAGTATGAAAATAAGTCTGATAGCCGGCCTGGAGTTAACTCTATCAGAAATTCAGAGACGTTTTTCAATCTGGTGGAGGTGTATGTAACCGGGTACAGGTATATGGTGAAATATCGATTCTAACCATGTGTCCTCGATAGCTCAGTGGTTAGAGCCCTGGTACGGTAAACCAGAGACCCTGGGTTCGAGTCCCGGTTGAGGAACAATTTTTTTCACCACCTGTTACATTTGGGGGCTCGAACCCGGGACCTTCGGACTACCGTTCCGATGCTCTACCGACTGAGCTAGCCGGCCAGACAATGCAACATCAATCTACCTGTTAGATATTTGTAACCGTGACACACTCCCCCTACAGGCTGAAATTCGTCCTCGAATTTCCATGGGTACAGAGAATCATTTGCATGTTTCTCAAAGTTTACTAAGTCACGGCCCCACGTTGGGCGCCAAATGTCACAGGGCTAAAAAAATGTGCAGCCAGACCGGGGCTCGAACCCGGGACCTTCGGACTACCGTTCCGATGCTCTAGCGACTGAGCTAGCCGGGCGGACAATGCAACATCAATCTACCTGTTAGATATCCGTAACCGTGACACACTCCCCCTACAGACTGAAATTCGTCCTCGAATTTCCATGGGTACAGAGAATCATTTGCATGTTTCTCGAAGTTTACTCAGTCACGGTCCCCCGTTGGGCGCCAAATGTCACAGGGCTAGAAAAATGTGCAGCCAGACCGGGGCTCGAACCCGGGACCTTCGGACTACCGTTCCGATGCTCTACTGACTAAGCTAGCCGGCCGGACAATGCAACATCAATCTACCTGTTAGATATTCATAACCGTGACACACTCCCCCTACAGACTGGAATTCGTTCGTCCTCGGATTTCCACGGGCATAGAGAATCATTTGCATGTTTCTCGAAGTTTAATTCAGGGACGAATTTCAATCTGGTGGAGGTGTATGTAACCGGGTACAGGTATATGGTGAAATATCGATTCCTAACCATGTGTCCTCGATAGCTCAGTGGTTAGAGCCCTGGTACGGTAAACCAGAAACCCTGGGTTCGAGTCCCGGTTGAGAAACAATTTTTTCACCACCTGTTATATTTGGCGGCTCGTCCGGGATCAAGGACCGTGACTGTCAGCATGAAATAGTATGAAAATAAGTCTGACAGCCGGCCTGGAGTTTACTCCATTAGAAATTCAGGGACGAATTTCAATCTGGTGGGGGTGTATGTAACCGGGTACAGGTATATGGTGAAATATCGATTTCTAACCGTATGTCCTCGATAGCTCAGTGGTTAGAGCACTGGTACAGTAAACCAGAGACCCTGGGTTCGAGTCCCGGTTGAGGAACGATTTTTTCACCACCTGTTATATGTACATGAAGTTTGGGAACAATCAATTTGAAATTGTTTGAGAATTTTTTTATTAACAGGTCATTATACAATATTAGAGTGGAAAATTCCAAACAAATGGCCATAATTCTGTAATAAATTAGGCACTTAATGATGGGTGATGTACTGGGACATAAGGTCATCAGTTGTTATGTGTACATGACGATTGGGAACAATCAAGGCTGTTTTTTCCCCAGAAATAGGGGAAATAGCAAGCCTTAGCCCGAGGACACCAGTTTTGGGGTAGGACACCAACTTTGTCAAGCTGTGTATTTCGACAGCAACCCTCGATTTCTGGGGTGAAAATAATAAAATCTGTATCAAAACTGTTCACTTTATTCTTAATAGTTGCACTGTTAACTAATAACTCCTGATATTCTATTTGAAGATTTATTTTTTTTTACACTGGTACATGTGCTGAATGATGGCGCCAATCAAATTGATCAAGGCGCATGCACCAAAAGGGTAGCAACACCCTTCTTCTATATACTAACAAAATACCGGTTTATCATATAGATCAGTGTTTTTTCCCCCCTTATATAAAGCGGTACCACAAAATGGTACCATTCCCACAAAATGGTACCATTCCCAATGGCAAAAAGTATGTTTTTTCCCAATTGGAGTTAAGAGTGAAGCCTTAAACAGAAGAAGGGGAAAGTAAGGTGAGTTTGGGTAATGAAATACTACAAGAGATGACCACATGTTATTGTGGTTGCAGGGTATTTGGGCATGCAATATTGCTTTTGTTTGACAAGTGAAAAATTCCCAATTTAAGGCAAAACAACACGAATATTCCCAATTGAATGGGTACCGGTACCATTCCCAAAAGCGTGAAAAAAATTGTTGTGTATGCACTACCTAGAAGACGAAAGAAGCTTTTCATTTCCTTTCCCCTGACAAGGAAACTTTGTCTTTTCTTTGGCTTTGGCTGTTCAACCCTAGTTTGCTCTCTGAAATGTTGTCCGGCAACACGGTCACGTGGACGGATATAATTGTCATGATTGAAAAAAAGCAGATCCCAGTCGCTTTTTAACTTTTTAGCAACATGACTGTCCGATTGCACATGTTGTACCAAAACCTTTTCTTGTTCAAAATGCCTTTTCAATGCAGATTTTTTTGGATGTCCTTTTCTTGGAAATGTTGGAACTTCTTGAGCACATGCGACTGTTAAAAGCTTCTCAAAATTAGATGACATTGGCAGTTTTGCCAAGCACTTTCCTTCAAATCCTGGATGATAAGTTGCGTTGCTTTTTTGAAGTTTTCTTTTTCCAATCACAGAAAACATTTCCAGGCCAGCTGTTCTGACACTTCCTGTCGTCTGCAAGGAGCGTCTGCTAATTGCCAGACTGGGTTTGCAGTTTTTTCTCTTTCAATGCGAAGCTGCAATGAGATTTTCAGTACCAGTCTGACTTCTGTTTTTGCGCACTGTATTGAAACATGTACGAGGTAGATAATAGTAGCCTACTCGCGATGGAAAAACTGCGGCATCTAACATGTATTTTATTATTATACAGGTAAGTCTTAAAGATATACGTGTAATACGACCAGTCCGCGCATATGACAGTGTTCTCCGTGCCTACTGAATTTTGAGAAGAGGAGTATACAACTACAGAAGCAGACCTCCTGGCTATGTTACGAGTAGGCTCCAGGGGTTCTTAACGGTAACTGGACATCATTAGCAGACATACTGGTGGACCTAGTCCCAAGTCATATGCTTCGCCCAAATGATAGAAGAACAGGAGAAGTTCAGCGCTTGTATCAACCAGCCATACAAAGCAGGGTCTATAACAACTCTTTCTACCAGAGGAAAAATACAGGACTGGAACATACTAAAGACAGCGACCACATAGGCCACTACACTGGAGGGGTACATGGCTGCCATCCGAGGCTCGACAGCCGTGTCCAAGGGCTTCTAGTCATCACGACCGTGTACACTGTTTTAAACGGTATAATTCTACACATTTTAACTGTAAAAACTCATTCCCCTTAGAGGTCAACAGTACAGTATTATGAAATACTTTTGATCTAGTACTGGAAGAAGAAGAAGAAAAAGAAGAAGAAGAATTGGCTTGGTCCAAGGTCTTATCCCTGAGGTATTCCTGATTCTATGATGGCCCTGTCAGATGATTGCCCCTCAAAAACTACTGTTTGTGACATGTCAAAAACGATTTTATCCATCCTTGTTTTCGCTCGTATAGAAGTTTGTGCATCAGACGTATTTATGTTGCCGTTTTCCCCTATACGCAAGTTTGTATGTCGTCTGTGAATTCCAACAGCTGTGTTTCAGGTTAATCTGACTGCGGAACCCATGTTACAATGAGAAGATGATGTGTTAAAAGTATGATGTGTTAAAAGTGTTTCTCTGCATGTTTCGTGATGTGGTTGGTTACATTATCTATATTCAAGGATATTGCATGATCACACCCATATCAGAGAGTAGGAATGTAGTTTTCTGCCTCTTAAGTACATTTTTGAAGGCTAGTGTTGCTAGAGCTGTTGTGGATGTATTTTGGGCCTCGCCTCTGTCATATAATCGCCTGGCAATGATGTTCAGTTTATGTAAGATTACCTCGGTGAGGAATTGAAGGAACCACTGAGGTAATACTCGTGGTTTCATGTCGTCATGCCCAGCTGCCTTGTGTGGATCGTGGTAGTTTAGCATTTTTCCTATTTCATTACTGGTATTTTCTATATCTGGGAGAGTAGTCTCTTCAGATCTTGCAGGCATTTTCCTATGAATTTCAAACTCTTCTCTTTTAGTTTTTGATTTCTGTTTGAATAACTGAAATTGTGGATTAAGGATGTTGGCTTTGGTAAAAATCGATATTTGTTTCGTTTTGTTTCAGTGCTGTGATGTTGCTTTATCCGTCTTTTGTGTTTGATGTAGGTCCAAACACCAAGATAAAGTGTTCCTGCAAACATGAAATTAACTAGAAGGGTGTTCCCTGGATCACTTGTGTCTTCTGCCATGTTCTTGTTTAAGCAGTTACAATCTTACTTCAAAGTATAGTCAGGGGGTGCAATCTTTCATGAATTATGAAAGAGTGTTTTATATCTATACTGGCCAGCAGAGCTTAAGGGATCGCGAGTTGTCCGTCGTTTGTCTGTCCGTTAACTTTTACCTCGTTAAGACGATATGGCCTTCTTTTTTCAGCCAATCTTTACCAAACTTTACCACATTGTTAATATCAATGAAAGCTCGGACAAATTCGAAAACCAGCCAGATCGGACAAGAAATAGCGGAGTTATGGCCCTTGATTTAGTTAAAAATGCTATATTTTTCCACGTTAAGACGATAGGGCCTTCGTTTTTATCCGATCTTTACCAAGCTTTACCAGATTGTTAATATCAATGAAAGCTCGGACAAGTTCGAAAACCAGCCAGATCGGACCAGTAACAGCGGAGTTATGGTCCTTGCTTTTCTGAAATATACTATATTTTGGTCTCGTTAAGACGTAAAGGCCTTCATTTGACCAGATTTAGGTGAAACTTTGCAGGGATGATCAGTACCAAGCCTAGTTGTACATATTAATTACCGTGTTCCGGTTGAATGATTTTGGCGGAGTTATGGCCCTTTAAATGTTTTAATACACAAACTTTGTCCTGACTAGTTTTCATGAACCCCTGGCTGGATTTAAACGAAGCTTTTTAGGGATAATGAGTTCCAGGTCCCCGTTTTATGAAACAACTTACGACAATTTTGATTTTAAATTTTAAAAAAATGCCTCACTATAAATTAGACTTTTCAAATAAACGTGATTTCATTTCATTTTCTTATGCAGGTGATACTTCTGCTCGACGCGCACACATAATTGTCTACATAGTGGAAAAAAAAGTGAACGATTTTAAATTTTGAGAGTTATCGTAAGATGTTTAATTAGACAGACCCAAAGTCTTGTTGTGCAAATCATCACCGTGTTCTGGTTGAATGATATTTGGCAGAGTTATGGCCCTTTAAAGGTTTTAATATACACACTTTGTCTGGACTAGTTCTTCCACACCTTAAATACTTGAAGGCCAAATGCCTTAAAGCTCTTAACTTGCTTAAAGTTGTTGCAAACACTAATTGGGGAGCAGATCGAAAAGTCCTCTTGCGACTTTACAGATCTCTTATCAGATCCAAGCTGGACTACGGCTCAATAGTATATGGATCGACTCGCAAGTCGTACTTGCAGATGCTCGACCCTATACATAACGAAGGATTACGACTCGCCTTAGGTGCCTTTCGTACATCACCAGCCGAAAGTCTATATGTTGAAGCCAATGAACCATCACTGTCTCATAGACGAGACAAATTAGCTCTTCAATACGCCATTAAATTAAAGTCTAACCCTTCAAACCCAACTTTCGATAATGTTTTTAATCCTAGTTGTGAACCTCTTTTTGATCGAAAACCGAAGGCCATTCGACCATTTGGTCTTCGTATTAAGCCAAAACTAAGAGACACTGAAATCGACCTAAATTTGATTGCCAAGTACAAAGTACCACAAATTCCACCGTGGACTTTGGAAACTCCAACAATTACTTTTGATCTTTGTAATAATAACAAATCCAGTACAGACCCTACTGTCTTTCAAAGCAAATTTAATGAAATTAAATCGAAATACTGTGACTTTCAACATATCTACATATAGATGGAGATAAGGTAGCTGCAGCAGCTGTTATTCACAAACACAGAATAAAGAGCCGCCTGCCTGACAAGGCCTGTATCTTTTCAGCTGAACTTAAGGGAATTGAACTTGCCTTAAATTATATTCAGGAATCTGATGATGACCATTTTATAATCTTTTCTGATTCCCTTTCATCTCTTCAAGCACTGGGTAATATGAAACATGATAACCCAGTTGTGCTTCAACTTTTAGAAAAGTACAATGCTCTTATAATTGATAATATTATTATTTTCTGCTGGCTTCCAAGCAATGTAGGAATACGTGGTAATGATAGAGCTGATAGTGCTGCTAAGGCAGCATTAGATTTACATATATCTAATACCAAATTACCTTATACTGATTTTAAAAGTTGTATTAACACATATATTCGTAACTCTTGGCAAACCGCTTGGGATTTGTTAGTTAACAATAAACTCCATTCAATTAAACCGTTACTCGGAGAATGGCGTTCTTCTAGTAGACCCATTCGTCGAGAGGAAGTTGTCCTAGCCCGGTGCAGAATAGGGCATACACGTTATACTCATTCATATTTATTACAAGGTGAGCAATTACCAGAATGTATACCCTGCTTTGCACCGTTAACGGTCAAACTTGCTTTGCACCGTTAACGGTCAAACACATATTGCTGGAATGTGTAGACTTTGATCCTATGCGTCAAAGGTACTACAATGTTAATACTATGAAAGAGTTATTTGATACTGTAGTTTTTAGTCTTGTTTTAGATTTCCTAAAAGAGATCAGACAATATAAATCATTATAATGTGTTCTTATATATATTTAAATTACTTGTTTATATACCCGTTGACGGGCATTTGTTGATTTACATACATAGTTTATATTAACCTTATCATCACTTATTTTTTTAATAATTTTATCTTTATATATTTACATTAATTTTTAATTAATTCTTCATTTTTCATCAATTTTTGCGCACAATATGACCTATTTATGTGTCGACGTGCCGTAAAACACCATTCATTCATTCATTCTTCTGAACCCCTCGCCACTTTGCGGGGATGATCAGCTCCAAGCCTATTTGTGCATATCATTGTCGCGTTCCGGTTTACAGATTTTTTGGCGTGGCGGAGTCATGGCCCTTTAAAGGATTTAATACACAAACTTTGTCTGGACTAGTTCTCCTGAACCCCTCGTCAGATTTCGACGAAACTTTGCAGGGATGATCAGCACCAAGTTTAGTTGTGCATATCATCGTCGCTTTCCGGTTTACAGATTTTTGGCAGAGTTATGGCCCTTTTTAATACATATTTTGCGGGCTAGTTCTCCTGAATCCCTGGCTGGATTTCAACGAAACTTGACAAGGATGATCGGTATCAAGCCTATGTGTGCATATCATCGCCATATTCCGCTTGAATGAGATTTGGCAGAGTTATGGCCCTTTAAAGGTTTTAATACACAAACGTTGTCTAGATTAGTCTCTTCTGAACACCTTGCTAGATTATAGCGAATCTTGGCGGGGATGATCGGTACCAAGCCTAGTTACACCTGTCATTGCCGTGTTCTGGTTGAATGAATTTTGGCAGAGTTATGACCCATTAAATGTTTTAAAACACAAACTTTGCCTGGACTAGTTCTCCTGAACCCCTAGTCAGATTTCAACGAAACGTTGCAGGGATGATCAACACTAAGCTTAGTTGTGCATATCATCGTCGCTTTCCGGTTTACAGATTGTTGGCAGAGTTATGACCCTTTAATACACATTTTCCGGGCTAGTTCTCCTGAACCCCTGGCTGGATTTCAACGAAACTTGACAAGGATGATCACAATTAACCCTAGGTGTGCATATCGTCGCCATATTCCGATTGAATTATTTTGGCAGAGTTATGGCCCTTTAAAGGTTTTAATACACACACTTTGTCCAGATTAGTCTCTTCTGAACTCCTTGCCGAATTCCAGCGAATCTTGGCAGGGATGATCGGTACCAAGCCTAGTTGCACCTATCATTGCCGTGTTCTCGTTGAATGAATTTTGACAGAGTTATGACCCATTCAAGGTTTTAATACACTAACTTTGTACAGACTAGTTTTCCTGAACCTCTGACTCGATTTCAACAAAACTTGGGAGGGATGATCAGTACCTAGCCTAGGTTAGTATATCGTCACCATGTTCCGGTTGAATAAGTTTTGAAAGAGTTATTGCCCTTATACATAAACTTTATCTTTAGCAAGAGCGTCCACATGCCCTCTTTGACCTGTTGTTCGTCCGATCTTTACTAAACTTTACCAGATTGTTACTATCAATGAAAGCTTGGACAAGTTTGAAAACCAACCAAATCGGAGAAGTAACACCGGAGTTATGGCCCTTGATTTAGTTAAAAATACTGTGTTTTACCTCGTCAAGACGAAAGGGCCTCATTTGGTCGGATTTAAATGAAACTTTGCAGGGATGATCAGTACCAAGCCTAGTTGTACATATCGTCTCCGTGTTCCGGTTGAATTATTTTAGCGCAGTTGTGGTCCTTTAAAGGTTTAAATACACAAACTTTGTCTGGACTAGTTCTCCTGAACCCCTGGCCGGATTTCAACGAAGATGTGCAAGGATGATCAGTAACAGGCTCAGTTTTGAATGTCATCGTCATATTCTGATTGACAGATGTTTGGCGGAGTTATGGCCCTTTAAATTGTTTTGATACACAAACTTTGTCCAGACTAATTCTCCTGATCCCCTGGCAGGATTTCAACGAGTCTTGGTAGGGATGATCAGTACCAAGCCTAGTTGCGTATTTCATGGCCGTGTTACAGTTGAATGAATTATGGCAGAGTTATGGCCCCTTAAAGGTTTTAATACACTAACTTTGTACAGATTCGAGTCGTTCTCCTGAACCTCTGGCCGGATTTCAACGAATATTGGCATGGATGATCAGTACCAAGCCTAGTTGCGTATGTCATTGCCAGGTTTCAGATGAATGATTTCTGACAGAGTTATGGCCCCTTATACATAAGCTTTATATTTAGAAAACGAGCCTCCATAGGCCCTCGTGAACCTCTTGTTTTTAATTGTTAACGTTTATTTTAAAAAAGGGGGTGGGAAGGGGATGGGCATAACTATGTACTGGATAATTGATAAGGTAGAACTGTATAAAGTTTCATGACCATAGGTCAATATAGGTTAATTTTTTATTTAAAAGGGTATAACTCTGCCGAAATAAAAGTCAGAGTTACTGGACATATGTAACGAATTTCTTCGGGTTAGATGAATAAGTGTATGTGAAGTTTCATGAACATAGGTAAAAACTTTCCAAATTATGGTCTGTTATGATCTTGGTTAGGTTGAAGGTTAACGTTTTAATAAAAGGGGCATAACACTGCCGAAATGAAAGTCAGAGTTTTTGGTCATATGTAACAACATTCCTTGGAGTAAAATTAAAAAGTGTTTGAAATGTCACGAACATAGGTCAAATAATGCTTGAGTTATGGCCAGTTATGAGCTTGGTTAGGTTGCAGGTTACAGTTTATGAAAAGGGGCATAGCTCTGACAAAATGAAAGTCGGAGTAATTGAACATGTGTAACAAGATACAAGATACAACAAGATACAAAATGTTAATTAAAGTCGGTATAAACACAAACATCAGCTGTGAATAACTATTGACCGACATACAGTAATAACAGGCAAAATAGTGATATAAACAAAAACACATAGATGTTACACATTTAAAGATAAAGTCATTGGCATGCACAATTCGAATATTGACATTTAACATTAACATTTACACTCCAAGTATACTCCAATCGATATGAACAGGCTAAAGGGTAATAATATACATGATAATAAAACATGGTAACAAACACAATATATGTAGCACATAAATGGTTACACATTTAAGGTTGATCAACTATTAGATGATAATAAAATAAATTGGCATGCATATTAATAACATGAGATAGTCACATTTACACTCAAAGCATACTCACACTTAGTCATAGAAAAGCTAAAGGATAAACGTTTTAAGGGAATTAAAATTACTTGGGCCTTTGTCAATATTCACAGGTAAAAGACATACAGATGGAGTCAATCCTACAGAGACTAGCGGAGACAGATTTTAAGGACAAGTCAAAGATACTCGCTGCTAAAAATTAGTTAAAATCGAGAAGGTAAAACACTGAAAGGGAACGTATAACAAAAGCCGACAATTAGAAAAGTGCTAAGACGCTTATCACCTCATATCAGAGATTGACTCCGTCTGTATGCTTGAAACATGATATTTTCAAAAAATTGAAACAGAGAGCATTATACAAGCAAATTGAATTGAATGTTGTTTAACGGCTCATCAACACAGTATAGGTTATTTAGAGAGAGGGGAAGGATACATAGGAATCCAGGAAACCTGCCCTACTCTTATTATCGAATAGATTCCTACGGTTCTTTAACGTGCTCGGAGGATAGACCGATACACGGGACCGCCCGGTTTACGTCCCCATCCGACGGGCGAGGCTAAGGGAACGTGTCTTGTCCAAGAACACACCGACGGAATATACAAGCAAAGCTGAACAAGCAAGCTGCACAAATACATATGCAAAACCAACAAAAGCAACACCAAGCATAAACAGAACTAACATACAACAGTATAAGCCTTATTAACAGCAACTAAGAATCGCTAACACAGCAAAATCTTGAAGATATAATGTACTTTGATTATTTAGAATTTTAAAGGTTTCAGTTGCCATGGTTCGTATTCTTGTGATTTTCAATTTAGGTAATTTAATTTTGACTTGCTTCATAAGGTATCCTATTTAGATGTAAAATCACAATAGATGAAACGGAGCGCTCTTTCTTGTATTTTTCAATTTTCTTAGTATTTAGTTCACCACAAAAATGCCATGATAATGGACAACAATTGAAGTTAGGCAATATAAAAGAATAGTATATATTAACAGTGAAGTACTTCTTACTTCACTGTCTCTTCTTACTTCACTGATATTAAGTTTACATAATTTACTTAAAATAGATTTCCAGTTTGTTAAAGTACATTTAGTTGTCTAGCACACATTTGAAGTATGAGTGTTAACATTTAATTTCTACCTCATCTTCATAGTCAATATGGATGTTGCCTAAATTAAAAGAAATATTTGCTTGATATGTTTTTTAACCTATAGCTATTGCTTGAAATTTATCAGGATTTGTTTTCCTGTTGTTGTCAGAAAACCAATTAATTAGAGATAAGCTGTCTTTTTCCAGAGCCTGAATTATATTAGGGTGTTATCATCTGTATAATTAGAGAGACGGCTTTCATTAACAAAGTGGAAAATGTCGTTTATGAATATATTTAAAAAAATCCGATCCTACTATTGATCCCGGGGGTACACCTTTATAAATTGCAGAGAAATCACTTTTGAAAGTTCCAATGTTTATACCCTGCTTTATATGTGTAAGGTAACTTTCTATTAGGCTGAAGGCATTTTGTGACACACTATACTATTTAAGTTTTAATAATAAAATATCGTGGGGTAGACAATCAAAGGCTTTGGATAGATCCATTAAAATGGCTGCAACATAAGTACAAATGATCACTCTCCTTTTCCCATATCATACCTGATATCATCCCGAAATTCAATATCAATACCGAGGTCATACCGAGGTCCTACGATATCAGGTGTGTTGTGAAAAAAAATGGAGTTATAATTTATTTATCATTAAACTACACACACAAAAAAAAAATGTTTTGAAATATTTATAGATCTATCAGGTGTCGATAATGGAAAGTGAAGAGTTGTAATATATTCATAATTTATTACTGGGTTCTGAAAAAAGAGCAAAATCTATTTTTTATTTTATAAGTTTCTTTATCGATTTTGAAAATGTTAATATTAACAAAGCGCTCGATTCAGATATGTTTTTGTTTAAAAGCTTCCTTTGTATTTAACTATTTTTTTTAGTAAAGCGAGCATAACCTTACAAACTGGGCATTTTACTCCACCGCAAACGGGTATTTCGATTCATATAGACTTTCTTAGATTAGTCGTCCCGAAGTATTGCAATGAAAGAAAGCGTACATGGCCGTGAACAATTGGAAAGGCTAATCTCACAAAGCACTGGGTGGATCGAAATATGCGACAGAGGAAAGAGCTCATTCTGTAGAAGGATATGCACTTGAGTTGATTTTTTTTTTATCAAATATTAAGAAAGTATTCAAGCAAAAACATACCTGAAACGATACAAGTGGCCATATATTCAAACGTCTTTCCCACTGAATCCATTTTAACAGGAATGAAATTCAAACGGACGTTAAAAACGGCGTGCACGTTAATGACGTCAGTTATTTAACGGTTATTGACGTCATTTACTTCCGGGTTATCATCCCGCACAGGTAATCGCGGGTGATAGCCTGTGCGGGAAGATATGGATTGCACATTGGGTGTCATATCAGGTGGTACAAAAACGTCGTATTAGGGATAATAACACTATAGTTTAATGATAATTATTATTATTATCTAACGCCTCCTTCCGATCCGCAATAACCCTTAAAAGACATTTCTTGAGGTAAGATAAAGTTGTGTGTGAAGTTTTATGAACATAGGTGAACTACTTTTCAAGTTATGCCTGTGAAGTTTTATGAACATAGGTCCAATACTTTTCAATTTATGGCCAATGTTATGTTCCAGGTAAAAGTGCGAATGACGGACGGACGACACAAAACTTGTTTAACCCGGTAATTATGTGTTCATTGTGTTGTAAACTGCAGATATTGATCAATGAAGAATTTAAGCCTAAAGACATGTTGTAAATTGTGTTTACTGGGACCATATTACCTTATGGACAATTAATTGTGGTGTGAGACGTTGAGCATCTTTTTTCCCGGGATGAAAACCACATATAGCCTTATAGGGCTGAAGTCTGCTGTACAGCTTAATAATTATAGATTTTTGATTTTAAAACAGAAATAACTGAACAAATATGTTTCAAATTTCTCTATAAGTTATAACAGAATGGAAATAATATCGATTTACTTTTAAATGCTTGCATGAAAAAACAAACTCAACAACTTTATTCTGTGTTCCTATTTTCTCATGCTCGTGCATATATATTTTTCGCGTTACATATGCAGCGCTGTGGTTATTGGAAAATCCCACTAACACCCAATCAAAATGAGACACACAGAAAACTGTTATGTTACTTAAAATAGATAAAAATAAACCGGATATTCAGCCATTGTTATGTTGGAAAGTTTGGATTGAAATGAACGAAATGCGGTCAATAGTGTTGACTTGCGCCAGTTTTGGCCTTTCGGCCATGGTTGTGGGCAATGCCTTTTATCAGAAGCAACAATTTTATCCATCTGTGGTGTACATTACAAAGTCTAACCCAAGTTTAGCGGTAAGAAATCCAGTTTGTTGTCAAATTTTGTAGTGCTGACAACCACTTCCGGTTGCAGTTGTCAAAATAAAATTATATGCTTTTGTTCTTATTTAAATGTATTTTGAAAATACCTCCCTTTAAAATGGATGTTAGCCGTTGGTCACATTTACAAGGAGAGCCAGACCTTGTTCAAACGGAGATTTTAAAAAATACGGACATGCAGCGGGGTTTGAACTTGGGACACCTTGCAATCTCTATCTATCTATATTTCTGTACTGCATTCGTTCATGTCTGAACATCATAGCAGGTGCCACATGGTGGCATATGAAATTTGGTATCAGTCCAGTAACACAAAAATTATATAAAACCTTTACTGACTGAGTTGCCATTTAAACTACTTACAAGAAGATATGTCAAAGACACTAACGTCGTGCACTGATGCTTAAGATTTGTGACTGTATATGGGAGAACTGATGGTGAATTTATAAGCATCAACATTTGGTCTTATGTATTGTAGTGGGTGAGTTGATCTGGTGCGACGCAATGTGTTTGCCAAGATAATATACTGATCCTTCAGTCAGAGCTCTAACCTTAAACAGTTTTAGAACTGCAGGAAGTTATTAAAACGCCAAATTAGTATCTCTCTTTGGTTTAGAGTAGCATTTATTTTTCCCTAGTAACCATTTGTAACCTAAATCAGTTACTAAGACCATTTGCTAATGAATTGAAATAGTTGCCAAATGTGCTGTGTTTATTTATGTCTGAATACTTATTATCAAGGATAAATAAATCTTCATCCAGATCCAATTAGCATTTGTTCAATAATTACCATGTTGGAGTCTACAAAATGATTTTTAATGAATTTTGTTGCATAAAAGCAGGTAACTTGAGAGGCCTTGCGCATTGGATTTTCATCAATGCTCATAGAATTTTATTGCATGGTTGTAAAGTTGAATAATCACCCTACCTTGAGAAAATTGTCATATATGTAGGAAAATTCCTGTACAGAAGATAGAATGCATCTAAACTGGAGTGATTTTGTGGTAGTTACTGATTCTGGTTACTATACGAGTTTTATGTCCATTTTAAATAACAGTCACAGGTTATGAAAAACGTAACTGTTTAAGGTTAGAGCTTAGACTGTCCTTATTTTTGGAGTCTAAACCTGTATGAATTTTATAGAAAAGGGTTAAACTGGCTTGGGTCCGTCGGGTTTCTAACGTAGACCATTCTAATTCAATAAGCATTTCTCCTACACGACCATCTAGCTGCAGTTCTTTGGACTTTTTCTAACTTGTAAATATCGTTTTGATGATAGGGGTTCCATATAGGTGACGCGTATTCTAACTGGACTGGACCAGAGTATTATAGGCAACCACTTTTGTAGCTAGTTCCAAATTGCGTCTTAGAAAACCTAGGGTCCTGGTTGCATTGTTTGAGCTATTTTGTATATGAGAGCCCCAGTCTAGATTATCTAAAATGGTAACCCCTAAGTATTTAGCAGAGGTAACATTCTCCAATTTGTGACCATGGAGAGTGTAGCCGTGTATAATTTGCCGATCTACCTGTGCCTGGTTACTCTCATGGAATGGCATTTAGATACATTAAACGCCATGAGCCAGCTTGTCAAAATCATCTTGCAGGATCTGACAATCGGTCAGGCAGGTAATTTTTCTGTAAAGTACATAGTCGTCGGCAAATAAACGGACTGTTGGCTTTATGCCATTGAAGTGACCATTCTACCTTTTTGCCACAACAGCTTGTTGAATCCAAGATGATCTGCACGAATACGCATTTAAAATAATGAAAAATGCAATTAAATAAAAAATCTTGTTTATGCCTGGTGTCCGCCCATCATCTGTAAACTTTCTCCGTTTTTATAATAACTTAAATTTATTAATACCTATTTAGTTTCCAATTTTCACAATATTTTGTTCAAAGTTTTATTTCAGTGTGATCTCGAATGAGAGAGAGAGACGTTAACCACTCGGCCACGGACGCCCCGATCTCGAATGAGTTTTACAATGAAGTTCACACAATTATGCATGTGTTAAACAGTTTTGGATTTCTTGTGTATTCCAAAATAAGTGAATTTCAGATTGTTTACACAATAACTTTATAGCTTTTGATTTTCACCAAATTTTATTTGAAAGTTTGTTTCAATGAGATCTTGGATGAATATGACAGTGAGCAAAATTGAAATATTTGTTAAGGAGTTATTGCCCTTTATAATTTAAAAAAAGTGGAATTCAGAGCTTGTTAACATCACAGCTTTAATAAACAGCTTCTGATTTCACTAAATTTGATTTGATGGTTTGTTCAATAAGGTCTTGGATGAACTGGACAAAGAGTAAAACTTGCACAGATGTAACACAAGTATTGCTTTTGATTTTGTCGAAGCGTCGGCCTCAGTAGCTCAGTGTATAAGCATTAAGGCCTTTGCTTTATGAGCTACATGCTTTACGTGGGTTTGCTCCCTAGCGGAGACATGTCATCTTTCACCTCATCTTCCTCTGAGGAAGCTGCCCCGTGTGGTTCTCGGGGGTCCCGTTTGGTCACGGGGCAAAGAATAGGGCCACTGCAGATCCCTTTGGAGGGATAGGCAGAGGGGTAGAATCCCCCCAAATTCATGTTCATTTTATTATTTTTTGTGTTCATTAAAGGTCTTCATCATGATCCCTGCATTGTTTCAGGTGCTATCTCGCTCGCATCAAAAGAGCAGTGGCAGAAAAACAATAACGTGGCTCCAGCGTAATGGAGTTTCTGCGATAGAATTTGCAGCAACTCTGCAGTTCAGGGTGAGATGGTTCTAGGCCCATTTTCCATATTTTATCTCGATGTACATGGAAGATGAGCCTGGCATGTTCATGCCTTTTAGGCGCCATATAACCTTTTCATGTGTTGGTGCGCCTTAAAACTTCAATTCAATTCAGTTCTGAGGAAGCTGTCCCAATATAACCTATTGTGATGTGTTATTTGGATGTAAAACCCCATTCATTTCATTGATTTTGTTAGAATAAAGGAATTTAAGTTTGTTCACACGAACACTTCACTTTTTATTACAGGTTCTTTACCTACAAGCATTTGTGTTTGTCCTTCTTATGGGCAAGCTGTTCCGTAAACTGTTCTTTGGTCAGCTACGAGCTGCCGAAATGGAGGTATGTAAAGATAAAAATGTAGTTTTATATATCAAAATTGAGATTTTGTTCTTCATATAGCAAGATGACTATTTGTAAAATAATGTTTGGGATCTGAAGGGTATTAGACACACGTCAAGAGGATAAGAGTGCAATGAATCAAACCTGTATTAAGAGACCACCAAAGGGTAACCACACAGTTGGTCTCTTAATATAGGTGGTCTCTTTATAAAGGTGGATTTTTATTTAAACCAGTACAATTGGGAAATAAAACGGTGGTCTTAACCCGCTAAGCACGACTGTAATAGCCTTTGCGTCCATTGTAAACCCAGATTAGCCTGCGAGTAACTTGCAGTCCTTAAACAAATATTGAGTAACTCGCAGGCTGATAGGATTTACAATGTCTGGCTGCTGCTCAGTCATTTCCCCCAAAACGTCCCTTTGTCACATAAATGGAATGGTCTTAATTCAAAGAAAGAACAGTCCATTATATATATATGTAGCGGATTAAGGGTTAACAGGTAGACTCTTAAGCAGGTTTGACTCCAGATTATACTCTGTATTAAAAAAAGAAGAAAAAGCTGTACATTTTTACATTAATGTCATATAATCTTTACTGTAACTGATTTTCTATTTTAATTTGTATATTTGTTTCTGTGGTTTTGTTTGCAGCACCTAATTGAGAGGTCTTGGTATGCCGTCACAGAGACGTGTCTTGCCTTCACTGTGTTCAGAGACGACTTCAGTACGAGATTTGTGGCAGCATTTACTTTCCTGCTCTTCCTCAAATGTTTTCATTGGCTGGCAGAGGACAGAGTGGATTATGTAAGTTTGTTGGGATATTTTGAAAACATATGCTGTCCTTAAACAAATATTGTTTTTTAAGAAATCACCTGTGTTAAGACACACATTTTGCTCTTCTCGTAATAGATCTCATAATACAGGGTGACTTTTACTATTTAGTACTGATTTCAGGAATTTTGCTTGTCTAGTCATGTATGACAGTATAAAAACACTATATATTTTACTGTATTGTATTTCAGATGGAGAGAAGTCCTGTTATTTCTCTAGTGTTTCATCTGCGAGTCCTCAGTAAGTACATTTTCCTAATCAGGCACATATTGCAGCTCATATGCACATTGCAACCCTAGTATGAATCCTGGATTGAATGTGTGTGATTCTTGGGTGTTCCTCAAATCACAGTAATATCATGGTTGCAAAAACTATATTTAGCAGTTACATTATCAATGTGAAATAAATATCTCCTTTACCGGTACCCTCAATCTTTTAAAATAGAAAATATTCAACAATGTATCTTAAAAATTAGTTTGAACCCTTTCTTGAGAGAAAACAATAACATTTTAGTTAAATTGGGATTAAAATGTTTTATATTCAAAATATTACTTTTTCTCCAATTCAGGTTTACTAACGTTTCTATCAGCTGTAGATATGTACTTTGTCAATCACGCCTATTACAGTACATTGACAAAGGGTGCATCGGTACAGCTTGTCTTTGGTTTTGAGGTAGGTTGTTTGTTACAGTTCTCCGGCCATGTTTTGTTTCATGAACATGTTTATGTTTATTTAAATCGAAATCAATACACAACAATATATATTTACAATTTACACATTGCAATATCTGTGAAAAGCGAGAATAAGATTTTATTTGACGACGTAGAAAACTGAACAGGCAAATTAATCCACAGGTAAATGTATTTATCAATTATCTGGCAATAGTTGTGCAGCTATACAATTCAGATTTACCTCATTTCCCCGTGCAGTCACGCAGTGGTATAAGTAGTATCTACGTCATGCAAACAATACTTATTTTTACATACAACTTAGTAGCGGTTTTAAATATATGTTTCTCTCCGGGACTATTAAGAAATGATCATATGATGTTTAAAAGTTTAAATTTGTTAATTGATAATACTATAAAAAGGGTGGCCATTCATCTTCAACATTTATTATTCCTCAGTTGTCGCAAAAGTTTGCATTCAGATTTCGATAGCCCAACTTTCATTGTAAAATAATACTTCTTTTTAACAGAATAAGAGTGACATAGCACTGACAGTCAATTTTGAAGCTTTTGAACATAAATAAAGTTTGCTATCTCAATTTTTTCAAGTGATTATGTCTATTAATACAAAATCTCCTGATTTGAGTTTTATTTATTGTTTAAGTACTTATTGTGTTTCAGTACGCCATTTTACTGACCATTGTTATGATGGCATTGATGAAGTACCTGCTACATTCCATAGACCTGCAGAGTGAAAACCCATGGGAGAACAAGGCAGTCTTTCTTCTCTATTCAGAACTTGTACTGGGTAGGTTGAGTTGAGTGGGTTTAAATATGTTGAATGTATTTTTTTATTATATACTTTCCAGTGAAATAGTGAATTTTATGATTAAAATAAAACCTTATATTTTCATTGTTTATTATAATATTTCACGTGAAAATATAACATATTTTCACTCAAAATAACCTCATGCAACAGTTGACGTTGTTGACGTTGTTGACGTTATTGACGTCATTGTTTTGGCGCATTATATTTTTTCTGCATAAAGTTCCAGGTTGTGGGTATATAATAAATAGAATATTTGTTGGTTTGTCATGAATATAGGATTTATATTCGTCTCAAAGTGGGAAAACTCAAATGGGGGGTAAATGTAAGTTTTATCACTTCTTTGTGAAAATAAATCCTATATTCAATCAAAACAAACAAATATCCTCTATATCTTTCAATTTATATAGCAGCACTTTCTTCTGAGAGTTATGTGCATGTTTGCGTCAGTGCAGTGCGAGTTTGATAAAAGGATAACAAAACATATTAATATGTCAGTTTATTGTATACTTTCATATTGTCCCGTTTAGTCTGCATTGAGCTAAGCGTGCAATATTCTACGATATTGCACGCATTGATATTGCACGGGAACTTTTGCTCGTGCTTGCTAAGAGCCGCGAAATAGAAATAAGGAACTACTTTCAAATAAAAATAACGGAATCCTTCTTATAGTGTCAACAAAAAATACGTGTTTTTTTACAACCTTTTATGGCAAAAATTGATAAAATAATTCAAATGGTCACTCACCCACTGTTTTTAACGTTATCGAATGGTAAACAAACTTCCGAAAATCGCTTGATGTTTTTAATGACGTCATCCGACGTCGACGTCGTTTTCGCGCAAAATAATCATCCACACAAAATGAAACTGAATGGCAAGATAGGAATTCCATCAAAAGCTATAAAAATAACACAAATACAATGAAAAGTAATAGTCATACAATTAACATTGATCAAAAACAATATGAAAGTATACAATAAAAAGGTTTTTGAATTTGTATGGCTAAATATTACTTGGAACTCGTTGTTTTGGCGCAGGACGACTCGCAAGCTCGTCGTCCTTTGCCAAAACAACTCGTTCCAAGTAATATTTAGCCATACAAATGCAATAACCTATATTATATTGCCTTTAAGAAAAAACTAAATATTTTTGCAAAATAAATGAGTACTGGTAAATCTCTTGTATTTGTAAATGGTACTCTTTTGGAATGAAGTAAGATTTGGGGTATGCTTGGTGTTTTGTAGAAAGTGTTTAAACTTCATACTCGGCAGTCAGTCTTTTTTATACTTGATTGTCAATGTTCACGGGGGGAAAAAAGTACCACCTCTCTACTAAATCTGAAAGTTAAAAATCCTTCACTTGATGGAAGGAGTGTTTTGTTATTTACTCACTTGCATCTGTCTGTTCATGAAAAGAACCACACCATCTGGTGAAGGATTTCCCTAAAATCGTACCTAGCAGATAATTTATAACTCTTATAATTGAAGTATGCCTTATTTGCAGGTTTTGTGAAGGTGATACTGTACATGGTGTTTATGATCATCATGATCAAGATCCACACATTCCCACTGTTTGCCATCAGGCCTATGTATCTCTCAATCAGGTAAAGCACATACCACTTATAATCCATCAAACATTAGTCGCTTTTAATTCATTGGTTAGCGGTAGTTAGTTCTTGAAATATATGCCATATAAAAATGCTTGCTCTCAACTTGTTGCATCACGAAAGGGTTGTAACAAGCGACGTTATTGGAGTGAGAAAACAATGGCACCAAACATAGAAAAGGCTTTTATCAGTTGTACTCATCATTCAAGATGCATTAATATAGAAAACTGTGGGGCTCTGTGGTTAACAGAGAGGACTTGTTACCGGTGCCACTAGATATTTTAGGCATGTATACACCTTCCCTTAGTCTTGGATAGGGACATAAACTAGGCTCATCTATTGGAGACTATCCCCTGAACTTATTAGGGTTTTATTTGATAGTAAAATTAAGACAATTTCCGGATTCCTATATACCCATCCCTTTTTTTGGGGGCAGCTCTATATGACCGAAAGTAATGCGTTGATGGGTATTTAAATAAATCTCAATTGAATAAATACGCATTTTAATAAATCCATCTCTTTTGCATTTTCTGATATATAGCATACAATGTTCAAGATGTAAACTTCGTCAGTTTTGTTTGTACTCTGGTTTTGTATATTGCTATATTGGTATAATTTTCAGGTCATTCAAGAAGGCACTACATGATGTGATTATGTCAAGGAGAGCTATACGGCAGATGAATACATTGTAAGTGGAATATTCTTTGTTGCTAAAGCAAATTGACAAGGGTGATGAATTTAAAAAGCAGTAGTTCATAGTTTAGTTTAAACATTTATTTTACATCGATTATGAAACAAGTTCTTGCAACTTATATTAATCACTCTCGATGGCTTCCTGGGTAGAACCAGTACTAAGCATTGTGGATTAATTATCTTGCTTAAGGATAAATAACGTGGCCGCGACGGAGGATCGAACCCACGACCTCTCGATCTGGAGTTTGACACTCGACCACTGGAACACGCACTCCACTTAATTTACTTTATTAGGGGCGGTGGTGTGTGGGGAGAGATATCCAGCTTTATAGAGCAATATATTGTGCACCAAGGTTACCATTATTGAATATTTAATAAATAAAAACAAGATATTTTGACGGAATTACAAAAAACATTACTACACAAATTTGTTTGGGTCTATCCTCATGTTTTCATGTATACGTTTCACTGAATGAAAATCAGACAGCTATTTGGTTATGCTCAATATCTGCTTACTTACGGACAGTGTCCCTTTAATGTGTTGGAACACAAAATAATAAAAAAAAAATATTTTTTTTATGTTTATGAAGTGAGTACTTTAATTCAGATAACTTGAAGGCTCAGTTGTATCCTGTAGAATTGTGTGTAAGGACATTAACATACCAATGATCATAGCTCGACGTTAACTTTACAGACAGCTTGTCCATGGGGCAAGTTTACTCTGAAATTTACTTGCCCATGCCAGTTTGCTGGTTGCCCAATTATTTAGACCCGAAGTTTTTATTTCATAAGGATATACTGTTTGAGTCTTCAAGAGTATTAGGTCACTTACCAATATAACTCTCACAGCACTTTGCTGAGAATTCTAAAAGCTGGTCTACTACAATGTAACAACAATAATATCCAACAGTAATAATATCGGAAACCTGCAAAGAGTGATGGGTTTCTTTTATATTTTGTCATATTCTATGGTCCTTGTCCCTCAGTTTTGAAGTTGCCCGACAGGATTGAGCCTTTGAGACTTTACCTGCCCTGAGCCAGCAGCCAAGTTTTACCTGCCGGCTGACGAGCCCTGATGATTAGAGTTCACCACTTTTATATTTGAACCATACCCATAAATACAATGTACAGATTGATATGATCTCCCATAAAAATAAAAACACATCAAAGACAACCACACATATTTTTATTTTTGCTGTTTATGCAACCAATACAGTACATTTTGCCTCAAATAGTGGAACTATTGAAATGGAATAGACAGTTCTGAAAGTTCCGATAGTTTCCGTTACCCGTTTGGAGTGCTGCTGGATATTTGAGACCAGCTGTCTACTTTCAATAAATGTTTTAAAATCAAGATAACTGTTCAGTGTGAACAACTACCTGTAAGTGAAGATGCACATTTTGGGCAGCTGGGCTCTCACATATATTCGGCTTTTGGGTGTAGGCACCATATCAACTCATTTTGATTGAGCAGTTTCCTGGTATGTTAAAAATGGTAAAATAATCACATTTCTGCTTTGATCTAGGTACCCAGATGTGACACCAGAAGACCTGCAGTCGGGTGACAACGTGTGTATCATATGTCGTGAAGACATGGTCAGTGCGTGTAAGAAGCTTCCCTGTAACCACATCTTCCACACCAGCTGTTTGCGGTCCTGGTTTCAGAGACAGCAGACCTGTCCCACGTGCAGAATGGAGGTGTTACGCATGCCACAGCCACGCCCCCACATCCCGCCCCCGCTACAACAACAGCCACAGCCACAACAACCACCCTTCCCAAACAGTGAGTGCCAACACGCGTTCTGAACTGTATTGTACTAAATAGTTACCGATAGCACACTTTTCAAGGCTCAGTAATCCGTTGTATTATAAAAGAACTAGAATGCAAAAATATGTCCAGGACAAAATAAGGACTCCTTATTTAAAACATAAAAATACATAAAAATAAAAGGGCAAGTACAGGGCTTTCCTTAATAGTCGACAAATGGGTGATTTACCTTTCTATTTTAGTAAGTTGACTGGCTACTTTCAGCAGTCTTCAGTACAACAAAAGGAAGAACTATAAATCTTCCGCCTACTTTTAATACTCACTGTAGCTATTAAGACAAAGGAAAAGTCCTAAGGTACAAAGCAAGGCAATATATTGTGTTATATACACACACAAGTGGATGAAATTAAAATAAGTAGAGATTATTTAACTGCTAGGATTGATTATTGGGAAATCCTTCACGAGATGTTAGGCGTGTGGTTCTGTTCACAAATGAGCGGATGCAACGATGTGAAGCAACGATGTGAAGCAACACTTTATTGACGTCATGACTCAGCGTCATAGTTAGTTATTTTTGTGTTGGAGTTTGTGTAATATTTAGCAAGAATGAATATTCTTCCAGTGAGAAATCGCGATCTTTCACCCATAGAAATGTAATAAATGAAATCAACCCAATATTTTCTTGGTTTATATTTCGACAAAGTGAACTTTAACAGTGAAAATATAAGGTTGCATATATATGATGAAAAAAACAATGTCTTGGTTTATTAGGTTTATATAATGTTTATTTTCATCTCAAAGTGACAATACTGATATATGTTCACTTTTTGTACAGTTACACACTGGTGAAACTATACGTTTTTATCAGTTCTCGATGAATACATTTGATGAAAAAAAATCATATTTACTCCATTCCGACGATAATCTTTTATATATTTGACATCACAGATACATGTAACTAAGAGGTGCCGACAAGGGTAGTTTAGCGTAAATTAAAACAACAATTATTGATATTATCCTTTCAAATTAATTAAAACTTCCTTAATTATAAGTTCATAAATGCTAGTGTGTTCCTAATGATATTAAATGTGTTCTATTTACAGTGTTTCAGGCTGGGTTCCAACAGGCTGGGTTTCCGCAGATGCCCCCGATGTGGCCTCCACAAATTCCCCCTCAAGCTGCCCCACAACAACAACAACCACAATGTAAGCATAATCTTCAGATATTACAAGTAAGACTGACAATTATTAACATGATACAAATTGTGAAAAAGGATTGGAAAGAAAATAATCGCTTTAATATAGCGCTTCTTTCCTATAACATTCCTGTTTCAACTAACCTTTTTAGTGGTCAGATTCAGAATTTACTTTAATATAAAGTATATTTCTTAATCTCATATTCTCTCGGTATATTAGTATTTTGAGGATTCAACACTGCCCTGTCTACATTCGTGGAGCGCTGTGGTCTATTAGTAGAGCGTTGGACCCATGATCCAAAAGTCGTGGGTTCGATTCCCGTCATTGCCATATGCGTTGTGTCCCTGAGCAAGACACTTTATCTGCATTGCTTAGTACTGTAAAAAATATTAAATGTCAAATTGAGACAGTAAGTTACATAGCATTGGTCTGCGTACTGTTTTATATCTCAGTTGGTGGTTGCTTAGTGGTTGCTTTAGTTCATAAAAATAGAAATAGTATGTCCCATGCTTAACATTCAGTATATAAATGGTAGTGCTAACACTGATCGGGTGGGTGTCTGTGTAATGTAACAGGTGTCTACGGCGTGGTATTCCAATGTGACGGCTCACTGCAACAAGTAGACAATGTTGTCATATGACTGATACATTGTTAAAAGCTATGATAAACCTTAAATATACAGTAACATACATACTTTTCATTTTATAGCTGGTATTTCATCAACTCCGACAACAACAACAACCTCATCAACTACAGCAGCTCCATCTACGTCCACAACACAGGCACCAGCCCCTTCACCATTCACAATGCCAGGGGCAGCACCTTCACCATTCACAATGCCAGGGGCAGCAACTTCACCATTCGCAATGCCAGGGGCAGCAACTTATCCCAATATGCCAGGATTTATGCCAACGTTTCCAATGTTTATGCCAAACAGTAAGTAATTGTTCTATTGTAATTGTGTATGCATTTATACTGGTGGTCATTACAATAGGTAAAATTGTCATCACAAGAGTGACATATTGACAAAATATGGGTCCTGTTTGACTGAAAAATTCTAACAGTTGTTTGTTTTTAATCAACAATGCTCTAGAGAATCGATTGATTCAAACCAAATTTAATGTACAGGTTAACATATATAATTATATTGACAAAATCTAGGTCAAGTTTACTCCACAATTTTACCCAGTATGGTTCTTTTGATTTCTGGTCTATGTCAAAGACCCTTGGCCATCAAAACTGTAAAACTTCATCACCCTAGGTGATTAGTGCCGCTTCTACTGTTCTCTTGTTCTATGTTTTGCCCATGTATCCTATAATCTGAACAAAATTACCATGGCATGGGTATTAAGTATTTTGAAGGGTTTTAGTGCCCCACCGCAAAAAGAGAAAGGGAGTATATGTTACTCTTGTCTGTCCATATGAAAAAAAAAGTTTTACATTTAAAATCGCTATCCCACCATCAACAGGCAAAATTTACAACAGATGTATGCTGTTTTTAAACCTACTGACAACGACATACATATATACCTTATATATTTCGAAAATTCAAACTTATAGACGCAATATAAACAGCTTTAACCGGTCAAGAAAAAAATCCCAAACTGAAACGTAGAATTAAAAGCTAACAACTAATTCATTTTACGCATATTCAATCTCAATTTTAAGTACCTGTGAATAAACCTATACTTTTAATTGGCACATATACATTATTTTATGACCTGAACACCTGCATAGGGTTTTGATCAACATGTTGTTTTTAGTGTACTTTTGATGTTATTTGGCAGGTTAGTGCCTTTAAGTTTTTCATTGTGTGACTGACATTACTAAGATTGTGCATTGGTGTCCTATGGACACATTTTCTAGTTTTGCATATGAATCCAATATAAGCTACATTGAATATACAGTGTGCTGTGTTAAATGATTACTGTATACCATGTTTAAGGTTTTCCCCGTCCCCCTGCAAACATGTCTGGACTATCCGATGAAGAACTTCGCTCCATGGAGGGTATAGAACGAGGGAATATAGAGGCCAGAATACAGTGGCTACGGGATATACAGTCCCTCCTAGATGGTGCAATGCTTCTTATGCAACAGTATAATTCAGTCGCAGCTAATTCTGGGTACGTTTTGCAGCCTGAAGTTAGCAGATATAAACTGGTATTAAATTACATATAATAAAATGCTGTAAAAAAATGGTCTCAGTTGTCTAGGGCTAGGATTTCGATTGAATGATGGATTGATTGAATGATTGATGAATAAATTGATTGTTGATTGATTTAATAGATATATGGATGGATGGAGGGAGGGAGTCGCAAAACGTTATAGTCTTTATCAGCCTTAAAAGGGCTTTCAGTATTTGAATGAAACTAATGTTTTAACGTAGTGTTTAAATTGATGTTTAATATATATATTTTTACATTTCTTCAAATATTTTCCATTTCAGAACACCTGGTATAAATTTATCTCAACCTACCCAGGTACCACCAACTATAGATACATTTATGTCCCAAGGTGACTCCACTAGTGGAGGGGCACGGCCAAAACATAGACGCCCAGTTAAAGTAGAAGCCACGAACAAAAAAGAAGATAATAGTGTATTAAATACAAATGATAATACAGGTACTGAAGACTTGATTTTATTTTTAGCCCGATTGCATAGCAAATCTAGGCTAATAGTTTGGCAATTTCCATCTGTTCGTCCGTCTGTAGATATTTCAGTTAACATGTTGAATTCACAATCCACTGTTGGTGCTTCACTTGTTATAGTACCCACTTTGTCCGTACATAAGTCTGGATCTTGTCCGGATAACTCAAAACTACTTATGAGACTGCAATGAACTTCAGAGCGCAAGAAGCATAACTCTGTCTTCATTCAAATAAGAGTTGTTGCCCTTTGTAATTTAATACTTACAATGAGAGGAAGGGCAGAGGATACATTTCAGGGAGCATTTATCGATTCTACCGATTTTCTTGTAATTTATGGATTTACATTTATGTATAACATTCCAGTCCTCTAGCAAACAGTGGTGGTGACTTAGTGTTAGAGCATCTAGGAGGTCATGTGTTCAATTCCCGTAAGGTCACTCCAAAGGCTTTTAAAAATGGTACTAATAGCTCCTTTGCTTGACATTCAGAATATAAATGGTAGTGCTAGGACTGGTCGACCCGATGTCAGTAAAATTGGCAGTATTCCAGTGTGGTAGCAGTAAAAAGTTGAGCATTGAGCTCACTGGTACTATTAGACACCGTCGTGATATGACTGACGACGGCGGTAAAATCCACATATATTGTCTGCAGCTGTCCATGTTGATAGGTCTAACTGCCTTCAGGAGTGCACTGTGACCTTGGGGAAAGGTCGTTGAACCAATTTCATATGTTGGGAGTGAGAATGAAATTGGGTATTCCCATGAATTTAATTGGAATTTATAATCGCACCAACTGCTAAGGTCATAAAGCGACTTTCCAGCTTCCACTGGTGGAGGAAGACCCCTGGAACCTGGGTAGAACCACCGACGTTCCGCAAGCCAGCTGGATAGCTTCCTCACCTAAAGATGTATAGGCCTCTGAGGGATCGAACCTACAGCGGTGAGAGGCAAGTGATTTAAAGTCAGAGACTGTCACCACTCGGCCACGGAAACCCCTCCAATGAACGGGAGTCCTATCCGCCAGGGATGTACTTAAGGAAGGGGCCACGATTGCGTAGATAGTATGTTCAACTCTGAATTCGGCGATCACAGGTTCTAGTCTCGCTGGCACCACTGGGTTACTTTGTTATGTTCTTAGGCAAAACCCTTTCCTTAGCCTTATATGTCCTATGGGGACATCAACCAGACTTTTCCATGTATCAGAGTATATCCTCAGAGCACTGACTTAAAAGAACCCTAGGAATCTATTCAATAGTAATAGTAGGGCAGGTTTCCCGGATGCCTGTGTATGCTTCCCTTCTTTCTGGGACAGCTTGAAATAACCTAAACAATGTGTTGATGAGCACTCTCCTTCTCTTCTTTACCCTTTTCCGCTCTCCCTCTCTTCTTTACCCTTTTACTCTCTCCCTCTCTTCTTTATCTTCTCTCCCTCTCTTCTTTACCCTTTTCCTCTCTCCCTCTCTTCTTTATCTTTATCTTCTCTCCCTCTCTTCTTTACCCTTTTACTCTCTCCCTCTCTTCTTTATCTTCTCTCCCTCTCTTCTTTACCCTTTTCCGCTCTTCTTTAACCTTTTCCTCTCTCCCTCTCTTCTTTATCTTTATCTTCTCTCCCTCTCTTCTTTACCCTTTTCCTCTCTCCCTCTCTTCTTTATCTTTATCTTCTCTCCCTCTCTTCTTTACCCTTTTCCGCTCTTCTTTACCCTTTTCCTCTCTCCCTCTCTTCTTTATCTTTATATTCTCTCCCTCTCTTCTTTACCATTTTCCTCTCTCCCTCTCTTCTTTATCTTTATCTTCTCTCCCTCTCTTCTTTACTCTTTTCCACTCTTCTTTACCCTTTTCCTCTATCCCTCTCTTCTTTACCCTTTTCCTCTATCCCTCTCTTCTTTACCCTTTTCCTCTATCCCTCTCTTCTTTACCCTTTTCCTCTCTCCCTCTCTTCTTTACCCCTTTACTCTCTCCCTTTCTTCTTTACCCTTTACTTCTCTCGCTCTCTTCTTTACCCTTTTCCGCTCTCCCTCTCTTCTTTACCCTTTTACTCTCTCCCTTTCTTCTTTACCCTTTACTTCTCTCGCTCTCTTCTTTACCCTTTTCCTCTTGGAATGGCTTTATACTATGGTGAGCTGCTAAAAACACATTATATTCGTTCGAAAATTTGTGTCAAGAGAACGACTTTTTAAAAAAACGTCTCTTGTAACTGCTTTATTTGAATGCCGTAAACTATGAATTGTTTCTATGTTAAATGTATGTTTCAGATCTGCCCGTCTTAGAGGGAGCAGCAGGTGTCACGCCTGAAGGGGAAGAAGAATTTATTCCGGAATGGGAGGACCCTCGTCAACAAGGACATTGTGATGAACTAGACGAGGTCCGACGTCGTAGATTGCAGAAATTTGTGTCAGACTCTTCATCGCGATCGGAAAACAAATTGACTGCTTCTGATGACTGATGTATGTGATTGCCTTTCCATCCGCATTGTTTTATGGTATGATGTCAGAATGTGTTTCATGGTGAAGGCACAAAACAGTGGTTGTGGAGGTCCTTAGGCAACAAGATGGTTCATCACAGCTGTCTTACAAGGACGTTGGGTGGCTCATGTCACTACCTAAATTTTCTGAAATTGCACCTTGTTATGGAAACGTTGTACGAAAGACATATACTGGCAAAGAAACAATAGTCGTCGAGAAGCAATAGCCGTGTTTCTGTTATAACTTTAAATTTTCATGGGATTTTTTCAGTTTGTGTTATCAGAAATACACAAGCACTTAATCTAAATCTAGTTGGGGAACTAGACGAGATTTTTTTAATACTCTACTTCTATAATAACAAACGACACAAAAATAATTTAGTTTCAAAGGGAGACAACACACGTTCATTAAATTGCATAATAAGTATAACATTGTTACTTCCCTTTGAAGAAATCTAAATGAATTTCAAGATGTTTAAATTAGTTTTCCGGACACAAAATTATACAAATATGTATGTTAGTCATTAAACTTAAAGGGCATGTAGCGACACAGCCAAACCATCTTCATTATTGAGAGTTTTGAAATACTTGAATAAAGGTGAAAGAATTATCAAAATCGGATGATAAACAAAGAAGATATGATCATTTGAAGTTTCTGTTGAAACGGATATGGAAGCGGCCATTTTGGGAGCTATGACATCACGGTTCTAAGTGACCATATATGAAATATTTATAAATATGAAAATTTACTGATTTATAGGGAAAAAAGTATATCAACTGTATGAAAAATATGTAATACTTAATGGCAATAATGATTTATATCACCAGTAAACATTTTTTCATTCATTTGCAGTGATTTTCTTCGTTTTAAATGATATTTATCAATATTCCATATATGGTAGTATGGAACTATGACATCATAGTTCTAAAAATGGCGGCTCCCATATTCGTTTTAGAACAACCTTTAAATGGTCATATCTTTTTTGTCTATTGTCCGATTTTGATAATTCTTTCACCCTTTTCCAAGTTTTTCAGAACTCTCAATAATAGAGCTTGTTTGGCTGTGTCGCTAAATTCCCTTTAAGTAAATATGAAAGTTATTATTGACTATTATTGTACAACACATCATCGTAAAAGTTTTTTATGACGCCGAGTATTACTTCTGTGCCGACTTTTCACGACGTTAAAATACCCCTTTTGGTACCCCGTGCCAGAAGGTGTTAGCATACATTTCTTACACGGATATTTTGTTTACAAATAAGACATGGGCTAAATATCAATTGTTAAAAATACATTGTATTGAGATATCTTAGAAAAGGGTTATTTTTCATGACGACTATTGCTTCTTTGCCAGTACAGACGAGGAAATGAAATTCAAGTGTTTTCATTATTAGAAAAAGTCCTGCATTTATTGGAGGTGTGCTGTGCATGGAGTTTTCGACCATCTGTATTGCTCTAAGTTTACAGCATACACGGATGTAAGATAAATAGTCAACAAGGAAAATAGAAACACAATTAGAGTATCTGATTCCTACAAATATCGATATAAGTTTCATTATATTGAATTTTTATGATGTTTAATACTTTTTAAAGCAGAGTTTATAAATTGCATTTGTCGTCTTTTATCGAAAATAAAATAAAGATGAAATCTATATCTCAGAAGCTGTAGCCTGTAGAAAATATGCACATCTGCTACATTACACCCAGACTGTTTTATAACATTTGAATCTGTTTCATGAGGTCTTATAATATCATTATTACCTTCTTATTGTGACACAGTGGCCCAGTGGATAGTTCGACTTTGAATCTGGTGATCGCGATTCGAGTCTCACTGGTGCCATTAAGTACATTCGGTGTGTCTTTAGTCATATTAGTCCTTAGACGCTTTTTTCCCCAGCCTCGTCTGTCGGATGGGTGTGTGAAGTTATCTGGGCATCCCAGGTTATCGGAGTCTATCCTCCGAACTCCTTAAAGAACCATAGGAATCTATTTGATATATTTAACGTAGGGTAAGGATCCCGAAATCTTGTTTATCCTTCCCTGTCTCTGGTGCGGCATGAAATGTAAACCTAACAATGGAGTGATGAGCCATTAAACAACAGTTAAGTTTTTCTAGTGATGCAGTTCTGTTATTTCTGGAAAATCTATTTCGTAGTCCACAAAAAGGACAACTGTGAGTGCCTCTGTAATATTTCTTTTGTACAAATTTATTCTCAGATATTAAAACTGGTCGGGATAGTAAAGATGCTGCATCTAAAACGTCTCGCCTCCCACCGCTGCGGGTTCAAATCCCACTGGGAGCTCGACTTGACGAGTAACAAAGTGTATAATCTTATGGATGGCCAGAGGTATGCAGTACCCAGGAAAAATTGGGTGGTCTGCCTTTACCACAAATAAATCAACCGTCATATATGGCCTACCATGTGCTAAAAGTGTCGTTAAATTTCATTCAAAGCTGAAAGTGTTAAAGATTTACACCACTATTGTTTTGTGTGTACACCCTTATTTATATGTTCATATTTATTTTTGGAGGTGGTGCTTATTGGTCTAGAATATTCTATTATAATTTTCATGAAATGGCTGTTTTTAATGTTGCTTTCTTGGGATCATGTGCATGGTACTTATAATTGCATGATACCCCACACTGACACACTGACACATGATATCATTTTAAACCATTTTATCATATTTCTATTAGGTTTTGGAAGTTCCATGAAGTCATCTGTTGTAAATGGGGTAGTATATGATACAATAGTCTTTCACTAAGAGAGACTAGACTTGTGGCCATTTCCAAGTGGTCTGGAGGCTTGCCAACACACTAGGCACGATCAAAAGCATAATGTATTTACATGTATATCTAAGAAATGTTGTGGTTGCCAGGGTAGAATACAACCACTGCAAAATGGAATGTTCAGTCCTGTTGACTCCATATTACCTGTTTGTATTGGTGCACCGTAAACCCAATTCAAATCAGACGAGTTTTAACTTTTTGTTTTGATAATATATAATGTGTCCTATTCATGTATCCATTAAAACACATGTTAAAGGGAGTGTAAGCATATAGCCAAACAGCTTTATTATTGGCAGTTTTGTCAAATTTGGAAAAGAGTTAAAACATTTCAAATTCAGATGATAAACAAAGAAGATATGACCATTTGAAGGTTGTTCTGAAAAGGGATATTCATATAGTAATTGTACCATTTGTTCATTATTATGTTGATCAGAACTCTTAATTATAAACATTGGCTACAAGCCTAGATTCCCTTTAAAGAATGCAGAAGATAAATAATGTTGGTGCTAAAAACTACATTTTATCAGTCTAATTCATTTTAAAACTAAATAAAATAGAAACTTATAATATTAGTGACGTAGCTGCTTGTAGGCATTTTTTTTCCCAGATATGGAGTTTTTAAAATGCTAAAAATGCATTCAAAACTGAAGGAGAGTGAGTAAGAGGGAGGAAGGTTTTGTAAAACATACCGAAATGTTGAATTTTTGTTACAAACTTACAGAATAACGATTTGCCAATAAAATCTTGAAATCTGTAAAAAAAATAAAAAATTAAAGTTCTGTTTTTCCAAAATGTCTCCACAAACTCACAGAATGCGAAATGTTTAGGTCTAATTAAAAAAAATATCTGAGGGAGCATGCCTCCACCTCTTAACTTTACACCAGAGCTGCTCAATTTCTTGGGCCTACAACTTAAAGTCGCCCAGCTACACCCCTGAATATAAGGTGTTTATCAACATTGGAATTGCATCTTGTATATGACATAATTATGTACATTCTAGACATGTTATGCAGTATTTGTTTAAAATAACAATTCAAGACAAGAGCCTTTGTTGTCATTTTATTCATATTATTTCGTTCACAGTAATACTTTTGTGATTGAAAGATAGTTTGTTTTAATGTTTTCAAAATGGATTCAACACAATGACATAACTTGCCATGATATATTACACTTGTGAAATAAATATAAAAATCAGCTTGGAGTACATCGTGATTGTCTGGTTGATTTCTGTAACCGTTACAATGCCGGATTAAGAAAATCGACACGGTAATTCCGTTGTTCGGCGTCGTACGCATAATACTGAGTCAGCATAAGAGCTCATCATACAAACATACGACGTCATCGTACGACAACATTATATATAGGCAGCTCTACACTAATAACTCTTGCTTACATGAGGCTTTTTTGGAGTTATGTGATAAATATAATCTGACATTCATACCTATTTAATATTGAATTTATTAAACTTGATGGATAAAATGTATATGATGCTCGGTACAGCTCACATCATATAATGTTATCCAACTTGTTTAATAAATTCAATGTAAGATTCTCTATTTACTGATTAGAGTCTGGAAGCAGGCAGATTGCACCGTCAGTCCATCCCAGCACATGTTCACTACCTTAAGTAGTAGGAGGTGTGGCTTAACACAAAATAATTCAATACAGTTCATCCACCTAAGCCTATTATATCTTCAGTGGTCATTCTTTTGTTCCAGACCAAAGCAAAAACCACTTAAGATATGATTGTGTTGGTGTCTGTTCGTCCTTCCATTTGAAACAATTGTGTCTCGGCAATAAATTTGAAAGTACTGAAGGGAACTTCGCACAAATGTTAATCTCAGTGAGAATGTGTCACATTTTGAAGCGGCGTAAACATTTACGTTGAAGTTTTTCATTTTCTTATATCTTCAACTTTTTCATTTTCTTATATCTTCAACATTGCATATTCCAATTTATTTAAACCTCAGTATATGTCTTTAGTATCATCATGGTCACTCAGGCACAGAAGTTCCATTACTGTATTGAATTTCAGCAAATTACAGAACTTTTTTTGACTAAGAAATTCTGTATAGGCAAGACATTGCCGACAGATGGACATTTTTGTCTTAAGTATTAACGCTTGCCATACAATCTCCATGTTTACAAAAAAGCACTGTCGAGAAATGGGAAACGTTAAAATTTTGATGAAACAAAGTTGCCATGATTTTGTCAGGTATATACTCAAGGTATGAACTACATGTTTCATATTCAACTCGAATGTATTCAGAAAACTGATCAATCGTTTATTACAAAAAATTTAACAAAAATTGATAAAATGACTTTTAAAACATTTTTTTTAAACTGTAGGCTTCACGTGATTTTTCTATATTCTCTATTTTAGTGACACATGAAGTGTTTAATTGTTTTGAAAAATACACATGCTGTCTTTTAACTTGGTATATTAACAGGCTAGTGTGACCCAGTGGATAGGTGGTGGACTTAAAACCAGGGTACTCGGGGTCCATGCGTCATCTGCGCCACTGAGTTCCTTTGATGTGTTTTTGGGGATATGGTTGCCTTTAGCCTCGTCGGTCGGATGGTGACGTAAACCTGTGTATCAGAGTCTGCCCTAAGAGCTTGTTAAAGAACCTTAGAGCATGTTAAAGAAACATGGAATTTGTTAGAAGAGCAGTTCCAGGATTCCTGTATATCATTCCCCTCTCTCTGGTGCAGCTCTAAATAACTTTGTTGTTTATTGAGCGGTTAAACAGCATTCATTTCATGGAAAAAACAGCCATTATTTCAGAATTATTTTATTCCAGTAAGGTATGATATAAGTTTACAAATGTGGAATTAAATACAATATTTAAACAAACTAAGAGAAACAATAGTTCAATAGTATCCTTGATTGCAGAAAACAGCTAAAAATAAATGAATAGATACGAAAAGAACATGTAAAATATGTTATACAGGTAACACGGAATGTAGGAAGCACAATAACTAAATATAGAAATCTCTAATATGATAACTGACAAAATAAATACAGCATTTTTGTTATCATTCTCGCAAGTCAGTAACGTAACAACTGTCCCCAGACAACTAGGGATATTGTTGAGATGCTCTGGCAAGGGCGAGAATGCATGTACTAGTATACACCCAGTGAAATAAAGGATAAACTATATAAAATATATATAAATAAAATATATATAATAATATATCTACTAATATGGAAAGTATTCCAAGTATTTTCTCTATATGCCGGCATATAGGCAATACTCATGCAAGTAAGAACTCATTAATACTGTTAGTATTAGTGATGTTTAAAGGGACACACGGCAATATTGATTTGTTTAAAACTCACTGATCTCGTTAGTTTTTTAACTTAACTCCATTATTAAGAATAGTTTGAAGCAAATTGTTTTTACATGTTACTATCTGTTGGGAATATTGCACCAATAATATATTTACCAATTTGCTAGAATAACGAAGACAACTGAAATCTCATTTTTTTATTTAATAACATGCAAGGAGTATTAAAGTCAAGGTGCTAATTGTTATGCTTGATAAACAACTCAAGACTGTCGTGTGTCCCTTTAATCTTGACTGTTTATGAAAAAAAAAATCTTGACAAAAAATCACTAAGCACACTATGAACATACTGTATTAAAGGGACACACGGCAATCTTGATAATTTTTAAAACTCTCACGGCATCCCGTTAGATTTTCATTTAACTTGCATTTGTTCAATCATCAATATTAATTGTTAGAATAGTACAAAGCAAATTGTTTTTACATATTACTAACTTGTTATAGTAGTGCATCAATAATATATTTTAAAAAAAAAGGTAAAATAATGACGAAAATTGAAATCTCAATTTTTTATTTAATTATATGCAAGAAGTTTTAAAGTTAAAATGACGCAGGATAACTAAGTCGATGAGCACATTTCAAATATTTGAATAAAACTCAAGATTTCCATGTGTCCCTTTAGTCACTGGAAGTGGATTTTTAAGTTCAATGATAAAAATACAATATTAAACCTTAGCCCGCTATGAATGCATAATGGACTGTCCTTTCTTTAAATTTAGACCATTCCATTTATGTTACAAAGGGGTGTTTTTGAGAAATGACTGATGGACAGCCGGACATTGTAAACCCTGATCAGCCTGCGAGTTACTCGGGCTAAGGGTTAATGTGATTGTTATCTAACAATGCTCACTCTTACAAATTCTCGGGTTGGAAATCATTAATCAAGGGTATATAAAAAAAGCGTAAAGATGTCAATTTTGGAAGACAGTTATTACAGTCTTAACAAAATAAACAAAATGTTAAAATTGTTTTGTTGTGTTTTTAAATATCGGGTCAGTGGATCCGTAAGTCAAGTTGTACAAAATAAACAGACTCATGCTAATATGTCTACTCGGTAGACCTCATTAATATCTCCATCACTTCTCAGGCTCCACTTTATTCTTGACCATTCTGGCGAGGATTAAAGCCTTTAGCGACCCGATCAGAGTCATGCCGACGGAGATGAACACGCACCCCCATCCGATGTACAGGTGATAGTACTCAAACCCGATCTTGTCCTTCACAAGGGTTGCATACAGGGCAGCAGCTGTACCATCCAGAGCCACTGCAAATAAGCAGACGATAATTATTAAATATGTAATATAAAGGGACAATGTCCGTAACATGTACCTGAAAAACACAAAATAATTACGTTGACAAACATAACACACCAACCATTATTGAATATTTACTAAATAAAACCAAGATTGATGGAATTCAATAGCTGTACAAAAAAAGAATAACTAAATTAATTAAATAAAATGTTGAGTTTCCCTTTTCTCGTCTTATTCTACCGTAGGTTTAAATATATTGTTGGTGCAATATAAACAGGACCTGTCTATCTACAGTCCCTGATATAACCAACAGATAATAATACGCAAAACGATATACTTTAAACTATTCTTGTATTTATACCCCAGCGTTCACAAAGTGAAGTGGGGGAAAATATAGGAATCACCTTTTCCCCAACGCCTCGTCCCGTCACGTTTTTGTCACGTCGCGTCGCATAACACATATCTCAAACACTTTTAAATGGGTTGTTCCCAAACTTCATATACACATAACAACTGATGAACTTAGGTCCCTCTGCATCACCCATCATTGATTGCCTTACTTATTACAGAATTATGGCCCTTTGACTTTGAATTTAATGTTGTATAATGACATGTTAACGCATATTTTTTCAAACATTTTCGAATTGATTGTTCCCAAATATGATATATACATAACAACTGATGATCTCATGTCCCTGTACATCACCCATCATTGATTGCCTAATTTATTACAAAATTATGGCCCTTTGTACATGTTTGACTTAGAATTTTCCACTAATGACATAACACTTATTTTTCCAAATATTGTCAAATCGATTGTTCCCAAACTTCATGTACAGTAAGTAAGTAAGAAAACCGTTTAATATAGTGACATGTGCATAAAGTGACAAACAATTACATATATAAAATGAAAGAGCACCCGGCCCAATGGGCCTATAAGTCACTGTCAATGATAAATATGTGACAAAATATAAATATATCACACGAAAATACAAAAGTGTATCAAATTAATGATGATGTAGTAAATCTAACGGTAAAGTGAATATTACACATTAAATAAACACAGTATAAATAGAATTTCTCCTTAAGGTCTAATTACACTAAATCAACAGGATGTGCTTGCCTGGTGCATCGAAAGTAGTTCTCTATTAAAGAGTTCTAATCTTTTTTTTCTTTAATTTTTTTTTTTAGAGCAATTTCCTGTTGTTGTTTTTTCTGTAACTGTATTCTGGACATGTTATTGATATTTGGAAATGCATGTCATCATGCTTTTGACAGTTTTTGATACAAATTTCAATAGTGAAAGTAGAGTAGGTATGAATTTGTGATTTGCTTTTTCAATGTTGACATTTGAGCGGTGTTTGTAAACAAGAGAAGAACTCTTTCTTAGAAGGTATTAAGCACCCACTTTGCTGGTTGATTTTCATGAGCAGACACACTTGTCTTCATGCCAAAGTAAGTTTCCCAGCATTCTAACGAGGTTTGAGTTTTCTACAGGTCAGTAAATATGACATTTTAGTATGGGAGTGTATGGGAGAAACATTTACGCTATTATAACCTTAAGAATGCTTTTATCAAGTACTTTGAAACTTTTCTGGAATAAGTCTGCATTAGTATTTTGCATTTTTGTAATGCCTGTAGTTCTATAAAGGCTATGTCAACAATAAAATCTCGGAAAATATCTGTTCTTATGTCGAGTAAGAAATGGAGTTCGTCTTCTATCACATGTATCACATGTACATGTAACAACTGATTACCTTATGTCCTTCTACATAACATTGTTGATGCCTAATTTATTACAGAATCACGGCCCTTTATTTGACAGAGTTTTTCACTCCATAATGAACTTCATGTAGCTTTCATTTTAACACTTTACTTGATATTACACCTAACATACAGTTCACACGTGATGATATGATGTGACTGCATTAAAAAAAATTGTTTTAATTCGAATTTCTTTCATTAAGAAATTAACAGATATTTTTAGACAGTTATTATTCTTGATTTTGCCCAGCATCGGCTAGAGCAAAAAAGCGGGGATATTCATCACCTTCAGTGATTGAACAAACCAAGTTATGTAGAAACACTAACGCGACGTCATGAGCTTTTAAAAAATGAAGATTGCCGTGTGTCCCTTTAAACTCGAGTTCCAGTCTGTGAGTTAAAATAATTCGACATACTCCTATTGTTAAGGTATTAACTCCCTGTAGTGATATTGTTAAGTCCAAATCGACATATATTGTTAAGATATTAACTCCCTGTAGTGATATTGTTAAGTCCAAATCGACATATTAATATTGCTAGAAGTCCAAATCGACAAAATAAATCGACATATATTGTTAAGGTATTGACTCCCTTTAGTGACAGTGTTAAGTCCAAATCGACATATTGATATCAAGAAGTCCAAGTCGACATATTGATATAGTTAGAACTCCTAGCTCACAAAGACCATGACAACACAACTGAAAATATTAAAAGACTGCATGGAGGCCACCTGCTGTCCAGGTTTAATGTGTCATACTCGGCCAATCAACGAAGCAAAATGATGTCTTCATATTGTTTTTATTACGACACTAATCAGTATGATATGCATTCAGAATGTCTTCCAAGAATGTATGCTCATGGCTTGCATAAGGTAAAAGAAGATTATGACGACTAAGAATGTGTTATTTTTTCAAAACTGCTTGAAAAACACACTGATAAATATTGCCTTGTCCTTTATATGTCGCCGACCTTGGATGATCGTCATGAATGGCGTAGCGTTAAACACAAATATCGTGTATTCATGAATGTTTAAAGAACTCGTACATGTATACGTAGAACTCGTACATGCATACGTGCATACGTCAGTACTAATAGTTTATTATACATACAATGAAACGCCTACGAGTTTTCCTTACCAGCTAAAAACCCGAACACGGCAGCCACGATGAACGCTGTAGTGTTCTTTTCCATATGACCGGCACCGGCGGCAAGCACGGCAATGCCGAGGAACCCAGACCCTACAAAGATCAGCCATCGAACTGCGGTAATTTCTGTCGTCGCTGTGGGATACAAGAAAAGAACCAGCATTGCAGATGTACAATAAAAGAGAGGTGTTTAGCTCGACCGATCCAGATCAGCAGAGCTTATATCATGGTGCTTCGTCTGTCGGTCCGTCCGTCCGTCCGTCTTTGGATTTTCAGGAATGTTGCTTCTGTTGTCTAGTTGGTTCTAAGTGAAAATCGGGTCGGCCAGAAATTCAAGATGGCCGCCACACTAAAAATAGATTTTAAAAATAGATTATAAAAATACGATTTTGTGGCGACTACTTCTCAAAACAGTAAGTGTTAGTGATTTGGAACTTTTACCAAATTGATTGGCATGACATGTAGTTGCTTCTAAACAAAATACATTTTGATTCGATGGCAAATATGGCAGCCAGCGGACTTCTTTTGTTTACATAGAGTTATTTAGGAACAACTTGTGGCAACTACTCCGCTAAAATTACTGGATGTACAAATCAAGTTGATCGAAATTTCAAGATGGTCACCAGAGTTAAAAATAGGATTTAAAAATACAATTTTGTGGCGACTACTGCTAAAAATCATAAAGGGCATTGATTTGGGTGCTGCTTTTTTAATGAAAATATTTTATTTTTCAATTTGAACAAATATACAATAACACACATTTACAAAGAGCAGTACATTTTCTAAATGCATGTTTAATTTCTTATTATATACTCAGTTGCAAAAGAAAGTGGACACTGAGTTTTGTTTAAATTTAATTGTATAACGTTTTTTTTAGAATTAAATTTACAAATACTAAAATGAATATGACATGTTTGGTATCAAAGTTTTTATCATTCCATTGCCAATATCAAGTTGTCATTTGTTTTTCAATCGGTCGAATCATTAAGGGACTGTCTCTTGATAAAGAGGATAGGGTGTATAGTAAAATTTTCAAAGTGTCCAGTTTCTTTTGCAACTGAGTATATCTAACTTTATTTGCATTCATTGTTTTCTCTATTTATTTTAACAGTGTTTGGTCAATATCAATATTGTTTCTAGTTTCTGTTTAAATTGCTTTCTTCCACATCTTTGAAATGCTTTGTATGATTGTATAATATTTAAGATCGAATGATATTTAATATTTAAGATCGAATGTGTAGAATGTTTTAACCCTAGTATTATATAACTGTTCGATGTATTGTATACCTGTAATGTCGCATGTTTTTTTTATAAAGCATTTTCGCTCTGTGTTTAATATAAGTATTGTTCCAGAATATTGATCAATGTTTTCCCTAAACATTATTTTTGACCATGATTAAACTATTTGCGATAAAAACGGTAATGTAAGAGTTATTGTTTTTGCATCAATTGTATTAAAATTGCTTTCAAACAATGTTTTTCCTCCATATTTATTAATTTCTTTCATGTATATTGCCTTCTAATCACCGTGATTGTTAGGATCCAGAATCATTTAATCCAGCCTGCTTTTATTGAATTTATAAATAGGTTTATATCAATCATGTTTATAACCCCCCATTTTCATGATCCTGAATTATTGTGTTTTTGTTTATTTTATCGGGTTTACCTTCGTATAAAAATTCAAACATTTTGTTTTTTATTCGGTTAATACAAACTTCATTTAGACTCTCTAAAACTGTTAGAGGATATATGAGTTTGGGTAGTGCAAATGTTTTAATAACGGTTATTATCAATTATTGATAAACTATGTTGTTTCCAACGTTCTAAACAATTACAGAATTCATATATCTTTGGTATAAGGTCTTCCGGGTGGCATTTTGACATATCATTTGTAGAAACAATTCAAAGTGTTGTTGCTCTGGTTGACCATACAAAGTGTTTATCTTTGCAATATTTTTGAGTGAGCCAACACGCAATATTACCGATTAGTTTATATTAAACTTGAGTCCTGATGTCACACAGAATTTATCTATTAGTCTAATTAAAGATTCAAATGTTGTCTTCGAACCATCTAGTATGAAAGTGGCATCAATCTTTACCAAACTGATAAGCATGACATGAAGTTCGTCCGGAGCAAAATTCATTTTAATTCATTTTCAAACATGACGGCCAGCGGACATCTTTGTTTACATAGAGTTATATATGAAACACGTGTAGCAACTACTCCTCTGAAACTACTTGAAGGATTTTCATAAAATTTAACAGGAAAATCACTCGTTACAAAAATGATTTTCATTTGGAAAATATTGAAAATAAAATGTATTTACTCTTACAACTGTAAGGGCTGCTTGCACTTCAAACATGTCTCCTCCAAACATGGCCACAAAAAAACGTGTATTGTTTAATGGTTAACAAACACTACCTCTTCAAATAATGACAAACATGCAAAAGTTAGATACCGTTTCAAGATCTAGCTGTTCAGATCTTCAGGAGAGCGTTTCAAGGTCATGAACCTCTTGTTTTTTATTTGGTTTAAGCTCTACTGGCCAAAGGCCAGGCGACCTTATGTAAGGACGGGTTGACCGTCGTCCGTCCGATAACTTTTTTTTGTGGGCGCTCTGGCCCTACATGTTTCATTCGGTCTTAACCAAACTTAAACAGTAGTTATATAACTATAAATCTCGGACGAGTTCTTGAACCAGTCATATTCGATCGTTATGTAATACCTGTGTTATCTGCCATTGCATTGGGAAAATGCATAATTGTGCCTTGTGGGCACTCTAGCCACTATATTTTTTATTCGATCTTACCCAAAATTACACAGTAGTTCTATATCCATAAGGTCTCAGTGGTGGCTCTGAACCAGCCAGATTCAATCGCCAATAGCTGAGTTATGGCCCTTGAATTATCGAAAAAATCATAATTTGCCATTGTTACTATAAAACACCAATTTTCTATCAAATCTTGACAAAACTTTCACAGAATGTGTATAATAATTAGATTTTGTACAAGTATTTTAACAACATATATCCGATGGTATCAAAGTGAGTTATATGCCCATGAATACGAACAAGAAAAATACAATATTTTTTTTTACATATGTTGACATTATTACTATGATAGTACTTTTCATCTAATCGAACCCAAACAGAATGTGTATTGAATAATCAAATCTTGGACATGTTCTTCAGTCATGCATATCATATGGTATTAGTCAGTTATTTGCCTTGAATTAGCAAACATGGTATAACTTGACCTTGTTACTTATGTAGCCTTTCCGTTTTATCCTATTTTTATGTATAGGATTCTTAATTTATTGTTTAAATAATAATCCGTACTTTCCTCCATTGTTCTGAAGACATCACGCAATACCTACATAAACATACGCCGTATTTCAAAACGACTCAACCTTAAATCCAATATTAACAATGTGCTTATAATAATATCTTCGACAAATGGTTTAATCATGGATATCTGATGGTAACGAAGGGATTGCCATTGAACTGGGAATAAAATGACATAGTTTGTCCTTGTTATCGCTATAGCACTTCCATTTTTCATCCAATCTTATACAACATTTACAGAATGTGTTTTATAATAATTTCTTGGACAAGTTCGATAATGGCCTTAAATTGGTGATTTTTGTACACCGGAAACGTGGGGTCGTGGGTTCAAATCCCACTGGAGACAATAATTTTTATTCTATTTTTTATTACATGTTTTATCGTATTGTGTGTGTGTCGCCTGCATAGCATGGCAGACACTTCTAAAGGATCATTCGTCCGTCGCTCGTCGTCCGTCTGTCCGTTACTTTTTAACACGCAACCAAACATTTGCCATAACTTGAACTTCATCTTACTCGCAAGGAATGTCGTTACACATAACCAATAACTCTGACTTTCATTTCAGCAGGATTATGCCCCCATGAAACTTCACGAACACATTTACCTTCAACCAACTAGAAATGTTCTATTATTAGTATCAAATTTGGCTCTTGAGTGTCTATTCAAAGTGGTCAGTCCATGCATCACTGCCAAACCATACGTTTTTTTTAAACTTTGTTTCGTATTTGTTCTTTTCGTGTCTGTACCCCTGATGAAGGCGTAAGCCGAAAGCGCTTGGGTTTTTACAAACTATAGCACTGTTGCTTTTTGAAAGGTATTTTATAGATGTATGTATTTTCTCATTCATATATATATTATATATATTCTTTATTTTTAGATCACCTGAGCCGAAGGGGATCACTCTTCGTCCGTCGTCCGGCGTTAACGTTTGCTTCAAACGACTTCTCCACAAAAACCACTTGGCCAATTTTAACCAAACTTCGCATGGATGATCCTTAGATGAATGCTTTTTAGATTTGTTAAAATTAGGTCAGCGCGACATCCAAGATGGCCACCATTACCATATATGGTCGAAACCTTAAACAATCTTCTCAAGAACCGCTGGACAGATTTCGACAGTTTTTCTTTTAATATGATTGCCAACGCCTAGACTATCAAGTTTGTTCAAATGAAGTCCCCGGGGTCAAAAATGGCCGTGCCCCGGGGGTCCACAGTTTAAATATTGAGATTTTGCAGGCACATAGCTCTCATGTATTACACGTAACATCACTAGGTTTGTTTAAATGGTGACCCTGGGGTCAAATTTGGCACCGCCCCGGGGGTAACAGTTTTACTTAGACTTATATAGGGGGGGAAATCTTCTCTGAAACTACAACAGCCAGAGTTTAATATTTTGCATTTACTATAAGCTTACGGTCCTCTATCAAGCCTGTTAAAATGGTGATCCTGGGGTCACATTTGGCCCCGGCCCCAGAGGTTACATGTTTTACAAAGACTTACATAGGGAAATTTTTAAAAAAGAAAATCTTTCCAGAAACAACTTCGTCAGTTTTGACCAAACTTCACATGGATGACCCACAGGTGAATGTTTTTCAAATTTGTTAAAATTAGATAAACATGACATCAAAGATGGGCGCCATAGAAAAATCTGTTAAATTACTTCTTGTAACCTGGGAAGCTAAGGCCGTGGGTTCAAATCCCACTGGAGGTATTTTTTTATTCTTCATTTTTATTATCGTTTCCTTTTTGGATGCGTTTTTTCTTTTGTTTAATAAATATTTTGCATGTTTTACATAGACTTATATAGGGAAAACTTAAAAACTTAAAGTTCTGCGTTTGCTATAGGCTTATGGTCCTCTACCAAGTTTGTTCAAATCGTGACCTTTTGTCACATTTAGCCCCGCCCCAGGGGTCACATGTTTTACATAGATTTGTATAGGGAAATACTTAAAAAATATTCTTTTGAAATTTCAAGAGCCAGAGGTTTAATATTTTGCATTTACTAAAAGCTTATGGTCCCTTGTCAAGCTTGTTCAAATGGTGATCCTGGGTTTAGACCAAACTTCACATGGATGATCCTTAGATGAATGTTTTTCAAATTTAATGTTTTTCAAATTTGTTAAAAGAAGTTAAACGTGACATCCAAGATGGCCACATTCGAAAAATCTTTGAATTACTTCTTGTACACTGGGAAGCTAGGGAGTTCAAATCCCATTAGTGGTAAACTTTTTTTTTTAATTCTTCATTTTTATTATTGTTTTCTGTTTGGATTCGTTTTTAGCTCGACTGGCCGAAGGCCAGCAGAGCTTATGGGATGGTGTGTTGTCCGTCGTCCGTCGTCCGTCCGTCGTCCGTTAACGTTTGCCTTGTGAACACTCTAGGGACTTCATTATTAATCAAATCTTTTCAAAACTTTGCCAGTGTCTTTGTATCAATGAAAGCTCGGACAATTTCGAAAACCAGCCAGATCGGAATAATTTCACCGGAGTTATGGCCCTTGTTTTGCTGAAAAATGCCATATTAAGCCTTGTGAACACTCTAGCACCTTCTTTTATTATTTGATCTTTACTAAACTTGCACATATTGTTAATATCAATGAAAGCTCGGACAGGTTCGAAAACCAGCCAAATCGGATCAGTAACACCGGAGTTATTGCCCTTGTTTTTTCTGAAAATTGCTATTTTCTGACTTGTGAACGTTCTAGCACCTTCATTTATTATTTGATTGTTACCAAACTTGCACAGATTGTTAATACCAACTAAAGCTTGGACAAGTTCGAAAATCAGATGAATTGGGTCAGTAACACCAGAGTTCTGGCCCTTGTTTTTTCTGAAAAATGACATTTTCTGCCTTGTGAACACTCTAGCACCTTCATTTATTATTTGATCTTTACCAAACTTTCACAGATTGTTAATATCAATGAAAGCTCGAACAAGTTCGAAAACCATCTAAATCAGATCAGTAACACCGGAGTTATGGCCCTTGTTTTTTCTGAAAAATGCTATTTTCTGCCTTGTGAACACTCTAGGGCCTTCAATATTAATCGCATCTTTACTTAACTTTGCCAGTGTCTTTATATCAATGAAAGCTCAAACAAGTTCGAAAATCGGCAAGATTAAAATAATTTCAAAGGACTTATGGCCCTTGTTTTGCTGAAAAATGCCATATTAAGCCTTGTGAACACTCTAGCACCTTCATTTATTATTTGAGCTTTACCAAACTTGCAAAGATTGTTAATATCAATAAAAGCTCGGACAAGTTCGAAAACCAGCTAGATCGGACCATTAACAGTGGAGTTACTGCCCTTGATTTAGTTAAAAATGCTATATTTTGCCTAATTAAGACGATATGAGCTTCATTGTTCATACGATCTTTACCAATCTATATCAGATTGTTAATATCAATGAAAGCTCGGACAAGTTCGAAAACCATTCATATCGAACCAGTAACAGCGAAGTTATGGCCCTTGATTTAGTTCAAAATGCTATATTTTGCTTCGTTAAGACTATTTTTTATCGGATCTTTACCAAACTTTATCAGATTGTTAATGTCAATAAAAGCTCGCTCAAGTTTGAAAACCAGACAGATCGGACCAGTAACAGCGGAGTTATGGCCCTTGATTTTGTTAAAAATGCTATAATTTGCCTCATCTTACAATAGGGCCTTCATTTTGCATCTGATCTTTGCCAAACTTTTCCAGATTTTATGACTTTCTTCTTTTTATATTATTATTTGAATTTTTTTTTTGATTTTTTTTTTACATTTTTTTTAGCTCTATGTGTGACCAGTCGGACCAGTAACAGGGGGGTTATGGCTCTTGATTTAGTTAAAAATGCTATTTTTTGCCTCATTAATATGGTAGGGCCTTCATTTTTCATCTGATCTGTACCAAACTTTACCAGATTCTTTAGTTATGGCCCTTGATTTAGTTGAAAAGCTGTATTTGCCCAAAATTTTCCAAAAAACGTAAATGGCAGTCTCTCTCTTCATTGATGTTATGAGAGCCATGTTAGCCAGTAGAGCGTCCACAGGCCCTCTTGGGCCTCTTGTTTGTTTTTGTTATTTTTTCTAAAGGTTGTATATAACGATTTGCATGTTTTACATAGACTTATGTAGGAAAAACTTAAGAAATCTTCTTTTAAATTGTTATCATGGAGTTGTTGGTTTAAATTTCGGTTGAGGGTGTTGTGTTTTGCTCTTGTAAAAAGGTATTGAAAGGCATTTAATGACGAAACCCCTTGAAATAAGAGCCATTTTAGATTGTAGAGCACCTACAGGCCCTCTTGATCTCTTGTTCTTTATTATTATTAATGATCGCTAACCCCTGGTCTATCAAGTTTGCTCATTTGAAGTCCGTGGGGTCAAAGATGACTGCAACCCCTAGGTCCAAAGTTTGTATGTAGACACGTTGCAAGTTTTTACATAAACTTAAGTAAGGAAAGACTTAAAAACATCTTCAATCAGCATTTGCGAGAGGACACTTTTTTCATCATTGCAAAGATCCTCAGGTGATCGATTCAGGGCAATCTCGGCCCTCTTGTTTTACAAAACTGCACGAAGTTGTAATTTTAGAAAGGTGTTTTTTGGCAGTGTTTAAAGTCAGTTTGTTTAGGACTATATTTTGCCTATATTATATTTTGATTGTATATCACCAAGGAGAAACATTTAATAAATCGGGATTTTTAAAAGATTACATCGTGGCGAAACACACAATGAAATGGTTTACAATTTGAATGTATACATGTCATCTTGTGTCAATAGTCGGGACTATGATTTCCATTTCCAATAATATACTTGTAATACAAGCTTTACAGTTATAGCTATAGAACTGTTTAGATAGAAATTGTATCCATAGATCAGAGATTTCTGAAATATTAGTTACATGTACATGCAACAGTTTGACGATGTGCACACTGTTCTGATACATATTAATCATATGTAAACTATCGCCTGTGATCAGTGGTTGTTTCGCTATTTCTTTCTTTCTTTCTTTCTCTTTCTTTCTTTCTTTCTTTCTTTCTTTCTTTCTTTCTTTTTTTCTTTCTCTTTCTTTCTTTCTTTCTTACTTAATTCATTCTTATTTCATTATTGCTTTGTGGTAGAGGTAGTGGCATTATCATCAGCAGGAGAAGTAGCGATAGTAGTAGTGATCAACACTTCTTTAATTCTCTCAAGTATGTCTTACAGGTGGGGAAAATATTCACAAATACACGAGGATTACGTTTAAGCCGATTTTTTGTTACGTAAGCCATGGTCAAACGATCAACCTATTAAACAAGCATTAGAAATCCACATTTGCCGCATATACGGATTCGAAATTTCCGTTTCCTTGTTCCCTTTTCTATTTCTTGAAAGAATCAGTAAATTGTCACTTACCTTCATTATCAACGCAGAACGTGGACGAACTCGTGCTGGACTCGAGATCCGTGCATTTCTTCCACAGCCCCTCCCTCACAGTCGTCTTCACCGTGGTCCCTGCTGACACGTCACTAGTCACAGTCGTGGAGCCTTTGTACCAATACGGAATCCCCAACCCCACCAAATTCGCGATTAGGGACAGCAATTTCAGCGTTATACACAAATATCCAAGACACTTAACACATGTCATAGAACCCATTTTTAGAACACTTTGTGTTTTGATCTGTTTGTGATATTGTTATGGTTCCTATTTAAAACATATCCTGATCGAATGTTTCGTAAACTTGAATTAACAATTTTTAATTAAAGAACATCGGCACGAATATATGCACCAAACACTTCATTAAAGAAAATATATTAAAAATTCATAAAAATATAACGAAACTCTATATTTGCTTTCAACTCCAGTGATGTGAAGTGTTGCGTAAAGAACAGCGTATAGAATGTGGGTCAATTTCTGTCACAGATTTGTTAAAGCTAACAAAAACGTATGAAATGAATACTGAATACGTCCAATAACGTGTACAAAAGAAAGATTATCTTGAAATATGTTTGCACTTACTATACATGCATCTGATTGACTTGGGAGTATAGAGCAACTACAGGAGAGCAAGTGTGAATACAAGTACAACTGAAAACCATCATCACGTGCGTCAGTTTTTATATAAAACATGATAGATAGATAGTTAGATAGATAAAACATGCACACGAATTACGCACGTTACCGTCTTTTTATTTATTGCTGATGAAAATGCTTTGTCTTCAGTTAAAACTAGAAAAATCGACAGTTTTTATGTCGTAAAATCAGCAATAATATATACTACGGGTATAATTAAACGACATCGTACTTCGATCACAAATACAAGAATTGAGTATAGCCTTAACGAATCGTATGAATCAATGTTAATGACTTACACAACAAAAACTAGCCGAGTCGTCGAGTTTTCCTGATTTCGTTTTTCTTTCATTAAATAATATGAACACTGAATGTGTGTATGTGTGTGTGTGTGTGTGTGTAGTTCTAAGGTTCCCGCCAACATACTCAATGATCATTACGGTTCACCGAGATGGGTACATTAGAGCCTGGACTGTTCTAGATGAGTGTGTTGGTTGATCTGGTGCTGCTGCTGTGTTGTCGATTCTGTTGTCTGTATGTAGATGATGTGTCGCTTTCGCTCTGTGCGTGTAGTTGTCGCTGCGGCGGTGAAGTGTTGTCTGACTGGTGGTGGCTTCTACATCCGCTAGGTGGTGCTGTCTACAACCGCTACTGGTATATGGTCGGGGTCCTGGTTTTGGGGCCACAACCATCACAGTATGACCCCTGCGCCGCACACACCGCCCGACGTTCTGTCCCCCTTCGGTCTTCTGTCGAATGTAGGCCTCGGCCTTTGCGTCGATAACAGGGATTATGGTTGCGTCCCGTGATATCTCGGCTCCGGCCCGAGGACTTCTGACTTCCAGGTTCTGTAGACATCAGATGATGTGTGCTGTGATGGGACGCGGGAGACATCTTCACTCTCGGTCTAATGACAGTCAGTCTGCTAATCGCTCACAGGCTCGGCGTCGATACTAGTGGTTTCGGTACGCCACAATTTGACCTCATCTCCGGCTCCACGCAACTACTGAAGCACATCATGCTGGTCTAATTCGTATTTTATTAAGTTATTCATAAATCCTCCAGATCGTCTCCGATCCCTTTAAAGTCGTCATTGAGCAATGTATGCTGAGATCCGAGCAATATCTAAAGCAAACTGATTTCGAAATGCTTATTAAGCATGATTTCTTTTTTGCGAAGTGTTTTTTCTCTTTACAATAGTATATGACGTTTTATTTTATGCCTAGCAGTGAAATAGTGGATTTTGACAATGAAATAAAAGTAGTATTTCATACGTGCGGAATATAGTTTTAATTTTTCATTGCCGGACTACTTTTTTTCAATATCAAAAACAATTATTTTTTGTTTTTTTGTTTAGAAAATAACTGTTTAATATATATCTTTGGACTGTAAATGGTCTAACGAAGAACATGAGCCATAGTTTTTAAAACTGGTTAAAAAGTCTTTCAGAATTGTTGTCATTTACAATGAAAATGTCTGATAGTCATTTTTTCAAAAAAAAATTCAGAGAGTTTCTATAAAAGTTATATCATTGGATTGGAAATAACTTAACTAAAAAAACTAGTCGTAGATTATTGAAATCGGTGAAGTAGTTTTAGACGTCATGGGGAATAAAAAAGCAATTTTACCATTTTAAGCCAATCAAATTAAAAAACAAATCTACGTACTGCAGTTAACTTTGATTACGAGAGGTGTTCAACTTATATTTGAACACTTTTATTGTGTAACTGAATCAACTATCTTGACATTCTCGCCGAATATGTTGATTGTAATATCAAGTCTAATGATTCCTTCGATATGAAACATTATGACATGCACTATTATGTTCTTCCTAATGTTGCAGCATCCGCATTTTTGAAAATAGGTAGAGAATGACATTTTAAAGCAAAAATCGTCAATTATAAAAATAACTGCAATACAAATTTTAACACAAATGCTTTTAAAATATTGTTACAGGTTATAGTAATCCGATATGTCCATGCTTGAACGTAGAAAAGTGTAATATAATTAATTTTTTTAATTTGTCGATTTTCAAGATTTTAGCGAAAATTAACATAAAATTCAACTATGAAAATGATTAAATTTACGAAAGTTTCTAGTTCAAAACATTAACTGCAGGCATTTTTGTGACTTCCTCTGCTATAAAAAACAAGTTTCATAAGTTTCTCAAAAGAAAAGATAGAAAAATATATAACTTAAAATTTAGGGACAAAACACACACATTTGCAAATAATGATAAAAATAATATATTGTTTTACCAAAGATATCTTTATAAGGTATATGATATACATATATGATATACATCAACACTAACTGTTCATGTTTTTATATCACAAAATATGATTAAAATAGTTATTTTGGTTAATTTATAAAATTATCAGTAACATACGAGCACATTTTCCTATTATCTGTCAATGTTTTAATATTGCGATAAAAAGTCGAGCTGTTAATTCAGCATCTATATTTTTGTCTTAAAATAAAACATAAGATCATATTTAAATTATAAACACAGGTTTAAACAATTATGATATGCATTTAGTGCAATTATTTGGTTTACGGTAAAACTCCACGGCAACAGCAACATATAGGTTTAAAATTAGAAAATTGTGTACACCTTATTCAAAATGTAATTTAAAAAGAACCGCGCGAAATTGGATATTATTTTTAAATGCATACGTTCTAAATGACAGCTTCACATCATTAAATCACGTATTTTTTATGACAATCACTTCCGCTGAAAAAAACCATTTTAAACAAAAGTGTTCATTTATAAGTTGAACACCTCTCGTATAAAGCATAAAATAAAAAGAAAATTTGTTGTTTTGTCGTGAAGGGATCAAACTTTAATATTTTCACTCATGCGACACTTCTCGATGAAATAAAATCTGTTATTCACTCCAAAACAACAAATATCCTCTATGTATTGTTTTTATATACCGCGACATTCTTGTTTAAAGGGAATATAGCGACACAGCCAAACAAGCTCTGCTATTGAGAGTTCTGAACATCTTGAAAAAGGGTGAAAGATTTATCAAAATCGGATGATAAACAAAAAAGATATGACCATAGAAAGGTTGTTCTAAAACGAATATGGGAGCCGCCATTTTTAGAACTATGACATCATAGTTTCATATTACCATATATATTATCTATATATACCTCAACTGCCACGTGACTGGTTTGAAAATGTTACGTGGTGATAAAAATGGTGGAATGGTCTTACAAAAATACACATTTGTTGGATTATTTTAAAAATGCATTAGAAACTGGCACTGACCTGTGACATTGGTTGCTCACTTGTTTAAACATATTTATTTTACATCGATTGCGAAACAAGTTATTGCAACTTAGATTAATCACTCTCGATGGCTTCCTGGGTAGAACCAGTACTAAGCAATGTGGATTAATTATCTTGCTCAAGGATAAATAACGTGGTCGCGACGGAGGATCGAACCCACGACCTCTCGATCAGATGTTCGGCGCTCTACCACTGGACCACGCACTCCACTTGGTTGCTCACTAGTAATGTGAGGGTGTTTTATATGGGGAACTAACAGCTTTAAATATTTTGGACCGTTTAAAAAAACACTTGTACGTCACTTCTTTTCTATTTTTAAAAATAAAGTCACACTTCGATCTGAATAAACAATTATATCGATCTATACTTAATATAACAAAAGCTTTAAAAAAAGCTATTGTCAAATATTCAAAGGGCGATTTATGCTATATTAATATATTTCTATCTAGGTGCGTAGACTTAAAACTTATCGTTATAATATATTTATAAGCATGCATTTGTTTGTCTAAACCGACGCATGACCTTTGGGCCTCTTGACCAAATTACACAGTGACATGGTACGCTACTTAACATCAACATAGAACGGACTTACAACAAACAGTATTTGGTGAATTGTTTAGAGACCATTGTTTTTTTAAAGAATGCTTTTGTTTTAACACTTTTATATACTTTTTTTTAACCCTTCTATATACTTTGTTTATTGACATCTGTGAACATAGTTTGAATACAAAAACGTGTTTAAACATGTGCGATAATATACTTATATACTCGTATACGAAAAGCAACGTTATTCATTGTTGTACACATATTTTATTTAATAAACAAAATGATATAATAAGTAAATGCATGTAGTCGGGATATTCGTCAAAGATGCAGGAATGTAGTGTGGATCATGCATGGCACATCGGTCGAAACCTGCAATATATAGGTATATATATATATATATAAACATATAGTTTGTATACTCATAAACATATAGCGTGTTGGTTACGGTAGTCCTTTTGTGCCATTTCGACGTCACACTAAACCAACAATATCTCGTTTATTACGATGCCAGATCCTAACCCTAAAGGTCTAACCCTTATTCCCGTGCGCAGATGGATGGAGCTAAACCCTGCGTGCATTGGTTGAGTACAATCTTCCGAGCCTTTGAAATTGGGATTACTGTCTGCGGGCTACCAACCAATCGTCCCGTTACCGAATGAGATCATTGGACAGGGGTACTTCAGACGCGCAGACTAACTATCCGCGTAGGGTAGTCATGGGTATGCTAGGCTAGGCTACGCACGGACCAAGATAGGAAACGACTCGACCGCCAGCTGTACACTCCCTGAGAAGGAAATACGAACGTCTCGGACAGGCGATGTTCAGGTAGTATCCGGGTAGGGTAGGTTTAAGTAGGGCAGGCTACCGCCTCTAGAGAATGAAGCGAACGGCTATATGCGACCGTGTGGAGTGCTACGCGAGCCGCGGAAATGCAACCGGGCAGGGTTTGAATCGGTATGACATGCTTTGATCTCCAGGGGTTTTGTTTGAACTTTTTTGGGGGGCAAATGTGTCGATTATATTGCACCAATAATATATTTTAAAACTATGGTAAAATAACGAAGACAAATTGAATAAACCATATTTAAACTTTTAATGAATTCGAAATGCTTATTTTAATACTTGATAAATAGATGAAGAATCACTTTAATGCACACATATTTCGAACCATCACTTATTTGCTTCTGTATAGTCTGGATATCTTACACATATATCGCACAGTAATTGATGATACATACTTTTTAACTCGTAGAATGGCTGATTTCGTGAACTGGTCTCATTTACAAAACATCGTTTTTATAAAGTCTGCAAAAGATAAGATTGCGTTAATTACAAATATTAACACACCGTATATGGTGAGTATGTTTAATCAACTTCCAAAGATGTTCTTTTGATATACACATTATAATAATTGCGGTGGTGTCAAGGACGAGGTTCAGATTAAAGGGACAAACGGTAATCTTAATTTAAAAAATATATATATATAAAAACGGCGTCCCGTTAGTTTTTTTCCATAGCTTCCGTTTGGTCATATATATTCATTAATTAAAAGAAAGTGTAAATAATTGTTTGGGATATGTTGATTATATGGCACCAATACTATCTTTAAACCTATAGTGAAATAAGATGAAAAAAGAAAGAAACTCAAAAGTGTATTAAGTTATATGCAAGCAAGTATAAAGTCAAAATGATACTACATAAATAATCGAGAAGCTTATATCAATACCTGATAAACACTTCAAGATTGCCATGAGGCCCTTTAAGTCAAATATGCACAGCAGAGCAGAGTTCTTACAGAAGAAGACTTTATTCATCAATCAGTAGGCCAGAGGCCCGTGAGACATAGTTTACATTCATACAAGCAATGTACATAGCAAGATAACAAATAGCATTTTTAGTAATATGAATATATGCTATATACACAATTTATGACAGAAAATAAGCGGAGAAGAAATAAACGGAGAAGGTGAGAAACAGCCTTTCAAATTATATTGCCACTATGAAAATAATCTGTATTGATATTCTACTATCTATACTATCATATATAGTTTATATTACAGTATAATCAACGATAAGTGATAGCCGTTTTTATTTGTAAATACCACAATGCTCTCTACTATTTTTTTGATTTCCAAAGTTCTACAAAAACACACAAAAAACAGCAAAATAATCAGTGTACAAAAGTAAAAGGTAAAACGTTTTAACTGTGTATAAAGACATGTAACAATCTGAGATTATTCTACAAATGATACTATGAATGTTGTATTTTTCTGAGTTCAAATGCTTTGAAGATGTAAACACTTAATTTCTTTTTTACATTTTGATTTTGAGTTTCGAACAGTAATTTTAATTTATACATGCTTGGTCTAGCCCAGTAGAAGCGGTTTATATACGTTTTACGCAAATCATTATACAGTAAGCATTCTAATAAAAAATGATATTCGTCCTCTATTTTTTGACAAACAGTACATAATCTGTTTTCGACCTGCTTTCTCGGTCTTTGCCATCTGACAGATTCTATACACAAATTATGAGAAGAAACAATAAGTCTCGCCATAGCGATTCTAAATTTAGGTATATTAAGAGTACTAAGAAAATGTTGAGTACCAAATGTAACAACTTCTCTAAAAAATACAGCTCTGGTTGAATTATCTATACGAGTTTGCCACGTTTGTAAGCTATTATCATATAAACGTTGTTTAAATATACTTAAGAAAACATGTTTATTGCCAACATTTTGTTGGAGCCAAACATCATGAAACCCTAACCTTGATAATAAATCTTGTACACGTGTAACCCAAGATACTTTATTTGGGTATAAATCAGCATCTATTTTAAGCATATTATATATAAGTTTACAATAGTTTTGGTCATTAGTGTTAACAATTTTCAACCAAAATTTAATTAATCTAATATATCTAATATCCTTAATGCTAAATCTGCCAAGAATACCATATACAAAGTCATTTTGAGTAGAACGTTTAACACGTAAAACATTTTTACAATAAATAGTGTGTATTCTCTCAATATTATCTGAACTTTGAAATCCCCAAATTTCGGAGCCATAACATAAAATGGGTAACACAAGTTTATCAAATAAATCTAATCTGTGTGACACAGAAATATCTGTAAATTTCATTAAACATTTGTTTAACTTAAATATTGCTTTCTGTGCTTTACCAGCTAAACTTAATTGTGTTTCATTAAAGGAGCCACCTTGACTAAAGACAATGCCAAGATAGGTCAAAGATTTAACGATTTCAACTGGAGAGTTATTGAACATGAAAACAAGATTTCTGGGTAAAAGTCCAGCTTTTCTAAATATAATTATTTTTGTTTTGTTAACATTAACCTTAAGTTTCCATATGTAGATTATGGTCTTATTGAATCATTATTGTATCATCATCTTATTTTAAAATGGTATGTAATCCGAGAATTGATAATATTTTTATTACATACCAGTATAGTTGACCATGCCGCTCCCGTCGCTGTCGGCTTCCTTGATCATTTCGTCCACTTCTTCGTCTGTTAGTTTTTCACCCATGTTTGTCATAACGTGCCGTAACTCTGCAGAACTTATCATACCTAAAAACAGACAGTAAATCGCAGTTATCGGTCTAGATTTCAATCGTGCAAATTCGGCCAACCCCGTCATTCTTCGGGATCATGGTTCGACGATGTGCATGGGCGTATTTTGAGACATTGCGAATGGGCGTATTTTGGCGAATTGAATGTTGTTTAACGGCTCATCAACACAGTATTGGTGATTTAGAGCCGCCCCAGAGAGAGCTGAAGGATACATAGGAATCCGGGAACCTGCCCTTCTCATATTATCGAATAGATTCCTATGGTTCTTTAACGTGCTCGGAGGATAGACCGGTTTACGTCCCCATCCGACGGACGAGGCTAAGGGAAAGTGTCTTGCCCAAGAACACACCGACGGAACTTAGTGGCACCACGGAGGATTGGACTCGGGCCTCCGGTTACAAATCCGCCGCGCTACCGACTGCGCCACGCCAGCCCTCGATTGGCGTTCGAACTCAGCACCGAGTTCAACAGTTTATCCCAAAAACCAAGCTAGGAATTCTATCTCAGCATGTAGTTCGACATTTAAACCCAGCACCGATTCGTCAGCAGCGAGTCCGACATTCAATATCAGGAAATAGTTCGTCATTCAATCGCAAATCCGTTCGACATAGCACATATTACACGAACGTTTAACTACACTGCACCTTAATTAGTTTCTTCTTTAAAAAATAATATTTTTTTAATAAAAGTCGAGAGCACGCATGTAGACTAGTCTTTATAGGGTCTGTTTGTATTAGCTCCCTAGTCCAATGCGTCTTTACAGAAAATCCTCAGTGTGTCGGGATCTGTTAGAAAAATATATGAAATCATTAGGTTTCAGCTAGCCTAGGTTCAGTAGTTACCATTTATTAAATAGGATACTAGAGATCTATTATACTTGTTCATGTTTTTAAAAACATTTTTTTTATTTCTGTTTATAGTATTGAGAAACAGTTTTCTGTCCTTACCTTGTCCGTCCTTATCGAACACCCTGAACGCCTCACTAAGGTCTTCTTCCGTCTCAGCTTCCTTCATCTTGTTCGCCATCAGATCCAGGAAGTGTGGAAAGTCTACCGCTGGAATAAGTGGACATGCATCAACCACCATGCTCGTATATCAACCATAAAGGCATTACAGACCTTCATTGAACTAGGCTATAAAGTAATATCTAATAACTGTTTTAACAAATCAGGACTCGTTGAGTTATCAACATCAACGACCAGCTACACTAAATTATTCGTACTGTTTTCTCGAGTTTTACGAAAAACACCGAGAAAAAAAAGAGAGAATAGAAAAGAAACACACGAAATGTCTGAGTTACACTGTCGATGTCTGACCAGTTTCGATACGAGAAAATTCATCGATCAAATTGCCGTGCGTTCTTTAAACATGAATTTTGAACAAATATAACTCATTTAATAATTATTGCTAAACTTTTTTAAAACAATATATTGTGCTTGTAAGTTTAGACAATATGATTTAGTTCCAAAAGCAGCGCACTATTAAAGCAAGACATCTGAACAGTACAGAAATGGCTTGGCTCTTGAAAAGGTTAACACTCGTTGTCATCCCATTTCCGTCCCACCCCTCCCTAACAAATTCTCACACACTTACCAACTTTTTAAAAAAAAACACGCATTATCGTATTGGATACAGCAAAACTGTGTTCGCGATGTATTGCATGTTTAATGAATTAATTAAAACATGTCTTACTGTCACTTTCCAGTTCCATTTTCATCTCCTCCAGCTCTGCCATACTTGGGTTTTGACCTAGGGCCCTCATCACTGTACCCAGCTCCTTGGAGTCTATCGCCCCCTCACTCGACTTGTCGTAAAGGCTGAATGCCTCCTTGAACTCTGAAATACAATTATCTCTGCGTGTCAGCAGAACGATCGAGTCAAGAAATTCACAAACCACATAACCTCCAAAATGCCCACTATTGGTTCCGCATGGTTCTTAACATATATGCATGCGTTGTGCTCTGGGGGAACCAAAGTATGCCGAGTACCACCTCATTTAACCTAGTTGTTTTTTGGAGCAAACAAAGTATGCAGAGTACCACCTCATTTAACCACGTTGTGCTCTGGAGCAACCGAAGTATGCCGAGTACCACCTTATTTAACCTCGTTGTGCTCTCGAGCAACCGAAGTATGCCGAGTACCACCTTATTTAACCTCGTTGTGCTCTCGAGCAACCGAAGTATGCCGAGTACCACCTTATTTAACCTCGTTGTGCTCTGGAGCAACCAAAGTATGCCGAGTACCGTGCTCTGGAGCAACCGAAGCATGCCGATTACCACCTTATTTAACCTCGTTGTGCTCTGGAGCAACCGAAGTATGCCGAGTACCACCTCATTTAACCTCGTTGTGCTCTGGAGCAACCGAAGTATGCCGAGTACCAACTCATTTAACCACGTTGCGCTCTCGAGCAACCGAAGTATGCCGAGTACCACCTCATTTAACCCCGTTGTGCTCTGGAGCAACCAAAGTATGCCGAGTACCACCTTATTTAACCACGTTGTTCTCTGGAGCAACCGAAGTATGCCGAGTACCACCTCATTTAACCACGTTGTGCTCTCGAGCAACCGAAGTATGCCGAGTACCACCTCATTTAACCCCGTTGTGCTCTGGAGCAACCGAAGTATGCCGAGTACCACCTTATTTAACCACGTTGTTCTCTCGAGCAACCGAAGTATGCCGAGTACCACCTCATTTAACCACGTTGTGCTCTCGAGCAACCGAAGTATGCCGAGTACCACCTCATTTAACCCCGTTGTGCTCTGGAGCAACCAAAGTATGCCGAGTACCACCTCATTTAACCACGTTGTTCTCTGGAGCAACCGAAGTATGCCGAGTACCACCTCATTTAACCACGTTGTGCTCTCGAGCAACCGAAGTATGCCGAGTACCACCTCATTTAACCCCGTTGTGCTCTGGAGCAACCGAAGTATGCCGAGTACCACCTTATTTAACCACGTTGTTCTCTCGAGCAACCGAAGTATGCCGAGTACCACCTCATTTAACCACGTTGTGCTCTCGAGCAACCGAAGTATGCCGAGTACCACCTCATTTAACCCCGTTGTGCTCTGGAGCAACCAAAGTATGCCGAGTACCACCTCATTTAACCACGTTGTTCTCTGGAGCAACCGAAGTATGCCGATTACCAACTCATTTAACCACGTTGCGCTCTCGAGCAACCGAAGTATGCCGAGTACCACCTCATTTAACCCCGTTGTTCTCTGGAGCAACCGAAGTATGCCGAGTACCAACTCATTTAACCACGTTGCGCTCTCGAGCAACCGAAGTATGCCGAGTACCACCTCATTTAACCCCGTTGTGCTCTGGAGCAACCAAAGTATGCCGAGTACCACCTCATTTAACCACGTTGTTCTCTGGAGCAACCGAAGTATGCCGAGTACCAACTCATTTAACCACGTTGCGCTCTCGAGCAACCGAAGTATGCCGAGTACCACCTCATTTAACCCCGTTGTGCTCTGGAGCAACCAAAGTATGCCGAGTACCACCTTATTTAACCACTTTGTTCTCTGGAGCAACCGAAGTATGCCGAGTACCACCTTATTTAACCACGTTGTTCTCTGGAGCAACTGAAGTATGCCGAGTACCACCTCATTTAACCACGTTGTGCTCTCGAGCAACCGAAGTATGCCGAGTACCAACTCATTTAACCACGTTGCGCTCTCGAGCAACCGAAGTATGCCGAGTACCACCTCATTTAACCCCGTTGTGCTCTGGAGCAACCAAAGTATGCCGAGTACCACCTTATTTAACCACGTTGTTCTCTGGAGCAACCGAAGTATGCCGAGTACCACCTCATTTAACCCCGTTGTGCTCTGGAGCAACCAAAGTATGCCGAGTACCACCTTATTTAACCATGTTGTTCTCTGGAACAACCGAAGTATGCCGAGTACCACCTCATTTAACCACGTTGTGCTCTCGAGCAACCGAAGTATGCCGAGTACCAACTCATTTAACCACGTTGCGCTCTCGAGCAACCGAAGTATGCCGAGTACCACCTCATTTAACCCCGTTGTGCTCTGGAGCAACCAAAGTATGCCGAGTACCACCTCATTTAACCACGTTGTTCTCTGGAGCAACCGAAGTATGCCGAGTACCACCTCATTTAACCACGTTGTGCTCTGGAGCAACCAAAGTATGTAGAGTACCACCTCATTTAACCACGTTGTGCTCTGGAGCAACTGAAGTATGCCGAGTACCACCTCATTTAACCACGTTGTGCTCTGGAGCAACCAAAGTATGCCGAGTACCACCTCATTTACCCACGTCGTTCTCTGGAGCAACCGAAGTATGACGAGTACCACCTCATTTAACCTCGTTGTGCTCTGGAGCAACCAAAGTATTTTTGAGCAACCGAAGTAAAGAGAGAACCAGCTACTTTAACCACAGATTGTGCTTTTGATCAGGGTTCTTGTACTATATAAGAATCCTGTTGTGTGCAACCGAAGACCAGAGACGTACAGCTCCTTTAAGACAGTGTGCGCTTCTTATGTAGCCTATTATCGGCCTATTATAGCGTATTGTATGTATATAATGTGTCCTATCGAGTATGGAGAGATCGTTGCACTACGTGTCTAACCCATACAGAAATTAAGTACACATGGGCGTGTCTTGCGCCGGGCCCTCGATACTCGAGTATAGAATAGTACTTAATTAAAATCTGCCGGTTTTACTTATATGTAATATGTGTGTTATAATTATCATATTATTTGATTTCCTGTTTGTCATTGTCATGTTCACATTCTTATGGATATATCAGTACATTTATTCTATTCTACTCGATTTAAGGAAATTATACATCTCGGGTTTTTAAAAAGTTTCATTTAACTTATCTCGCTTGGAGTTATCATCCGTTGACAGCGATTCTCATATCCGTCCCATGATTGATCTGACGATGTTCTGTCTAGACATGTACATATCAAGTCATGTTTTTAAAAGCGCATGGGAGTAAATTCATTATGATCTAGCGAACGGAGATTCCCGAGATGCAATCTGAAATTATATTCTTAACCACAAAACTGTATTTGATGAACAATGTAGAAAAGACTCACCGGCAATTTGTTCTTCTGTGAACGTATCAGCCTACAAAAGTGACACGTGACACATGTAAATCATAACTAAATTGAGTCGAAATTCTTATTAACGAACAATTAAAACTTGTTTTCGAAAATATATTTAATTCGACTTAAAATGTAAAAATAAAATTAGTTCACGCTTATTTGTATAATTATGTACTGCAAAACAAATGGTCAAATTAAAAATGGTCGCCATTCAAGATCATTATTATTGATTTATTTACATTGATCAAGATGAGTATATATAAATCTAACGAATATACATAAAGCAAGACAAACTTGTATTATAACGCTTAAGCTTTATTTGAGTCACTTTTAAACATGTACACATACTAAATAAGCGATTAATTAATACAATTTGTCTTACCATTTTTATTCCACAAAACGTCCCGATTCTTTATTTACTTCAAAATTGACTCCAAACTGGATTAGTCAGTACATACTTTAGTAAACCCTTTGTTCTTCTGCGCAACATATTTCAATTGATGGGTGTCTTAATTGTTTTGATTAAATATTCAGTATTACAGTCTTTGTATACAAGATCTTGTAGCATAACGAACCGATTGTAATCGATTTGTCGCATTGGATTCGGTAAATTGTCAGTTATCTCCCTTTAGAGATTAATTTTTCTACAAAACTTACATTTGTGTAATCATAAATATTAAAATAGTAAAAAGCTAATTATTTATGCATATTACGAACATTACTAACTGTTGATTATATTGCACCAATAACATATTTAAACCTATGGTAGAATAAGAAGCAGAAAAAAAACTTTTAAGATGTATTTAAATTATATGCAAGCAAGTTTAAAGTCAAAATGATAGTGAATTACTAAATCGAGACACTTAGCTTAATGCTTGATAAAAACTTCAAGATTGCCGTGTGCCCCTTTAATAAATTGTGTTTGCATTCCCTACACGGGTTTGACGTTTTGTAAGTGTTAGAATGTGTAAAAAAATGAGTTGCTTATTCCGAACTCTGCTATATAAACTCATATATTGCATTATATTACATATACTACTTATACGGGTAGTTTCGATATTCCAGAGGACTACTATGCGCGTTTTATGTCTATTTAAACTAGTGTATTTAGCGTTATATGCCATTTAACATAATTATGATCTGTGAATTTATTTAAATCGTCTCTTATAATTCTAAGAATGATGTCTGCATTTTATCAATGCTGTTATGTATATAGGGCCACTGCAGATCCCGTTAGAGGTAATCCCCCCTCTCCCAAATTCATGTTCCATTTTATGATTTTTTGTTCATGCTCATTAAATGTCTTCATCATGACCCCTGCATTGTTTCAGGTGCCATCTCGCTCAAATCACTAGAGCAATGGCAGAAAAACAATAAACGTGGCTCCAGCATAATTTGAGTGTCTACAATAGAATTTGCAGCAACTCTGCAGTTCTGCAGGTGAGAAGGTTCTAGGCCCATTCTCCATATAAACCCCAATTCAATTCAATTCTGTATGTAACAATGAGACGCAAATAAACGTGTTTATATTTGCTAGCAACAACTGAACTGAATTGGGGTTTTAAGTCGCACCAACACATGAAATGTTGTATGGCGCCTAACATGAATGAACATGCCAGGCTCATCCTCCATGTACATCGAGATAAAATATGGAGAATGGACCTAGGACCTTCTCATCCTGAACTGCAGGGTTGCTGCAAATTCTATTGTAGACCCTCAATTTACGCTGGAGCCACGTTAATAGTTTTTCTGCTGATGCTCTAGTGATATGAGCGAGAAGGCAACTGAAACAATGCAGGGGTCATGAAGAATATCTTTAATGAGCATGAGCAAAACATTATAACATGAACATGAATTTGGTGGTGGGATGGGGGTGGGGGTTTGTTCTACCCCTCTGCCTTCCCCTCCAACGGGATTTGCCGTGGCCCTGTTCTTTGCCCCGTAACCACACGGGGCTGCTAGCAACCAACAACATGAGTATTGGTAGCGTTGTACGACAATATATTAAATATGGTACATAAATGAAATTAAAACACAGATCAACTCGAATAGCTTTATTCAATAAACATATATAAACATGCGAAAGATGTACGTGTAAGTTCGGGGATTTAATTTATATCAATCTCGTTCTCACCCACCCACCCTCTCTGAGACGGCGCCTCAGTGTAATGCACAGGCTTAGTAATCTAAAGATCGTTCGATATATCCCAGCCAGGACCTCTCTCTCTCTCTCTCTCTCTCTCTCTCTCTCTCTCTCTCTCTCAATGAGACAACCATAATGACACATATAACTGACACATGTATCATCTCCCAATGATGGACCAACCCTCAGACTGGACATGTAGCCTTGTATTAGATACTCATGTATATACTGAACCAAACAGCTAACACACCAGCAGACAGTACCTTTAATATCTCAATAATAACAATCAATCAATAAATCAAAGCAAATTTGTTTCTGAACGAGACAAATATCTTGTCAATAACGACTGTAAATTAAAAATAAATCATTCAAATCACCTATCTCCAACGGTACCATTCGGCATATAAAAGTTCATACATTAAACTACTGGTGCGTTAGCTGTTTGGTTCAGTATACGTTGACTGCGGTCAGGCACGGCTGCATATTATGTGTGGCCCATATGTACTTTCTAAACATGATACCCTCGATATACACCCTCATTATTCAAAGTACACTATGTGTATGTCACCCTGGGGCAGGTAAATATGTCGTCTGCAATGACATATTACGCACACAATAAACCATATACAGGCCAGTCAAACATCATTGTATACAGTGTTTATGTCTAATTATATTCAGTTGCCTGATTGTAATAAGATTCTTTCTGTTTTATTACTAGTTTGATACACTAACACTTCCACTTCCGTTCTGTTCTCTAACATTATTTCATATACCCATATACATGTACACTTATTCAGTTTGACCGCAATATAAACTTGTCGTAAACACAGTTTCCGATATCATATTACGAGAGTTTACTTTTGCTAGGGACATTCGTTGTCAGTTGAATTGTATTTTATGGCTCACCAATACAAAAAGGTTACATGGCGCCAACATGAATTCCAGGCCCACCCTCCATTTACATCGAGATAAAATTATGCAGAATGAGCCTAGAATATACTGCGGAGTTGCTGCAAATTCTGTTGCAAACACTCCGGCAACGATTAGCGTGCTGCGAGTAGAACCTGAAATAATACAGTGGTGAGGATGAAGACCTTTAAGGACTATCGGTCAGCCATCTTTGATCCAAAAAAACAACAAAATCGATTAGATATGGCCAAGTGCATTTTTCAACAAAGTACGCATTTTAGGCACGAGCAATGTCAACCATATAATACATGACAGTAATTCAACACTTTTGATGTGAACATAATATTAGAAAGAATACTTATATGGCAGAAATTGTGCGCTTTATATTCGAAAAGTTTGGTGCAGTTTTACTCAAGAGTTGTTTTGTTTTTTATGTGAAATAAACTGGTCCATAAAATAGTTCATTTATCCAGCGAGTGCAGACGAGACATTTCTGAATAAAATAAGCCATGTTATCACATCATTTTGGATTATTTGGATCAAAGATGGCTGACCGATAGTCCTTAACGAACATTGCAAAAATGACAAAATTAACACGAATTCGGTGGGGAAGAGGGATCTAACTCCTCTGTCTTGGAAAGCAAGCAGTAGCCCTAATCTTGCCCGGGAACCACAATACATATCAAACAACTGCACCGTGATGAACAGTGAATCATAACACAGATCAGATCGCGACAGCAATAATAGCATGATTAAAGGTACACACCGTGATGAACAGTGAATCATAACACAGATCGCGACTGCAATACCAGCATGATTAAAGGCACACATCGTGATGAATTGAATTGAAATGAGTTTTTACGGCGCACCAACACAAGAAAGGTTATATGGCGCCAAACAGGGATGAACATGCCAGGCTCATCCTCCATTTACATCTAGATAAAATATGGAGAATGGGCCTAGAACCTTCTAACCTGAAGAACATGTCGGGAAATATACAGTCTATGGCGGGAATCTACTGTCATGATAGTATGGCGTAACCATTGTGGATTCCTTCTGGAAACATACAAGATATGCTTTCATTGACTTGAACGGGATGTTGTGAATGGTACAGAATCGTGAAATCGCAGAAACAGTGTCTTAAAACCATACCTAAATGCATTTATATTATGTCGCTCGTGTTGTAAATTATGAATTTGCATATTCGAGCAGACGATATATTCAAAATCTCTATACCTGAAATGTTTATTACAATTGCTGATACATAATAAGAGTTATTTGCTAATTGCATATTGTATCTAATTCAATTGAAGATAGACAAAATAAAAGCAACAGACAGTTTAATGAATGTAATAGAGATAGTACTTCAAATTTTACAGCAGTATAATTAATTACAAGATACAATTTTAATCTGAAGAAACAATAGAAAATACATGCACTTTCTATGATCCTATCAATCGAATCAACGTAATAAATGCATATGATAACACGTAACACAATGCATATTGCACAAGAACGAATGTCTTGATCTTAACTATTACTCCTCGTAGTATATTTGGTTTAGGCCATTTCAAAGCACAGTTAACATTAAAAAAAGCGAACACTTGTAATCGGAACACTAACTTCTGGTTAATGTCTGTACTTTTGTAATTATACATCACAAAATAACACATTTCCTTCCTCTCCACGTCGGTCTCCGTCGTGGGTCTCGACGTTTTATTTTAGGCTCTAATACTGCCAGCATTGCTTCGTCAAACACATCTTTTAGTCCTTGTTGTGTTAAAGCACTACATTCAACGTAACAGTCTGCATTTACCCTTTTAGCAAATCTTACACCTTCCTCTGTTGTCACTGGTTTCATTTTTCGTTTTTGCAATTTTTGGCGCACTTTTTCGTCCTCCCGAAGGTCTATTTGCGTACCGACAATTAAAAAGGCGGAAGTAGGTGAATTCGTACGCACTTCCGGTAGCCATTTTAGTTCAAGATTTTTCATCGTGTCCGGCATCACAACGGAATAAGAAAGTAAGAAGATGTGTGTCCCTGGGTATGAAAGCAATCGGAGTCCTTCATATTCTTCCTGAAATAATTAAAGAAACCATCAACAAAGACGACGATCTTTTATAGTCAATATAATAATCGTAATAATGTAGTTTTTATTGTGCGTATAAGCGTTTATGTATCCTCGCTGTATTGCACTTAGCATTTTAGCGAGCAGATCTCGGTTTAAAGTCTAAATATTTCGATAATAACCCAATTACGGTCGTGGCTGGGACTGAACGCAAGATCCCTGGGTTACTAAGCCGCGATGCTAACCATTACACCACGGCGCTACCTCTAGTTTTTTAGTGGGAAAACTCAGTTGGACAATAGGGATTAACATTTAGATAACCACAGTTACTTCAACAACGCATATGCGAAAAAGAAAATACCTTATATAGACATTGAAATACACGTGCATTTAAAACAAAAGATATCAGGCTGACAGCATATTAATATATAATGCCATGAATAGAAGAGCTACCGACTAGAGAAATTGAAGCGTTTATTACTAGTTCGCTATAATTGACTGTAATGCTAAGGGTGGTGGTATTAAAACAAATATTACTGTTCAAGCAAAATGAGCTAATAATGAATCGATAGTTTGACAAATAGTTTTTAAGAGACTGAAGGCGATCTGGAAGAATGGTTGGTGTCAAAGTACAAATGAAAACCCTCATAATATGCTTCAGTTATATATATCAGACATATACAATGTCTATAGGCATTGCATTAAGCCTGGATTTCTCAACAACTGAGCTTGTTTTTTTATATTTAAAAGGGGGATATGTTGCAAACAGTTGTACACACAATTTAAATAAAGTGTACTTCGATCACAAAACAATAATTTGCATGAGCATTTTAGCAAGCATCATACGAATTAATATTAATGAATACATCAAAAACTAGTTTTTTCATTACGCGTGGTAAACGGTAGCCTAATTAAGTGCATAGGTACATATAATTTGAAGCACGACTGAACCACGACCGAACCAAGGCTACGGAAACAATTACCCCACCCTCTCATTATCAATAAAGTCTGTGTTACCTGTCCGGCGGTATCGAAGAGCCCAAGTTGGTATGACGTTCCTCGGATTGTGACGGTCACTGAAATATTAGAAAATGTTCTTAAAATGTTGATTGGTTGGTTGGATGGTATTTTACGTCACTTCAAAGATGAATTCAGTTTAAATAGTTTATTGTTTATTCAAGTCCCATGGAGGGATGTGAAATTCAGCAATACACTACAATTTCTTTTTCACATATAAGAATCATACGATGAATCATACGATTCTTTTAAGATTCTCATATGCGAGTATTATATGGTAATTATATAAAAGGCGCAGTACACGATTCTTATATAAAACCTTCCATATAAGAAGCATGTAAGTACCATATGAGAATCATATACAAGTTGAACACATTTTGTTTCACGAGAAATTAACGTATGAAAATGTATATGTTTTTATGAATTTATTCTCATACGAAAATTATATGAAACAGCATATGATATGTGTTATATGAGAATCATGTGTGACTCCTGTTATATAAGTACAGTATGAAAATCATATGATTGAGAAAAATTGCCTGTATAAACACGGTATTATTCCAGGACATGCAACTTCCAGACATGCGTCTTGGTTGGTTGTCTATAGGCCTACTAGGTTGTCTAATTCTCCTACATACGACTTTTGAACACGCCAAGACGGTTGGTGTGGTAGGTTATTGGGACATGTGTCTTGTTCGTGTAGCAAACCATCATACGTGGCAATGAATTTGTTTAAATGATGCTTTACATCATTTGAGCACATGTTAGGTCATATATGACGGTCGGTTTGTTGTAGATGCAGGCCACCCATTTTTCCTGGGTATAATCAATATTGTATCCCGCCATCTTGAAGAATCCACACTTTCTCACTAGACAAGTCGAGGTCTCAGTGGGATTCGAACCTGCAGCTTTGAGGGACGTCAACTCGTACTTTCTTTCACAAATAACGGGTATGTCTGCATTTTCGTTATTTATTTGTAAACTCTCGTTCCTGCCTAAAACTAGTTTATTTCTAAGGAACTCATGTTCGGAAAACCTACCCCACTATCGAAGACGCATGTCCGGGATTTAGACAACCAACAAAGAATCATGTTCGGGAATTACTCTGGGACTGTTGCTGAATTTCACATTTCCCTCCTAGGGACTTGAGAAATTGAAGCGTTTACTAATAGTTCGCTATAATTGACTGTAATGCTAAGGGTGGTGGTATTAAAACAAATATTACTGTTCAAGCAAAATGAGCTAATAATGAATCGATAGTTTGACAAATAGTTTTTAAGAGACTGAAGGCGATCTGGAAGAATGGTTGGTGTCAAAGTACAAATGAAAACCCTCATAATATGCTTCAGTTATATATATCAGACATATACAATGTCTATAGGCATTGCATTAAGCCTGGATTTCTCAACAACTGAGCTTGTTTTTTTATGTTTAAAAGGGGGATATGTTGCAAACAGTTGTACACAAAATTTAAATAAAGTGTACTTCGATCACAAAACAATAATTCTTATTAGAGTAGAGTCTTTCATATCCCGGTCACGAAGACGCTTTAAACGATGTTCCTTCTGGTATTTTGTATAAATCTGGTATTTTCATTCTGTAATCTCAGGTGTGTTAACTCTTTTTTTTTTAGAGAAAGAAAACCCCTGTTAATAAATTATAAATCAACACCTGTGGTGGTGGTGGTAGTATAGTCGTAACGTGTTTGCATAATGTTGTATCTAAAACCTGGCTGATTTACAAAATCAGCAAACACTTTCATCTTGGAAAGGCTGCATGCTGAGATTCGTATAAGACAGGGGCGATATATAAATGTATATCAACCCTGTATAAGAGAAGGTACTATGTGCACCAACTAGTCTCAACATCCATTATAATCTAGAACTACATCTTTCCTATTTCTTAGAAATAAGGCAGCGAGAGTTTACAAATAACGAAAATGCAGACATATTAATTGTAATTATGCAAAGAAAGTAGGAGTAGCCTACACCTGAAAATCTGCTTTATATCTTTAGATGTGGGGAAGCTCCTGACATGCTGGCTGACTCAGTCGTTCTAGTATATACTATTAAAGTGGGTACATCAAGCTATGTGTTGGGGTCTAGGGGGTCCGACCTAACATTGACAAACAGTGATATTTTCTATTTCAAAGAACCAAAACAAAATGCACGAGTCGTCCTACTCCCTATTTACAAGGAAATTCATTTAGCACGGTAATAATGTGCTGTCCTAGCTTACATGTACACTATAGGGTTAGAAACTAACCCGCCAAATAACACCAAAATTACAAAACCGTGTATCAAAACTCTGCCAATGTCTTCAGGTCATATAATAATGTATATGTGACGATTAAAAATAAAAGTTTGTTAAGGTCTCACTACAGAATTGCCTCCCTTGGCCATGACGGTAGAAGATTCCTACACCGTAAAAAACTAGGGCTGTGTTAATCGGTTTGCTCTGAACTTGGAAATGTGCAATCATTCTCTTATTTCTGCCTTCAGGTGACAAGATTGGAACATGTTCATGACTTCTACCAAGTTTGGATGCCACTGGGTTATTTTCGAGGAATATATGATAATTTGAAAATGGGTAGGAATACAGTTGAATTATCAGTGAAATGGAGCTAGTTTTGAGGGGTGCTGAAAAGACTGGATTTTTTTTTTTTTAATCCGGTCAACTTTTGATATTTTGTGGATATTCTGAGCTTCAGAGAAAGGTTTGCAGACTGACGGGAGATTTAAAGACCAATGGACATTTTATAGTATGTTTGCAGTGGTCCACAAGTGACCGTTTCTACATATATTATATAGAGGTGATTAATTCACTAGTGAGACGTTAACGGGTTCTAAAAAAACGTAAAATGAATTATGAGTTGGTAACTCTTAATTCGACGCTCCAGTTTCGGGGTTTGGCCTAGCTTGTTAAAACCGTTTGTATTGTGCGGATTCTCAAATTGAATATGTGCTATATATATAGTCAACAGTAGGTTTAGAACCGGTATACAGATGATGTAAAATTTGGCTGTTGTTAGTGGGACAGCTACGTTAAGTATTATAGTCCGATTTCATTAAACATCTATGATGAATTCAAATATTAGACCCGTCAAATATTAGACCCGTCAGATGTTAACACAATAGTATGATTAATATAAAATTGTATCATGAGGTTTAACATTTTTAAAAGTTAAGCTTTTTCTAGAAAGAAACCCAAAAAATGCTGGCAGTCAAAAGTTATAGGACCGCGGCGCCGCTACGCCATAAATGGCTGGGGATGGCCCTGTAGGAATTGTATGCGCACAATTCCGTATAATTCATAATGTAGTTTACAGACACTATTAAAAGATGCCCTTATTATTACAATTATAGGCACGGTATCGTTTTCCATTATTTTTCTGTCGGTTATCTTTAACCCTGGCAGATTGTATAAGACTTTCTTACGTAACGTGGTGCAGCTGGTGTGCCGTTGAGATAGAATGTAATTACAAATAAAATAGGAATGATAAAAATCCGTCTGCATTCTCGTCTGCTTCTGTTCATAAACTCATTGGAATGAAAAGGTCCATATTTTATCAACTGTTTTAATACATTTTGTTTAGCATGTGGTTTACAACATTCAAACAACAATACTACATGTTAACATGTCCAACAAACGAACGAACGAACGAATGGTATTTTACGGCACGTCGACACATAAATAGGTCATATTGCTCGCAAAAACTGATGAAAAAAGGAACAAATGAAATTGTAAGTTATAACAAGAGCTGTCGGAGAAAAGCGCAGCTCGACTATTCGATTTTTCAGAGAATAATAAATTATATAGCTAGTATATACCATCAGAAAAAAAGGCTAAACAATGTGTGGGGGGGAGAGGCGAGGGGTGTGGGGGGGGGGGGGAGGGGGCAACAATATGTGTAAGAAGCTATGTAAGAACTGACCAAAACAACACAGAAATATAAAAAATAAATAAAAATAAAATAAAAATATTCCAGTTTCGAGTGGGGGGAGGTAGGGAAGGCGGGGGCGGGGAGGTGGTGGCAGTATGTGTGTGAGGGGGAGGGGGGGGGGGGGAGAGAGGGCAACATGTGTAATAAATAGACAAAAGCAATACAGAAATATGTATAAAAAAAAAAGTTTCGAGTGGGCGGGGTGGGGGTGGTAGGGAGACTCAGAGGCGGTGGGGTGGGAGGGGGGAGGGGGCAACATGTATATGTGTAAGAAGCTATGTGTAAGAATTGACTAAAACAACACAGAAATATGTAAAAAAAAAAAAAAAAAAAAAAGAGTTTCAAGTGGGGGGGGGGGTGGTAGGGGGGGGGGCGGGAGTGGGGGGGGGGGCGGGAGTGGGGGGGGGAGGGAGAGGCAGAGGCAGAGTGTCTGTGGGGAAGGGCAATATGTGTAAGAACTGAGAAAAGCAACACAGAAATATATTTTAAACAATAGGTTGTTTTTTTGAAAATCTATTTTTAGCTGTGGTGGCCATCTTGAATTTCCGGCCGACCTGAAATTTTGCCAGGATCAATAAGACAGCAACAGCAACATTCCTGTGAAGTGTCATGAAAATCCGTCAAGTAGTTTCAGAGGAGTATTCGCTACAAGTTTTCATTATATAACTCTATGTAAACAAAGATGGCCACTGACAGCCATGTTTAACATTGAATCAAAATAATGTTCGACTCGGATAACCATCATGTCATGCTGATCATTTTAGAAAAAGTCCCATATCAATATCACTTATAGTTTTCAAGAAGTAGTCGCTACAAACTTGTCTTTTGAAAATCTATTTTTAGCCATGGCGGGCATCTTGAATTTCTGGACGACCTGACATTTTGCAAGGATCAATTAGACATCAAGAGCAACATTCGTGTGAAGTTTCATGAAAATCCGTCAAGTATTTTCAGAGGAGTAGTCGCTACAAGTTTTCATTATATAACTCTATGTAAACAAAGATGGCCACTGGCAGCCATGTTTAACGTCGAATAAAAATAATGTTCGACTCGGATAACCACCATGTCATGCTGATAAATTTAGAAAAAGTCCCATATCAATATCTCTTATAGTTTTCAAGAAGTAGTCGCTACAAACTTATATTTTAAAAATCTATTTTTAGCCGTGGCGGCCATCTTGAATTTCCGGCCGACCTGAAATTTTGCTAGGATCAATTAGACATTAAGAGCAACATTCCTGTGAAGTTTCATGAAAATCCGTCAAGTAGTTTCAGAGGAGTAGTCGCTACAAGTTTTCATTATATAACTCTATGTAAACAAAGATGGCCGCTGGCAGCCATGTTTAACATCGAATCAAAACGATTTTCAACAAGGACCAACATCATGTCATGCTGATCATTTTAGAAAAAGTCCCATATCAATATCTCTTATAGTTTTCAAGAAGTAGTCGCTACAAACTTATTTTTTAAAAATCTATTTTTAGCCATGGCGGCCATCTTGAATTTCCGGCCGACCTGAAATTTTGCTAGGATCAATTAGACATCAAGAGCAACATTCCTGTGAAGTTTCATGAAAATCCGTCAAGTAGTTTCAGAGGAGTAATCGCTACAAGTTTTCATTATATAACTCTATGTAAACAAAGATGGCCGCTGGCAGCCATGTTTAACGTCGAATCAAAACGATTTTCGACAAGGACCAACATCATGTCATGCTGATCATTTTAGAAAAAGTCCCATAGCAATATCCCTTAGAGTTTTCAAGAAGTAGTCGCTACAAACTTGTTTTTTAAAAACCTATTTTTAGATTTGGCGGCCATCTTGGATTTCACATCTATATGAATTTTTGCTAGGATCAACTAGACTTCATGGGCAACATTTCTGTAAAGTTTCATGAAAATCCATTCAGTAGTTTCAGAGGAGTAGTCGCTACAAAAAAAAGTTAACGGACGGACGGACAGACGGACGGACAGACGGACGGACGACGGACACCGCACCACGGCATAAGCTCTGCTGATCTCTGATCAGTAGAGCTAAAAATGAGTTTCTAGGTGGGGGGGTGGGGTGGGGTGGGGGGGGGGGGAGGGAAGGGGGCAATAAATATATATGTGTAAGAGGCTGTGTAACAATTGACTAAAACCACACAGAAATATGTAAAAAAACAAGAGGCCCAAGAGGGCCTGTGGACGCTCTACTTGCTAAAACAGCTCTTATAGATTTAGATAGATATAGCTAGATATAGCTCTCTTCTCCTATAGATTTAACAAAGGAAAATACAATATAGCATTTTTCAACAAATCAAGGGCCCTAACTCTGTTATTATTAACAAGATCTAGCTGGTTTTCAAAATTGTCCAAGATTTCATTGATATACCGCGCTTTGCACAACTAGACATCATACTGAGGCTTCCTGCCAAATTTCGTAGAAATCCAACAAGCCGTTTAAGAGGAGTAGCGCCGACAAGAACTTTAAAATAAAAATGTCAAAGGGCCATGACTCCGTCAAAAATCAGCGAACTGGAACAAAAGCGTGACATGCACAACTAGACATCTTACCGATGCTTCCTGCCAAGTTTCGTCGAAATTCAACAAGGCATTTAGGATGAGTAGCGCCGACAAGAAATTTTAAAGTAATTGTCAAGTAATTAAAACGATAATGAAAAAAAAAGAAAAAAAAAAAAAAAGTTCAAATCGATCAAAAAAACAACAAGAGGGCCATAATGGCCCTGAATCGCTCACCTGAGTTCAGTGCAGGTATTGTGCTAAGGCTAGCTAGGAATTGTAACCCAAGAGGAACTCAACTTAGGCCTTATTGTTGGATGGAGGGCATATATCGGCTTCGCTAGATAATTTGTTTATTGAAGACACTTACCAAGCAATTACTGGTACCAGGGGCATAATTAGAACTAATTCTTGTTACAGGTCCACTAGATGGTACTACATACCAAATATGAAAGCTATAGGCCTTGTTTGTGACATATATATTTTTGAAGTATTGCTTACATAACTGTATGTTAACATGTGACCCCCAGGGTAAGGCTCCCGATGAACAGGGCAGAATTTTCACAGGTCCATCACATGCTGCAAAGCAATAAATTCTCTAGGGCTAGGCATTTTAGTTTTTGAAAAGATTGTTCAAGTTTACTCCATCCGGTACCGTGCTCTGGTGAGCTGAATAGGGGTCAAAATTGTGGCCTCTGGAGTGCCCACAAGCAAATTCCAATATTGACCTAGTGACATAGTTTTTTGATCCCATGTGACCCATTTTGAAACGTGATCAAGATATAATTCAGATAAACAATCTGAGAAAGTTTCATCAAGATCTGGTCAAAAATATGGTGTCTAGAGTGTACACAAGGTTTTTCAAGTATTTGACCTAGTGACCTAGTTTTTGACCCCATGGAGCCCATTTTCGAACTTGACCAAAATATAATTAAGACAACATTTCGACAAAGTTTCATCAAGATCGGGTCAGAAATTTGGCCTCTAGAGTGTACACAAGGACCTAGTTTTTGACCCTGTGTGACCCATTTTCGAACTTTAGCAAGCTATAATTGAGACAAATATTCTGACAAAATTGCATCAAGATCGGGTCAAAAACATGGCCTCTAGAGTGTACACACGGTTTTTCCAAAGTTTGACCTAGTGACCTAGTTTTTACCACCATGTGACCCATTTTTGAACTTGACCAAGATATAATTAAGACAAACATTTTGACAAAGTTTCATCAAGATTGGGTCAGAAATACGGCTTCTAGTGTACACAAGGTTTTTCAAGTATTTGACCTAGTGACCTAGTTTTTAACCCCATATGACCCATTTTCAAACTTGACCAAGATATAATTAAGACAAACATTCTGACAAAGTTGCATCAAGCTCGGGTCAAAAATATGGCCTCTAGAGTGTACACAAGTTTTTTCAAGTATTTGACCTAGTGACCTAGTTTTTAACTTCATGTGACCCATTTCCGAACTTGATCAAGATATAATTAAGATAAACAATTTGACAAAGTTTCATCAAGATTGGATAACAAATATGACCTCTAGAGTGTACACAAGTGTTTTCAAGTATTTGACCTAGTGACCTAGTTTTTGACCCCACATGACCCATTTTTGAACTTGACCGAGATTTCATTGAGACAAACATTCTGACAAAGTTTCATGATGATTGCATCAGAAATGTGGCCTCTAGAGTGTACACAAGCAAAAAGGGGGGGGGGGGAATTAGAGTTTCAAGTGGGGTGGGGTGTGTGGCGCGGAGGGGTGGGGGTATGAGGGGTGAGGGGAAGGAGCAACATATATGTGTAAGAATGGACTAAAACAACACAGAAATATAAAAAAAAAAGTGGGCGGGGGTTGGGGAGGGGGTGAAAGGAGTGGCCCGGGGCGTTGGTTGGAGGAGGGAGCCCATGCCCCAATATCGGTGAAGTATGAATAAGATGCATAATGCTATAAGAAATCCCAAACCAAAATCATAGATGTATACATGCTTACATGCAAACCTAGATCTGCCATTATTGCACATTTTATGGGCCATCACAATTTGGGTTCCATGGAAGCCCAGAATTTGCAGAAGACAAAATTACTTACCCAACCCTTTACAACATATTATAAGGAAACCAAGGACAAGAAATGTAAGAGATATAGACCTGTAAACACAGCTTACATGCAACATTTGATGTGAAACAGACACATTTTAAGGGCTATCAGAATTTGGGTTCCATGGGAGCCCAAGGGTTACAGGAACCAAAATTACTTAAGCAGCCCTTACGGTAATGCTATAAGGAAGCTAATGGCCAAATTTGGTTGTGCTAGGGTAAGAAATGTAAGAGATATAGACTTGTAAACACAGCTTACACGCAAAATGTGATGTGAAATGGGACGCATTTTATGGGCTTTCATAATTTGGGTTCCATGGGAGCCCATGGGTTACAGGAACCAAAATTGCTTATGCAACCCTTAAGATAATGCTATAAGGAAGCGCATGGCCAAATTTTGTTGTGCTAGGTTGTGCAAGGTTAAGACATGTAAGAGATATAGACGTGTAAACACAGCTTGCACGCAAACCTTGATGTGGGACCGCCGGGGTGATTACATAAGCTCTCTTATTCTTACAAACTATTTACAAATAAGGGATGATATGGTGCGATGATATGGTGGGATGATATGATAAAAGTAGTAAATCTGTATTAAGCCCGGTACACACGGTAAGATTTATCTTATAAGATATGTCTTGTGAGACAAATTGCATCGTGTGTACAGGGGCTTAAGATACAATTTATGGCCTGAAAGATGTCTTCTAGAAAAAGAACATGCTCTATTTCCATATGACAAGATCAAAAGCACCGCCATCCAATCACACGTGGCGACAGGCCGAGGTGTACTTTGACATAAATTTCGCAGCATAGGGGCTACATGCATTGTTGATTTGTTCACGCGGGTATTTTAGTTCATACATAGCAACATGGCAGGAAACATATATATATATCATTTTTCTATGAAATGGACCACAGACTTGTCTTTGCATGTCCTGGTCCATGTCCTGGTCCGTGTCCGTAAAAAATCGGTAGAGTAGAGAAAATTGTGGGTATATTCCATGTATCCGTTCCGTTTATGTGTGTATGTGTGTTCGTACATACGTCTGTACATGTATATGTATGCATATATGTACGTAGGTAGGCAGGCAGGCAGGCAGGCAAGCAAACAGGTAGTGGGGCGAGAGGGTGGTTGGGGGAGAGAGTATGTGTGTGTGTGTGTGCGTGTGTGCGAGCGTGCGTGCATGTATGCATGCATGTATTACTATTATTTATGAGTCACCAGAAAATCCAATAAAATTAATCTCACAGTGTGTACAGGCAATCTCATAAGATAGATTGTATAAGATGTGTCTTATAAGATTTGTCCTATGAGATATATCTTACCGTGTGTACCGGGCTTAACGAGGGGTGTTCCGTTAATAATGCGACTGCTGTATTATTTCGCGGAACTCGTGCAATATTTACATGAAACCACTTTGTATCGCTAGAGTGATCACTGACGCGTGTCAAAGGTAAAACTCTCATTCATACATTCACTGACCTTGGTGCAATGTACATTGCTATATTAACATCGCTATTGCATTCGCTACGATGAATCTTATTTTAGGTCATATACCACTATTGCATTTCCCATAGGCCTCCATTATAGCCTTTTGGCCTACAACCCCTATTCCTATATCCGAATGGATGATAAAACCTAACTTTTTTAAAGAACTATCTTAAGAGTCATTACTTGGGTTGAAGCCGAAAGACATTCTCCAAGAGGTATGTGACATTTACGAGGATGGTCAAATGTCGTATAGTACTGTTTGTAGGTGGGTGGCCAAATTTAAATCCGGGCAACATCGCCTGAAAGATACTGCTCGCCCTGGTCGTCCTGTAACGTCAACGACCAAGAAAAACGTCGGAAAACATCCGTGAACTCCAATAAAACTGATGCTCGATACACAGTAAGACAATTAGCTCGGATGACAAACTTGTCGTTAGCACGAGTTCGTCTAATTTTGAAAAGCATCTGAAAGTTAAGAAAATTAATGCAAGATGGATACCGCATTTGCTGACAGAGGACCAAAAAAAGATAAGGGTTACAACAGCGAAAAATCCTCTGAAAATGTATCCGAAATACAGAAAAAATCGTTTGAGAATTTAGTTACGGGTGATGAAACGTGGGTCCATTATTATGACCCAAAAAGAAAAGTATCTAACCGAATCTGGGCCACGAAAAATATGAAACGACCAATTATTGCCAAACGAACGCGAACTGTTAAGAAGGTTATGTATGCAATTTTGTTCACTACCAACGGTCCCGCCATACAGACGGCGGTGCCAAAAGGCAGAACTGTCACAGGACGGTTTTATAAAAACGTCGTATTGAAACAATTGAAGAAGTACTACAAACAGCGTCGCTCTAAAACAGGTCTGGAGTACGTTCGTCTTCTGTATGACAACGCGCCGGCCCACAAAGCCCGTATTGTAACGGACTTTTTGGAGTATGATAAGATTACCGTCCTCCCGCACCCCACTTACTCGCCAGACCTGGCCCCCTGCGACTATTTTCTCTTCCCAAGACTAACAAATCACTTATCTGGGGAAAGATATAACTCGAGGAATTGTTTACCAGTGTCTTAAGGGTGTACATACGGTTCATGAATACGAAAAATGTTTTGAAAAGTGGATTGCGCGGCTCAAAATGTGTGTTTGGGCTAAGGGGGAGTACTTTGAAGGAAATCGCAAAAACAACTGATCAAAAATGATTATAGTATTCTAGTATCAATACCAATCGCATTATTAGCGGAACACCCCTCGTATATAGATCAACAAATGCCCGTCAATAGCCGTGTAAACAAGAAAATGCAAATATAATCATATTACACTGAATTATACAGTCTGATTTCTTTTGAGAAATCCAAAACAAGAGTGAAATCAAGTATATCAAATAACTCTTTCATACTATTAACTTGGTAGTATATTTGTCGCATAGGATCAAAGTCTACACATGTCCAACGAGAAATATATATTGCTATGTTCAATTTTAACGTCTCTTAAGTATCGCCTTATTTTATTTTGATGATAAACACATAAACAATTTAATCTAGGCCAGTAGGTTGATAAACTGTTCAAAAGGTTATTCAACGAAGACAGGCTGGAGATATTTAAACTCTATACAATTCATGATATATAAGCCTTATTTGTATTGAGTAAAGTATGTTTTATTAATTTACAGTTTGTTACAGTTTTTAATTCGCAGGTAAAATAACGTACCTGTGATAAATATGTCATGATTAATCTACCTTAACTATTCAGTCTATCCGCGATAATATAGTACTTCTCAGTGATTCAGATGCGCAAAACGCTTATTGATCAAGTCTGTAAAACGTTAGGCTATGTGGCTGGAATGTAGTCTTGATCATTTTGTGCAGAAAATAATTGAGAAACCGGAAACACATGTCCGTAATTATTATTCTTTTTATTATAGTATTTATAGCATCCACATTTAGTTCGTTCATATAATGATGAAGTTTCCCTCTTTGTTTATTTTTTGAGTGTATTTCTGCCGTTCTGTATATCTTCGATAGCAGGTGCATGATCAACAGCATCGGTAACAGCCAATCGGAAACGATACCGGAATCTCGGTAAAAGTCAAATTTGTTTTAGAAGAACTGAAAACAAGCAAGCGTCGCAGATGATCTAGACTAGCTGGAATGTTGTAAGAAAGGTAAGAAAAGTTTTATTATCCAGGGAAGTGACCTACTAATATCTAGATAGTATTTAGATTGCTAAGGAAAATACATACTTGTGAAATGTTTGTATAAGGTTATAATTGAATTGAATTCAATGTTGTTTAACGGCTCATCAACACAGTATAGGTTATTTAGAGCCGCCCCAGAGAGAGGGGAAGGATACATAGGAATCCGGGAACCTGCCCTACTCTTATTATCGAATAGATTCCTATGGTTCTTTAACGTGCTCGGAGAATAGGGAAAGTGTCTTGCCCAAGAACACACCGACGGAACTCAGTGGCACCACGGAGGATTGAACCCGGGGCCTCCGATTACAAATCCGCCGCGCTACCGACTGCACCACGCCAGCCCTCGTATAAGGTTAAAAGAGCATACAAAGTATAACGGACAATTAAATAGGAGTGAATAACTGAATAATGAAAACAACAGCACAAGAGAAAGAGTACTATTTTCAAAACGAGGTTGCATGGGTGAAAATAAAGAACGGTCCCTTTAAATGTTGTTCAGTTTGTTTCTCATGCATTTGACGCGATATGTGTGGTGTTTAGCTGGTGTTAAACTGGCATGTATTGTGACCTTTTGAAGTGCTGGTCAAAATATACTGAAATAAATAAGGTGAGCACATAAATAACGGTAAATCCCACTGAGCAGAGTCAATGTTATGTGCTTCAGCCGCCATTAACAATATAATTAACATAATTAACAAGTATATGCAGGAAATTGTTTTGAAACGATATCTGAGAAAAAATCAAGCAACATGTTTTAATTTACATGCTTTACAGAAATTATAATTTCGTTTTTATTTAGATAAAAAGGGAGATACTTTTAAAATTTAAAACTTTGGTTCGTAATTTCATTATAATGACAAGGTTAATGTCAATTGTTTTTGCCACTTTTTATCACTCGGAACAAAATAGTTATTTGATAAAGTGTAACCCTATTCTCTGATAATATTCTTATTTTTTAATGTGAAAATGGGGGAGGGGGAGGGGTGTGTGTGTGGGGGGGGGGGGGGGTTTTGGGGGGGGGGGGGGGTAATCCTGTTCTTGATAATTGTTTATGTGAAAAATGGGTGGAGGGAGTGTGTGGGGTGGGGGTGGAGTGGGTGTCGTGAGCGAAGGTAAGCCTAAAAAGTAAGCTTTCCATTATTTTTCTATGATCAGGTCTTTAACATAACCACGTCAGACGTTCCATCTGACACGCAGCTATTTATCTACTGAAACAGTCTGGTAAACGAGCTAACCGCGTCATCTGACATAACCACGTCATCATGCTATCTAACACACAAACAGCTGATGCAGTCTGTTCCAAGAGCTAATCACTTCAGCCCTATCATCTGACACACACATAGATAAAACAGTCAGGTCCAAGAGCTATCCTCTTCAGCCGTGTCATCTGATACACAAATAGCTGAAGCAGTCTGGTTCAAGAGCTGACAATTTCAGCCATGTCATCTGACGAGCACATAGCTGAACACACTGGTCCAATGACTAACCAGTCAGCCATGCCATCTGACACACAAATAGCAGAAGCAGTCTGACACATCAGCCGTGCCATCTGGCGAAAACATACCTGAACAGTCTCGTTCAAGAGCAAACCACCTCAGCCGTGTCATCTGACGAACACCGAGCTGAAGTAGTATGTTCCAAGAGCTAACCACGTCAGCCGTATCATCTGAAGAACAAATAGCTGAAGCAGTCTGGTCCAAGAGCTAACTACTTCAGCCGTGCCATCTGACACACAAATAACTGAAGCAGTTTGGTCCGAGAGCTAACCACTTCATCCGTGCCATCTGACACACAAATAGCTGAAGCAGTCTGGTCCGAGAGCTAACCACTTCAGCCGTGCCATCTGACACACAAATAGCTGCAGCAGTTTGGTCCAAAAGCTAACCACTTCCTTCAGCCGTGCCATCTGACACACAAATAACTGAAGCAGTCTAGTCCAAGAGCTAACCACTTTAGCAGTGCCATCTGACACACAAATAGCTGAAGCAGTCTGGTCCCAGAGCTAACCAATATAGTCGTGCCATCTGACACACAAATAGCTAAAACCGTCTCGTCTAAGAGCTCACAGCGTCAGTCGTGCCATCTGACACACAAATAGCTTAAACAGTCTGGTCCAAAAGCTAACCACGTCAGCCGTGCAATCTGACACACAAATAGCTCAAGAAGTCTCGTAAAATGGCTAACCACGTCAGCCGTGCCATCTGACACTCACACACATAGTCTCTGGTACGTCACCCGTGTCATCAGACATGTACACATAACTGAAACAAACGAGTCGGGTCCAAGAGTCTAATCACACTGCACTTAAATTAACACTTAAATAAGGAAAATATTAAAAACGAGTAATAATCCATGGCGATATAACTTATGTCAGAGTGCGACACAATTCATTCTTCTTAAAACAATGTGCAATGTTGCATTAGAACCATTAACATTAAACTACAGGTTGCTCCTCGGTATACATTAAGCTAAAAGTGTAAATATAAATAGTGACATTTTAGTTAAACGATTGACATATGTTTTCTTCCTGTACTTACTTGACAAGTAAACATTGAAAACAGCTCGAGTCAGGATATGAAAACATTGTATTTTGCAGCAGACACAATTGTTTATACATGACGTGTCAATACCCTATTTTCTCTTTCTTTCTATTTGCATTGTATGATGAATAGTCGATAATTTGTATGCACTTGTTATGTTTCACTCATGATTAACCTAACATATTTTCAGAAAATTTAGATGCGCTTTTATTAATAGACATGTAGTCTGCGAACTGAAATTTACAAAAGGCATTAAAACACAGTTTATAATGATATAAAACGTAAATGTAGTTATATAGTAATTTAGAGAATGAATTCTGTTTTTGAATGTCCTCTGTACTAGTATCACGTGTTGACATACATTTTCCATCGGTTATTGGCCTTTTATATGTGCGCAGGCCCTGTTTTTTGACTGTATTTTTGTATATATGTATTTCAATTTTGTGTATTCTTGAGCTTTTGGATTGAAAAGGAATTTTTTTAATTTCTAAATATTTAAAGAATTACGTGTATATTAATGTTGAAGAGGACGATGCCGATAGCGATGATTTTGATGATGATGATGACGATGGTGGCTGTTGCTGGTAGTCAATTTATCAGCGGTTAGAGTCGATGTGTATTTTAACAAGTGTTGTTGCACGAGCATATTGACAAGATATACATAATTATGTAGTCCGTACGAAAAAAAGTTTTACATCCAAGTTTTTCATCAAGCCCATTTCTCAGATACCAAAAGTCACATAGCTTTCATGACGGCAGTCTGTCAGCATGTTCATTCCAATGAATAATGAATAAACTTTACCTACTCTTTGTTAGTTGACATACAATTTTAATATTCGAGTTTTTCAGTAAGTTCATTTCTCAGATACAAAAGGCCATACAGATTTCGAACTTGCCGAGTCCATATGTAAAAAAAAACAAAAAAAACACCGCAGACGTCAAATAAATTAAACTTGTTAATATGTAGTTTCAAGCTTTTGATTAAGACCAAATGTCATTCAACTTTCAAACGCACTACGAAACTACAAATAGGTTATTTTGAACGACCTTCGGCTACATGTACTTCGAGAGACGTTGTTTATTTAGTCCATTTCTCACACAATAACAGACGTAGAGCATCGACACTTTATACACAATTACAACTACAAACGTGCATAAAGGTATATTCATTTGTTTTCCTTTTAAAATACTGAATCATAGTGTTACTCCATTTAATCAGTAAAATACAGTAAAATGTCAGTTTGAACGAGGCATAGGGGCAAAGGTAACACTGTATGCCATCTCCTCTTTCATAGCAATGTATGTCATATTTCTGCATATTTATCGTATCGTGTATTTATGTATATGTATGTCATATTATTAATGATGATAAGACAATAAATGACCAAATATCAATTACTGGTGATAAAGTATTGGTAATTAACGATTATTAGTTATCGATAAAGGTGGGAAATTAGGAAATAATTATGACATTATGATAATAATGACAGGAAAGTGTGAGTCAGTTAATGTAATTACATAAAATACATCATGTGTATTGTGTGAATGTAAGAGAGACGTGGAGAGCGAGAGAAAGAGAGAGAGAGAGGGGAGAGAGGAAGGGAGAGAGAGAGAGAGAGAGGGAGTGATGAGGGAGGAGAGAGGGAGAGACAGAGGTAGAAAGAGAAATATATTGGAGAGAGAGAGAGAGAGATAGAGTTTGTATGGTGTTTTACGTCATTTTCAACATATGCAAGGTATAACGTTCGATTTTTTTTGTGGTGGAGGCAGACCACTCGTTTTTCCTGGTGGGTAGAACCAGTACTATACACCTCCCGCCATCTGTAACAATGTCGACACTTCCTCGCTTACAAGTCGAGTTCCCAGTGGGATTCGAAACCGCAGCGGTGAAAGGCGAAGATCTACAACGCAACGTCGTTAACCATTCGGCCAGGGAGACGAGAGAGGTAGAGAGATCGAGAGAAAGCGAGAATAGAACTTCCATATATATATATACGTGTACAGTACCCTGACAACTTCTAAAGAAAGAAAATCACAGTAGTTAATGGGCAAAACGTTATCACTATATACACTTATACATACATATATTATTATTTACGCATGCATGTGAATTGTAATGGTATTAGTAATTCATAATAGTTGTTTGCATACTGAAAACTGTGTGTTTTAAACTGGCAAAGTTAAAGTTAAAACTAAATGTGTGTCTATTTTCAGTATTTAATGCAAGGCAAAACGCGCAGAAATAAGGTCTTGACGAAACAATGAACAAAACTGACAACAATGAATAAATACTAAAGCATATTATATTTAAAAAATGCTTTTAACAAATTGAATTGAACTGAAATGAATTGGGTTTTAAGGCGCACCAACACATGAAAGGTTATATGGCGCCTAACAGGCATGAACATGCCAGGCTCATCCTCCATGTATATGGAAAGTAGGCCTAGAACCTTCTCACCCTGAACTGCAGAGTTGCTGCAAATTCTATCGTAGAAACTCCATTTACGTTGCAGCCACGTTTATTGTTTTTCTGCCACTGCTCTTATGATGTTAGCGAGATGGACCTGAAATAATGCAGGGACCATGATGAACTGAATGTTGTTTAACGGCTCATCAACACAGTACAGGTTATTTAGAGCCGCCCCAGAGAGAGGGGAAGGATACATAGGAATCCGGGAACCTGCCCTACTCTTATTATCGAATATATTCCTATGGTTCTTTAACGTGCTCGGAGGATAGACCGATACACGGGACCGCCCGGTTTACGTCCCCATCCGACGGACGAGGCTAAGGAAAAGTGTCTTGCCCAAGAACACACCGACGGAACTCAGTGGCACCACGGAGGATTGAACCCGGGGCCTCCGGTTACAAATCCGCCGCGCTACCGACTGATGAAGACCTTTAATGAAAATGAACAAAAAATGATAAATGAACATGAATTTTGGGGGATTCTACCCCTCTGCCTACCCCTCCAAAGGGATCTGCAGTGGCCCTATTCTTTGCCCCGTGACCAAACGGGTCCCCGGGAATCACACGGGGCAAAAACAATTTGGAAGCAACGGTTTACACATTTGAACATTTGAAAAGTTTCAGCTGATCAACGCTTTTATATCATCCACGTGTGCTTGGCTGTGACCTAGATTAAGCATTTTTTTATAAGCAGGTTAATTGATTAGATGTTAAAGTTATATAATGTGAAAAAAACACACACACAAAGAAACACGTTTGTTACTAGGTCTCTGTGACCTTCTGAACAGGTCGCTAACATATTGATCTCTGAAAAATTGGCCATTCAGGTTGGATACTGTGACTGCAGGATTATTTTTTAAAGAATTTGGTTGACATTGTAATGAAACTGACCTTGAGATAGCAAGGTCATATGAACATCTTGTCAAACTTGACGTTTGTAAAGTTTCAAGTTTCTTTCTTCCAAAACAGAAAATTGAACTTGTTTGAACTAATCGGAGCTGCATTTGCAAATATAGGTTACATTGTTTTGTTTTATAGGTGTTATCTGTAAAGATAAATAATTGGACTTGCTTTAAGTTTTGAGGACGTGGGTGCAACTGAACTAATTTCGAAACGTAAGTAGTAATCATATACACACCTTGACAATTTTCAATATGATGACCTTGCAACAACACTGGCATGACATGTCAAGGTCATGTACTCAAAGATAGGTATTCACGAGTTTCTTTTTTATATATTAAAAAATGTCGAAGAAGGTTACCGTAACATGTTTGGTGGCCTGATATTTGAATATTATCTGACGCTGTTTTATCGTAACCTACGTGTTGACCTGAAATGTGAATATTAGATCACGCTGTTTTACGTAACCTACTAGTTGGCCTGATATTTCAATATACGGCCACGACGTGACCTTATATATCAGGCCAACAAGTATGGTGAGTAAAACAACGTGACTCACCATACCTGTTGGCCTGATATTTGAATATTTGGATCACAGTGTTTTACGTTACCCACTTGATGGCCTGATATTTGAATATTAGGTCACATTGCTTTGCTAAACGTACTTTTTTTACGAACCCTACTTGTTGGCCTGTTATTTAAACACTATGCCACGTTGTTTGACATAACTGATATTTGAATAATACGTCACATTGTTTTATTTGACACCTGATATGTGAATACTAGATGACGTTGTTTTACTTGACCTACTTATGAATATTAGGTCACTTGTTTTACGTAACCTACTTGTTGACCTGATATTTGAATTTTATGACACGTTGTTTTACGTAACCTACTTGTTGACCTGATATGTGAATATTATGTCACGTTGTTTTACGTAACCTACTTGTTGACCTGGTATTTGAATATTAGGTCACGTTGTTTTACGTAACCTACTTGTTGACCTGATATTTGAATATTAGGTCACGTTATTTTACGTAACCTACTTGTTGGTCTGATATTTGAATATTATGTCACGTTGTTTTACGTAAGTTACTTGTTATTTGAACACTATGTCACGTTGTTTGACATAACCTACATGTTGGCCCGATATCTGAATAAGGTCACGTTGTTTTATGTGACCTACTTGTTGGCCTGATATTTGAATACTATGTGACGTTGTTTTACGTGACCAACTTGGTGGTCTGATATCTGAATACTATACGATGTTATTTTTACGTCACCTACTTGTTATATTTTAATATTAGGTCACGTTGTTTGACATGACCTACTTGTTGACATGATATTTGAATATAAGGTCATATAGCTTTACGTTACATGACCTACTTGTTGGCCTGATATTTGAAAATGTGACGATGTTTTACGTGACTTACTTGTTGACCTGATTTGAACATTAGGTCACGTTGTTGACCTGATATTTGAATATTAAGTCACATGGCTTTACGTAACCTACTTGATGGCCTGATATTGGAATATTAGGTCACGTAGTTTTACTGTTCAAGACACTTGAATAAATACAGTTTGAAAAGTGCAATTCAACCAATTTTTAGTTCAATGACTTAATTTCTCAAAAATAAGGCTAACATCTTGAAAATTAACCAAACAGAATCCGATTTATTATTAAGCATATGTAAACACGATGACAGCATGATAACCACGCCCATTCATCATCTGGCAAGTATTGTTTTAAGTTGGACAGTAATCTCGAGGACTTTGGTTGGGAAATAACCTTCTGTAAGTGTATATTAATCTGAGGATGACTAATTAAAGGGTTATTCAACGTTTTCTGTACGTTTTCTATACGTCCAATTTAATCTCTTTGCTTACACTGCAGCGCAAACTAAAAGGTCAACATTTCTGTGTGACTGTCAATAAATTCATGATTCGCGTTTATATAGTATTGATTTTTTTTTGTTTTGTATGCGTCAGTGTACATTTAAATTCACATTCACTAGGATTGTGTAGATCTAATCCTACTGAAGTTGAATTACAAATATAACTCAAAAATAAGTATGCATGAATATATGTACACGAAACTTTGTATGTAATTATTATGTTTACATCTTGGGTCAATCCTACTCTTGGTCATGTATATTTTGATCATCAATGCAATGGGAACACGGACTAGATACAAATGTAAACCTACTCAACTGGCGGTTTCACGTAAAACTATTCATATTTATCTGATATATATTTTTACCATATGTCTATTTTATATGTAATTTCAATGAGATTACACACCAGGGCGCAACATTTTTAAGTCCAATCAACGCAATGGTGAACGTACAAGGATAAAAACACTTAAGTATTTACATATACATATACTGTTCTATAAAGTACAAGGATAAAAAACTATATATTGTCCTATAACGTACAAGGATAAAAGCACCTTACATATACATGTATTGTCCTATAAAGTAAAAGGATAAAACATATATAGTCCTATAACGTACAAGGATAAAAGCACTTTACATATACATATATTGTCCCATAAAGTACAAGGATAAAACACCCTTATATATACATATATTGTCCTGTAACGTACAAGGATAAAAACACTTTACATATACATATATTGTCCTGTAACGTACAAGGATAAAAACACTTTACATATACATATATTGTCCTGTAACGTACAAGGATAAAAACACTTTACATATACATATATTGTCCTGTAACGTACAAGGATAAAAACACTTTACATATACATATATTGTCCTATAACGTACAAGGATAAAAACACTTTACATATACATATATTGTCCTATAAAGTACAAGGATAAAAACACTTTACATATACATATATTGTCCTATAACGTACAAGGATAAAAACACTTTACATATACATATATTGTCCTATAAAGTACAAGGATAAAAACACTTTACATATACATATATTGTCCTATAACGTACAAGGATAAAAACACTTTACATATACATATATTGTCCTATAACGTACAAGGATAAAAACACTTTACATATACATATATTGTTTTATAACGTACACGGATAAAAAACATTTTACGCAATGACATACGTACAAAGATAAAACACGTTACATATATTGTCCTATATGGTGACATCAACACCATGAGTCTATGGTGGTATTCTGGTTCGGCTCATCGACAAAACATTTAGGTATGTCGAGCCGCTCCCCTAATAACGACGGGACAATACACAGGCATCCGGGATCAACATAATTGTAACAATCTAAGCCTGTGTCATATGACAGTTTACATACGTATAGATACATATCTGATCATACAATTACTGTTATATGACAGTTTTATACATAATAAATAGATAGTATATCTACCTAAGTATTTTGTTGTCAACAATTAATTTACAGTAAATACACGCATTTATCATTATTTATATAACAGTAACAAATCGTCAACCATGACCCAAATTCGTGAAACGTCGAGGAGATTAAATCAACAAACTGACCTGCATAATTATCAAACACTGTTGGGACATACTCCGTCGGAAACCTGTTGGTCGCATAACTCATCAACATACACGTTTTGCCTACCGCACCATCGCCGACGACGACGCATTTTATAAACTGATGTTCCTCTACACCCCCACTCATAGTGGGTGGTAAATTGTGTAACAAAACAGCAAAAACAATCCCAGAAATTCGAATGTGAACCACTTATAACAAAACTAACACTAACACATTTTAGTGTGTTGTATAGTCGAGTAGATATGAATAGCATTCGCCGAGGCATGCAAAGTATGGCTTAAGGCTACATCTAATTATAGACTATAAACGTCACGGTTATATTGAAATAATATCCAATAAGATATGCTATATTTATAGAGATATCGGTGATTTCCTGCATATCCGTTCTACCCAGTTAAAGGGACTGGTCCGAAAGAAACAAAAATGTATTAGATCATATACTCAAAAGTATCATATGCATTAATATAAAAAACAGCAGTTTCGTCAACTGTTTCAGACCAAACTATTTCATTAGAAGTAGTTAATTCGGACCTAGTTTAGTCCATATTCACACTGAATAATCGAAACACAGTATGCTGGCTTTATTCGTATGTGGACTGACACCCATATAATTCGTCCAGATTGCCTTCAGCCCCTTTAATAGTTGGTGAGTCACACATTTCGCAATTATCAACCTTATTATCAGGTTGTCGGACTGTTAAAACGTCACGTATTCATGTGCTTGTTCTTAAACAAAGGATAGTTGTAATATAAATTCTTATGTAAATCACAGTCTCATTTTCTTATATAAATAACGGAAGACCGGGTTTTCCATATGCCATTTTCAGATTATTATTGACCTGTTGACCGGGGAGTACATTATTTTTAATATACAGATCCTCCTTCCCGGAGGGGGAACTTATCGGATCAGCATATATATGTACTTTTGTTTTATTCTCAAATCCTAAACAACTTTAAACACACATATCATGAAGAGTTTTATAGATACAAGTTCCATTCATGCCAAATCCCATCTAAAATTTATTTTTCTTTCCAATGTTAGTTTTTTCTTTCTTTTACATTTAGAGCAAAAAAGGAGTTTGACGGAAACTTTGACTATATCAAAATCTTGATTTTTAAGTGAAAAGCGAAAAATGATGACATTTTTAACTTTAAACATCCTTTTATACAATTTCTTATTTTGAAAATAAACATAAATTATTGTAATTCCATTTTGCTATTCACTATGAATCTTTTGAATGTATTCTCATCAAAATCAGTGAATAATTGGGAGAGAAGATAGAAGGAAAATTTAGGGTGCCACGTGATATTTTGGTAATAGGGACGTTTCCTATCTGTTTATTAATATGTCTGTGGTTAGGCAGCACTGTTGTCCTCAATTCAATTCTCATAGGACTATGACATCACCTCTCCAGAATAGCCAGTGTGCTTACAGTTGGACTGGGACTACCTCTAACTCCCCCAATCTCATTAAACATGTTAAAATTATATCGCTTTCATACTCTCCGCTTGTATTGTAGAGGTGGGTGTCCCCCTTCTCCCCCCACCACCCCCTCCCCCACCCCCGCCACCCCGAGTACTGAATGCTCTCTAATTTAAAGCTGAGTACTAAATACTCCTTCATTTTATACCCGAGTACTGAATAATATTTAACATGAATTTCTTCATAAAAATTGACCAGTTTGCTATTTATTCGTCTAACTTTAGGAAGATGTGATATAAAAGGACATTTACAACTGTATTAAAGGTTGTATCTCACCGTTTTGCTGTTTTGGTCAATCATGAAATCTAAATATGATGTCCTACGATTTTTGGGGATTTCAACAGTGTTTTTTTTACATAGAAAACATAGTTTGAAGGCATGTACCTATTTTTTTATGCGTACTGAATACTAAATCATGTAATTTGCGGGTACTGGTACCCGGGCCGTGGGTACTGAATACTCTCTAAATTTGCCCTGAATACTGCGTACCAAAAAGGGGAGAGTGGGGTGGGGACACCCCCGTAGGGTATCGTAGCTTGATAAAGGGTTTGATTTTAATGAGATTGTAAACTCCCCCTATATCAATCGAAGAAGGGTGTTCATAATAGCACATTGGTTGCCTAGGATGAGTGGATGACAACGAAGATTTCGAATTAAAGGTCAGACTCTTGGCACGCCCTGACCCCTAAAATTCATCAAAATGACCTTTAAACCCGCGATATTCAATACACGTGTATTTCTTTAAATTAATATTCTTACATTCTATAAGTCATGAAATACTCATATAATATGTAATTACCTATGGTTATATGGGCTAGCATGCATTTGTGTGTGTGTTTGTTTGGGGGTGGGTGGGGGGAGGCAATTTATATTTTGTTAATGATCGTGAAGTTGGCAGTAGCAGTAGCAGTAGCAGCAGTAGCAGTAGTTACTCCAGTAGCAGTAGCAGTAGTTACTGCCAACAGTGGTAGAGCACCATCTAATTAGGTATATTGATCGCAAGTGTTTTCTTTGCGCATTATGTTGTTTCTACTTTCCCACCATCATGTTTAGCAGACAACCCCTTTCGCATCTTTCGCTACCATCATATGTTTGCTACTGCTATTGCTACTGTTACTGCTACTGATATCTACTGCCAGCAGTAGCAGACGTGTTTTTGACTACTTTCTAACTTTCAATCATACAGCAGTAGAACCAAAATTGTGATAAAAGGTCTCAAATGGCGTGATTTTAGTATCAGTACCAAAAGGCTTTAAAAAACGCTGCGCCAGCGTTTCTATGATGTTGATCTGCCCGCCGGCAACACTCGTTATTCGACGATCAGACGTATTTTTGTCTACTTTCGAACTTTCAGTCATACAGCAGTAGAACCAAAATTGTGATAAACGGTCTCAAATGGTGTGATTTTAGTAGCACTACCAAAAGGCTTAAAAAAACGCTGCGCCCGCGTGTCTATGTGGTTGATCGGCGCGCCGGCAACACCCGAAACCCGACAAAACGCCATTTCGAGTCTATTTCAGTGCAAACTTCAGTAACAGAGCATGCAGTAGAACTAAAATGTTGATAAAGAATTTCAAATGGGTTGATTTTAGTAGGTCGGCCATCTTGCTTTGAAAAATCGCTGAGACCACGTATCTATGAGTTTGATTTTTCCGCCGGCAACACCCGTAATCGGACAGAAAACGCACGTTCAAATGTACCGCTGTACAGACTTCAGTACTACAGCAGTAGAACAAAAATTGCGTTAAACAATCTCAAGTGGGGTGGTATTACTAGGCTGGCCATCATGCTTTTAATATCTATTGAGACTGCATGTATATGATGTTGATCTGACCACCGGCGACACTCGTTATCCGACAACAAGACCTATTTTTGTTTAATAAGTTTCAACTGTAACGGTTGAGAACGAAGTGCGAAAGAGGTTGTCTATGATAGTTAGAAATGGAAAGTAGAAACAACAATAGATGTTGATAGTAGTGCTTCTACTGCTCTACTGCATCTACTGCTAGAAGTATATACTTCTACTGCTACTGATACTACTTGTAGTATTACTGATACTACTTGTAGTATTTACTTCTACTGTTCCTACTGCTAGCAGTAACTAAAAAGTCACAGCATTAACGGTAGGGAAACAGATATAATATTTGGCGAAACGGTTGTTATAAAACATGATGGTTGAAAATTGAACTTATATTCTTGCGATGAGTATATCTATTGAGATGGTGCTCTACTACTTACTGCTACAGCTGGCAATAGCTATTGCTATAGTTAGCAGTAGCAATATCAGTAGCAAACATATGATGGTTGCGAAAGGGGTTAGCAAACATATGATGGTTGCGAAAGGGGTTGTTAAACATGATGGTGGGAAGTAGTATAGAAACTGGTGGTACGAGCGCAGTTTTCCCTCGCGGGGAATGAGAACAACTAGTGAAATATGCCAGGGGGTACTCAGGCGTAACTCTCATTTACACCACTAAGATCTAAATGTAAGTCACGCCTAAATCAACACCTCAACATATTTCAACAGTTTTCTCAAGCAACCCCGCTCTGGAAAACTCCGCCCCGTACCAACAGTTTCTATACTACTAATCAATCCGGTTTGCCATTTTAATAACATAAAGTTTGCAACTTGTTAGGAGAGCGCAATTTTATTTTATGTCTACTTTCGCCGAATCTACTTTCGGCGAAGTTTTTCAATAGCATTTGCAACTCGTTAAGCAAAGTCAGACGGAACCGGGCAGTAGTCTTCATCATTGCTCTGCATATCATTTTTTACCATGGAGTATTTTACTTGTATGCAAGCGTATCTTGTCCATTATCTAATATGTACCGTTTATCATCATAAGCTGATAAACTTTTTTTATTTATTGCATAGCTGCTTATGTTATGCTTTTGTGATCTAATAACTTTCATCTCATGATGAGCTTCTGTTGCTGTAAACAAAATCTTTTTGTAATCGTCATGTGCTATCTGTTTTTTAACAACACACTTTTTAACACCCTTGCATTTCTTTGCGCTAACCTCATTATCTAGCACATACGAGTATAGTTTACTTCGCAACCCAACAAATTCAACAATGGGTATTCCGCACGTTTCATCTTTCATCTTGCCAATAACTTTTTTATTATCATTAAAATGAAACTGACTTTTTGGATCATAATCACAATTATCAAACAGTTCTTTATCCTTGGTAAAGTCTGCGTACACATCTTTTGTTTTTATTTCATAACACAAGGAATCGGTATCAGTAAATAATAACTTAGCTTTTTTATCATAATTGTTTTTGATATAGTTGTAATGGAAATCATACATCAAATATTTTGACAAGTCTAAAATACACATGCCAACATAAATAGGACGATTTAAAACTAATCGTTCTTTTATTCTGTTTACAGCAAATAAATTTTTATTAAACATTTTACAAGAAATAAATGAAGGTCTTGCCGCATATTTTAAAAGAACCTCCTCGTCGTGAGTCAATTTAACATTAATTCTTTTTCTCAAGTTTTCCATAGTTTTACCAAAAACTGAATTGTTCATCAGTTTGAAGAAATCCTTTTCAAAAGCATTTTTACCAGCTGTCCTCTTGGTAGTATTAAAATCTATGTATGTCTTTAACCACTCTGATTCGTCAAACTGTAGTATTCGATGTATTTTTGTCACCTTTAATCCAAGCGTTTTGTACAATTCTAAGTTTCTAAAATGCACGACATACTTTTCCTTATTTTTCAACGTCGTAACAAGTTTATTAACACTACAATTTCCTAGATTAAACTTTTGTTTTAATTTTTTACAATAGTCTGACAACCACTCATCTTTTATATTTAAACTTTCTGGGGCGAGAGGATAATCATTATGCGAGTCATGTAGTTCTTCGGGATACTCGATATCGCACTCAACAATGTAATTCGATTTTCCTTTTTCAAACTTATCAACCCACTTGAAGTTGCCAGTAGGTAACGGTTGACACATGGCCCACCCGTACAAGTTATTGGCATCAAGATATATGATGTACTTGCTTTCTTTTTTCTTGTCATAGTTTTTCATATATTTATTGTTAGCCTGTGAGTATTCATTTGCGCTATAACTTGTGCCGCCTCTTAATCCTTTTTCCACAAACAAATATTGATCAATATCAGTGATTAAGTCAAGTTGAATACCAGTCATCTTGAGGCACGCATCCCAGGCTAACCCAGGACTACTGAAGTTATGGCAAGGATCTAATTTGTAATACGCAATAAATATTTTTCCAAAGTTTTCAAAAACATCTGTCAGCAGCAGCACATCAGTCTTAAGATACAGATCATGATATTCTCCCATATTTTTAATCTTAAATGTTTTCCATATTTTTTTAGCGTGTTCATAATCCGCATCTGAAATGTGCTCATCATTTAATTGAGAATAAAAGCTATCTTTGCCGGGTAACTTAGTATCCCCGAAGCGTTCAAAACTGTTCATGTAATCATAAGGATAAACGCCTTTTCTTTTTAGCAAGTCTAACTTTTTACCACTGTATTCTTGAGATATGTATTGAAACGACGGAACGTTTTTTACTAGATTATCTAATGATTGGGACATGAACTTGAAACTATCAATAAATACTAAACTTTTTCCTAACATGAAAGCCAAATACTTTTCCATGATATTTGGTATCACATTTATGTTTCGTTTAAACTTTCCGATGTGTTGTATTATGAAGTGAGAGTCATATCCTCTCAAGTTATGAAACACAACAGGTATTTTTCTAGTCAACCTGAAATTAATATTACATATGTCATGAGCGCTTCCTCTGTACTTTCCAGTTATATGGCAATGATCTCTAACTTTTCGAACGGAGTTTTCATATACTACTGTACGACTTGGGTCATCTTTTTAAAGAGTTATTGAAAAACCATTACCACAAATATGGCATGATTAGATTTTTGGAATCTAGCTTCTTCTTCCTGTGACATCACCAAATCTTTCTTAAAATGCGTATTCATAGTTTTCTTGCACCACTTTTCTTCTTCTATCATTTTTTCTAAAAACTTGTAAACAGCATCAGGTCCTCTATACGTTACAACTGGTTTTGAATATTGATCATCATAACAACAAACAACCTTGTATCCATAACCACAATCAGTATGTTTTTGATATGCTTCTGTGTGTGATTTTTTAGGATTGTTCGATACTGAAGAAATACTTTCAGTTACTGCTTCAAAATCAGCAAATATAACAAACGGAACCATTAGCTGTCTGTCGTAGTTTTTAAACTTAACTTTTTCATCTTTGTTTGGCATCTCTACTGCTTGTTTTCCGTTAAGTGAAAGACAATCAGGTTCATGCATTTTTAACACACGTTCTAATGTAAAGCACTGCAAGCATGTTTTACAAAACCATTTTTTACATCCGTGTGCTGTTTGATTATACATCAAACTGTTAAAATCTTTTATCCACACATAATGGTTTTTTTCCTCTTCGACAATCAAAAGCATATCACATGTTTTTTCTACTTTATTTTTTGATATGTACAAAGGGTATACTTGATTATCTTCATATCCAAATATGTTAAAACAAATGTAGTTTTGTTTTTCTATTTTTGGGATTTGTTTGATAGCAACAGGAAATGTAATTCCTTTGTAATCAAGATCACCAATATGCTTTTTGGACTTTGTTATTCTTTGAGGATCTTTTTTAACAGGAAATGTACAAGCCAAATGGCACCATCTGAAGCATTCGTTATCTTTTTCATTTTTTATATTGATCAATCCTTTTTTAGAATTAGCAAGTTCTTTTGGTAAATCCAAATAAGAGCTACCTCGTAAAGGCTTATACTTTATTCGATTTATGTAATGTGCATCTAGTGATTCAATTACCCAACCACTTCCCAATTGAATCCAATTTCCAATTATATTTATAATTTCTTCCTGTGCTTTGTCTAATGCTTCTGATATTTGATTTCTGTTTAATATTATTACAGCCTTTTAGGCAAAGTAAGCTGTTTTGTATACACAATCAAAACCTCCTCTATCATCCGATACTTGTTTTTTAAAAGTAAGTTTTATATCAACGCTTAATTTAAATCCACCTGTTTTTCTTAGTTCTTTTTTAAGAAAGTTCACAACTCTTGATTGTGTTTTTTGTAGTTGCCTGAGCGGATCATTACTGACAACATTTACTTTAAAAACCTTGCTATACTGTTTTTGGGATGTTTCAATTTCTCGGATACTCATTATATAATATTACATGAGATTATTTCTTTAAGCCCCTATTAATTAATTAATTAATTATTTTGAAGTAAAATATTTATTTCCTGGTTAGATTATTTTATTTTTTTTATTTATCCATACATAATAATTTTAATTCCTCGATCAAGTAAAATATCATAGTGGGCAATAAAAGAAACTTTGTATAAAGTTGGATGGTAACTGGTTGCCTCTGAAATTTGTTTTTTGCACAAAGAACGTAGTTTGTTTATATCTCTTTTTTCTATTTTCCATGACAGTTTTAGTTGTTTTGCCATTGTTATGATTCTTTCTGTCAAATCTTGAAAGTTTGAAAAAATTAAAAGCTCTGCATCTAATTTACTTGCATCTTTAAAATCAATAGTTTTTGCATGTTCCGTTTGATCTTTCTTCAAGTTGTTGATTTCAATTTCTACTTGTTCCATTATAATATCATGTAAGATACTAGTTTTAAGCCTTATTTAAATATTTATTTCTATAGTATAATATAATGAATTGCAAAAATTGTGAAAGAGTTTTAGATAATATTGATCCTCCTGGGGTGTGCACAGATTGTATCTTATTTTACATGACCAATAAAAAGAAGCTTTGCAAGTATTGTACCAGGACCAAACTGTATTACAAGTGTACATACGCATGCTTGAATTGCAACGATACTTGTGAAGTTTTCGATAACGAGCGTGTTTGCCTTAGTTGTGGCACCCACAATGGTTATATTCTTATAACAGGTTGCACCTACAGCCACAAGAAAACTATTTACCTCAGAAAGTATCATTTAGATAAATACTTGGTAGCATTTGATTTGTCTTCTGAAAATAGACAAAGATTTGAGGATTTGTTTTACAAAATTGTAAAGATTTTGGATAAGCTGGAAGGTCGAAAAAGATCAATCAAATTTGAATACATTTTTCAGAAAATATTTAAAATATTAAAAATAGAAAAAGAAACAAAACCGATTAAAACAAAATCAACCAGAGATAAGTACGATAGGATATGGAAACAAGTCAGAAAATAATTACGACTGAATGCCATGACCGTTTAACTTGAACCTTTTCATATACATTTCCAGAGGTTCTGTAAAGTTATCATACTTTTGAATCTCTAATATTTTATTGAAGGTAACCCTAATTACCTCTTCGTCATTTTCTAGTCCTGTGGTTGTTTGGACATATGATAGAAGTTGTTTGAAACTCTTATGATGTGTTTTTAACAAAGTCTTTTTTTCTGCTATTCTTGTTTTACTAACTAAAACAGCAACTACTGGAGGAACTGCACCAACTGCAGCCACGAAAAAAGGAATTGCCGGAACCAATGCCAATACAGCAGTACAACCAATTATTCCACTGGCAATCTGTAATGTTGTGTTTATAATACCGCACAATTTATAACTGCGCCTGTATGCAGCCACAAGTCGCGTCAAGTGATCAATTAATTCTTCTTTGGTTTTCATGTATAATTACAGTTAGACAATAATTTAATTAAAATATTTAGAAAATAGTTGCTCGTGTTCTTTGAGTGATATTTTACCTATTTTTAATAATTCATCGATTATGCTAATACCTTTATTTATCAGATGCGGACTATTATTTCCTGATTCGATAATTCCGCATACCAACTCTAGATCATCCATCAAATCATTAGGATTATTGTAATATTCAACATCAGCACAACCTCCTAAAATCTTTTTGAACTTTGAAGAACCTTAGTGAATTGGCAAATCAGATAATTCTGTTAGTTCCTTGAAAGCATTCTGAGACAGCTTTGAACAAGTTTTTCCATTGTTGTAACGCTTTGTTATAAAGTCTATAAAATCATCGTCTACTTTCATATCTAGCACAACTGCTTTTCCTTGCTTGGCAATACGTTTATGATGGCCAACAAGCTCGGGTAAATCAATCTGCAACATTCCATAGTAACCATCTGTGTCGACTTTGTAGGAATTTCTTTTTTGTTGTAATCCTTTGCCTGAAAAGACTTCACTATGCACAAGCATTGCATCAATTCTTTTTTATATTATTTTAAAGCTTTTGACTCGTTTACCAAAGTGCTTTGTACTTGTTTGTATTGATCTTTCTCGGTTGCATCCTTTACAGTTTTTAAATGTTTAGTGACTGTAGCCCTGTCGTGACCATTTTGTTTGATAATATCACTCAGCCGTTCGAGTATGTCTGCAAGTTCTTGGTCATTATCTTTAACTACACTCGATGGTAAGGGCAAGTCATGTAGATTTATCACTTCTTTATCGATTCCAGCATCTAGATTAGCAGTAGTTGGTTCTTCAGCGAATAACTGGGGTAATCCCTGGTACGTTTTTTGTTCTTGTACTTCCTCGCCTATTGCTGCTGGAAGAGCGGCTAATTGCTGACTTATTTTCGGAAGAGAAGCTAACTGCTCGGTTAGCTGTTCTGACTGACTTTTTATTTAGCTAGTTACATGTTTAAATATTTCTTTGTACAAATCACGACTAGCTCCTTTTTCTAGTCTTTTTTGAGTAACTTTATTCTCGTATTCTTTGACAAGCTCACTCGCTTTTCGCTTTTTTTCTGCTAATTCTTTCCATTTTAACAAAGACATGTATAATATAAGGTTAGATTAAAATAAGATAAATTAAGACAAGTTGATATGAGTTAAACCAAGTTAAGATAACTTAAATCGAGTATTATGCAGTTTTTGTTTTCTTTTTAACCGCAGGTTTAACTGCTTTCTTTTTAGCCGGAGGCTTAACTGCTTTCTTAACCGCAGGTTTAACTGCTTTTAATTTTTTTCTGATGAGTCTAACATTTGCATGTGTTTTTTCAGACTCATTTTGTATTTTAACCAACTTCTTTTCCAGACGTGTTACCTCGCCGGGAGATTCATATTTGCTTAACATTTTATTTATATGCTTCCTTTCTGCTTCTTATCCTATCAAATAAATAGTATTTGATCGTTCTTCTGTTTTCGACAGACTTCCTGGATTTTTCATTACCGGTCTCCAGGTAGGATCTGCATCTTTTTGTTTAGAAGGTCCTGGGATATTCATCTTAACTTTTTGTAATCCGTAATATCTGACTTGATTAGCTTTAAAACATTCTGCTTCTGTTGCAAGTTGTTTACCACGAGGAATTTGTTTTATTCCACAATACACTTTAGACAAATATAATAAAGATTAGATAAGTTTTTTAATCCCATGGTGAACGCTCCCAATCATAGTAAGTAGGATCGCCGAAGTTTTGACCTTTGTAGTACTTAATCCCAGGAATTGCTTTTTCAGCTTTAGGTTTAACTGCTTTCTTAACTCTAGGTTTAACTGCTTTTTTAACTGCAGGCTTAACTGCTTTCTTAACTGCAGGCTTAACTGCTTTTGTTACTGCAGGTTTAACTGCTTTTGCGACTGCAGGCTTGACTGCTTTTTAAACTGCTTTTTCAACTGCAGTCTTAACTACTTTTTGTAATCCGTAATATCTAACTTGATTAGCCTTAAAACATTCTGCTTCTGTTCCAAGGTGTTTACCGCGAGGGATTTGTTTTATTCCACAATACACTTTAGACATATAATAATACTTAGATAATATTATCTGACTATTATTATAATGGAAATTCCAAACTATGATATGAAAACAGAAAACGGTAATTTTAAACAGATATGGAACTTCATGCCAGACTGTTGTTTTAGAATGTTAATTTGCGGTAATTCAGGATCTGGCAAGACAAACACATTAGTTCACATGTTGCTGAAACCTTTGGTTTACTATGACAAGATTTATTTGTTTGCTAAAAACTTGGAGCAGTCCAAGTATCAGGTTTTGTCACAAAAACTTGAAAAGATAGCAAAAAAGAATAAAATTCCGGTCGACGATATATTAGAATGTTCAAATGATCAAGTTATCCCTGTGGATACTTTAGATTCAGATAATCAGAAGATAGTCATTTTCGACGATTATGTTTGTGAACGCAATCAAAACGATATTATTAATTATTTCATCCAGGGAAGACATACAAATTGTTGTGTAATTTACTTGTCACAATCTTATTATAAAACTCCCAAAGACATTCGTTTAAACTGTTCTCATTACATCTGCTTTGCAACTCCGGTTAATCGCGAGCTGGGTATGCTTTCCAAAGAACAAGATGTCAGTAAAGAGCAGTACAGAAAAGCGACTGACAAGCAGTATGACTTTCTGTATCTTGATCGTCCGAGGAAGTTAGTAAAGCGTAACTTCAACGGTGAAATTTAATCTAATCATATTATACATAATGGGACTTTTTAATGATCTTGGTGGGGAAGTTACTACTGGCAGTGTCAATATTACAGATTTTGGTATTGTGCTGTCTGAGTATGTAAAACAAAAACATCTGGTTAATTATCTTAACAAAGGCAGAAACCAGGAAAATGTTTTGAGAAATGAGCTTAACATGGATAATAATAAAATTACCAATGTTGGTGCTCCGACAAAAGCAGATGATGCGATAACAAGGCTATATTGTCAAAGAAGAATAACAAAAATCGTACGTGATTATAATATTGATAAAATTCCAGACATGATGAAAGATTTGACAACAGGTGTTGAAGATAAACTAAGTCTGATACAAACAAAGTTACAAGCAAACCGTGAGAAAATGATTGAAATTCAAAACGGATTGAAAGATGAAATAAAACTTCTGGGTGATGCTTTGAAAGAGCTAGAAAAGAAAGAAGATGTATTGGAAGAGGGTGAAAACTACAAGAAATTAAGTAAACAAATAAGAGCTGGTGTTCAACATATTAATACACGGATTGGGGAAATCAATACACAAATGGTTGATAATAACGAACTAGAAGCTGATAATGCTGATGCTTCAAAACAAATGAGAACTGCTTTTACTACTGAAATAACTCAAATTAAAATATTAAATGAGCAGATAAACACCAACGTTGCCGATATCAACAAGGAATTTGAAGATATTAAAAAGAAAATGGTTGACGGTAAGTCGCTGGAGACGGCACTGAACAAACTGGTTGACACCGATAAACTTGAGACTGCTCTGAGCAAACTGGTTAACACCGATAAACTTGAGACTGCTATTGATGATGTTTCAAAGCAATTGAAAGCCGCCCAGGAAAAAAGAAACACAGCTTTTGATGGTGAAATAGCTTCATTAAAACAGTTTAATCAAAAGTCTGGTAGCCGGCACACAGCAATTCTTGGTATAATTGATGGGTTGAAAGTAAAAGTAGACTACTTAAGTCGGATTTTACTGTTTGAATATACAATAGATGATGGAATTAGCATTATGGGAGATCGTGTCGGTTTTGCATCATACCCGACACGAAAACCACTTGAAAGAACCAAACATGATGGTTTTATCGAAGCGTTTACTTTTGCAGCCAATCCATTTGTAAAAACTGGAAAATATGCAGCAAGAGATGATGGTGGTGGTGCAACAATTCGAAAACCGGACGTTATATAGTTGAAGCAGACCTTACATATACAGTTACGGATACAAACATTGATATAGAAGTTTTTAGTTTGTTTAATACTGATGGGTCACCACGTCATAAGCCAAAAATAGAAAATGGTAAACGAATACTAAAAGAAACATTTGAAGAATATCTTCCGAAATCACATTTTTGGATCATTTATGTAATCATGAGATCTCACACTACGAAAGTTTTCAATTTTGAAAAATCAAGTTTTAAACTGTACTACAAAGGTGATTTATTTTATCCATCCTATATTATATGGAACAAAAAATTGTATTATCATCAGACAAAGCGTCAATAATTAATAGCTCAAACACACCGAGTAATTTTACCACTGTATTTGACAGACCATTAATATTAGGCAGAAACAAACAGTATGGCCTTGGACTCGATAAGATTAATTCCATGACTTACTCGTGGTATAATATTAGTGAAGATTTTAATAACAAGTGATAAGGTATCACAATGGAGCAGATTGGAAAAATATTATTTTTAGAAATGGAAATTACAGTTATGGTGATATTGATAATTACATAAAAGAAGCATTAACTGTAAACAATGATTTAACTGATGACACACCTGTCCCAATACAAATTGAGTTTGATTTATCAAGTTTCAAATGTTTAGTTACCATTCATTATAACTTTGTGCTTGATTTGAGAGAATCAAACTTTCACACCTTGATCGGGTTTGACAAAGATGCGGTTATTAGAGAAACTAAATTTGGAACCGTGACACCAGACATAACAAATTCTATCGATACATTGTATATCCACTGTGACTTGATAAGTAATTATATTGTTGATGGATCATACGGAGATGTCATTTATGAAATTAGTACAGCTGCTCTTACGAGAGCGTATCCTTTTGAAAATGAACCGATGAGAGTCGGGTTCTACGAAGTAAACAAAACGATAATTAACAGTATTAATATTTACATAACCGATTTCTCCGGTAAATTATTAATCTTAATGGTGTCCACACATCATTCCGTTTTGTTTTGAAGGAATTAATGTTATATGGTATGTTTAAAAAATGTTTATGACACTAGCACGGGAACATATACTCAAGCTGACCGATTAACTGGAGCTGGTATATTTGACATTTTTTCAAAAGTCGGATCAAAGATATTCAGCGAGTCTGTGAAAACAGCAGGCAAGAAAGCATTAGAAACTGCTGGTAAACAAATCATAGAAAGCGGTTCTAAAAAACTTGGAGATGAGGTAGGAAAAATGGCTGCTGATAAATTAGTTTCAGTTATTAAACCTAAACCAAAAGGTGATATAATTTTAAAAGAACTTACAAAAGCTGATAACAAAAAAGAAGTTGTAGCTAAAACGGAAGAAGATGTAGCTGGGACTGAAGAAGATGTAAATGCAAAAATTAATAGATTACTTTCCGGAAGGGGAATTCATGTGAGAATTAATCGATTAATTAATAAAAAATAATCTAATTACGTGTATACATAGATGTTTCGAAGTAATCAATATAATACTATATATGAATACGTGCCTATTCAGTTAGACACCCCCGTAACACGGCCAGGAATTAATACCAGACAAATCAAAAGTGGTTATCAGTTTACGTTAAATGACAGAAGTTCTTACTTTGATTGGTATAACGCATATTTTGAAATCAATTTTCAAGTAAACATAGTTGCTGATGGAACCAATTTCGCAGACGCTGACAGAATTGCTTTAATTAACGATGCAGCGTCACTGATTGATCAAATGCAAGTAAAGCAAAATGGAAAAATAGTTTACGATGGAAATACTCTTCACAGATTTGTTAATATCAAAAGCTTGCTTGAAATTTCTGACGATTATGCAAAGACAACCGGAACAAACGAATACTTTTATTTAGATAATACGACTGCGGCAGAATCCCGAGATGATCAAGCCGGTTATAATTCAGGATTTGCGATTCGTCATGCTTTGATCATAACTAATCAAAAAGTTGACTCTATAATTCCATTAAACAAATATTCCTTCTTTGGAGGTTTGGAAACAAACATGCTTCCTCCTGGTCAAATTCAAATTAGCTTGCAACTGACAAATGATAATGTGTTAATTTTCAAATCAAGTGGGGATGATGGTCGAGTAGTTATTAATAAATTAGTTTTGTGGATACCCAGAATGACATTTAACTCAGATGGTTTAAGTTACGTAATGACAAATCATATGACATCAACAAGATGGACTTATCTTCGTGAAATGATACAAGAAAGCGGAAGTTCTCTACTAACTGAATCCGTATTTAGAATAACGGCTGGTGTTAAAAATCCCAAACATGTGTTTGTGTATTTACAAAGGTCAGACAAGAGTTCACACCAAGAGCGAAATCCTCACCTTTTGGATACTTTTCGTCTAAATGCTGGTGATGCTGCTTCTTATTTGCAAACAGCCAGATTGGAAGTTGGAAATGGAGTTTATTATCCAGAAACTGAATACAGTTATGATAATATTATAAGAATATTCAGAGATGCTATTAATTATTCTTACAAGCAAAATGATAAAAACACTGGAACTTTACTCAATACGGGTAATTTTAAAAATCTCTTTGGAATGATATATTTCGATTTAAGTTACAAGGGAAATGAGGTCAGTGTTGATCCAAAACAACTGAATTTGAGATATAAATTAAATATAGCTCCAGGAGCTCCTTATGAAGCTTATGCTCTGGTTCTTCATGAGGAAGATGTTGTTATTGATACTGTTGGAAATGAACTAGTCATTGTTTAATCTAACTTATAATATATATAAATTATTCAGTAAATTTATCAGATGGGCAAAAACAGAGTTTAGCAAAGGGCTTATGAAAACAAGAGTGAATTAACACTCAGGTTAAAAAATAATCAACTAACTGGGAATTTCCCCTTGTCGCTGACAGCTACTCAGATTAACAATATTAACAAAGCTAAATCTGACGGGCGGGGATTAGATATAAGTATATCAAAATCGCAGATGAGATCTCAGTCCAAGAATGGAGGCTTTTTAGGCGCATTAGCTGGTTTGTTAACTAAAACAATTTTACCAACAGTTGCTAAATTTGCTCCAAAGATATTAGGACCTCTAGCAACAGGGGCACTTAGTGGTCTGGCAAGTACTGGAATTGGTAAAATATTTGGAAATGGAATGGTAACTGTTCCTGCTAATAAAAAACAAACACTTTTAAAATCAAATAAATTAACAGCTGCACAAAAAAGCAAAATAGCAAAGTCAAAAGGTTGCTGCACTATTAAACTAACACAAAAACAACTGCAAGACGTACTGGCATGTGCTTCTAGTAATAAAACGGTAACTGTTCCCAGTGATAAAAAGCAGCAAGAGGTAACGGCAACTGTTCCTAGTGACAAAAAACCAAAACTTCTAAAATCAAATAAATTAACACTTGCACAAAGAAAGAAGATAGCAAAGTCAAAAGGCCACTGCCCTGTTAAACTAACTAAAAAAAAACAGCAGGACGGAGGATTTCTTGGAATGCTTGCATCACTAGGAATTCCATTGATTGGATCTCTTATTAGTGGTTTAACTGGAAAAGGTTTGCAAGTAGATAGAAGAGGATATGGTTTACAAGAAGACTCACAAATTAGGCCATACAGAAGTATCCCATTCATAAAAAAAAATTAAATTTTAAAAATAAACCTATCTCTAACTTAGATATAATAAAATGGGTTAAGCAGCTAGGCATACACAAATTTAGTGGGGTGTACAGCAAAAACAAATTACCAGCAAAACAAAATAAACAAGAATGTGGTATTATTAATCTTGATGATTATATTGGACCTGGCACACACTGGACTTGTTACTATGATAATTATTACTTCGATCCGTTTGGCTTGAGCCCACCAAAAGAAGTTTTAGCGTACATACCTGATATAAAATACAACACCATCCAATATCAAGATAAAACAAGTGTTCTGTGTGGATATTTCTGCCTATTCTTCATTAAAAAGTTACAAGAAGGAAATAGTACGTATGATATTCTTTACAAAGTATTAAAGCCTTACAAACCAGTGAAAAATGAAAACATCATATTTTGTAAACGAAGTTTAATCTAATCATATTATATATGAGTTACTGTATAAAAGAAAAAAAGGTTACTGAAAATATTGATCCTAAGTATGTTTTAGCGAAAAATGGTAGAAAATGCTAAGGGCAACATGTGCATCTTGTGGTATTACTAAAACAAAGTTTGTTAAAAACACAGAAGGTGGAAATATTGATATTCATAAAGCTTTGCTCCCTTTGCTACCCAAAAAAGGGCTAACACTTCCTGGTTATAAATATTGCGGTCCTGGTAATTCACTTAATAGCGGAGAACCGGTAAATGAATTAGATGCTGTTTGTAAAGATCGTGATTATTGCTATGACGAAAATCCTAGTAATAAATCAACGTGTGATAAAAACATGCTTGCTGGTTTAAAATCTAGTAAGTCTAAAACTATCGGAGAAAAGATTGCTAAGAATTTGATAGTAAAACCAGTCATTAGTACAAAATATAAACTTGGTCTTGGAAACTCAAAAAACTAGAAAAGGCGTTGAAATGGACGTTCCAAATAAAACTGGTTTAGAAATTACCAAAGCATTCCGACAGATAATCAGTACAGGAAGACAGTGTAAATTGTTGTGGGTTGATCAAGGTGCGGAGTTTTATAACAAGACTTTTAAGCAATTCCTTGTTGATAATAATATTGAAATGTATCACACTTTTAATTTCGGAAAAGCTGTAGTAATTGAACGATTTAACAGAACATTAAAAGAGAGGATGTGGAAATATTTTACAGCTAACAATACAAATACATATTTAGACGTGTTGCAAGAAATGGTTGATAAGTATAATAATACAAAACATCGGAGTATTAAAATGACACCAACTGAAGCTAGTGACGAGAAAAATAAAGGAACAGTGTATTTCAACTTGTATGGAAAGATGAGAAGTAATCAAATTAAGCCAAAGTTTAAAATAGGGGATAATGTTAGAATCAGCAAATATAAAAGAACGTTTGAGAAAGGCTATACTCCAAATTGGACTGAAGAAATATTTGTTGTTGATGAAATTCAAAACACAAATCCTGTGACATACAAAATAAAAGATTTAAACAACGAAAACATTGACGGAAGTTTTTATGAATTAGAAATGATAAAAGCAAAGCAAGAAATATTCAGGATTGAAAAAGTAATACGACGTGATTACAAAAAGAAACAAGCATTGATTAAATGGAAGGGTTATAATGAGGATTTTAATAGCTGGGTCTCATTTAAGGATATTGAAAATATTAAATAAGGGCTTAAAAATAATAACATATAATATTATTATATAATGGGACAAGAAAGATTAGAAAAGATTTGCAGAAAACTTAACAATTTAAAAGATAAATATAGAAGAGAATTGATGAGACGCAGACAACTCCATGTAGAATATGAAGTAGTTCGTGATGATTTTATGGACACTAAAAAAAGACGATTGCTGATTGAAATGGATAATTATGAACGCGAGCTGAATAGTAACAGAGAAGAGCTTCTTGAACTGAAATATAAAATAGCAAAGTGTAGGAAAATAAAATACTCCATGGTAAAAAATGATATGCAGAGCGATGATGAAGACTACTGCCCGGTTCCGTCTGACTTGAAAAACTTCGCCGAAAGTAGATTCGGCGAAAGTAGACATAAAATAAAATTGCGCTCTCCTAACAAGTTGCAAACTTTATGTTATTAAAATGGCAAACCGGATTGATAAGTAGTATAGAAACTGTTGGTACGGGGCGGAGTTTTCCAGAGCGGGGTTGCTTGAGAAAACTGTTGAAATATGTTGAGGTGTTGATTTAGGCGTGACTTACATTTAGATCTTAGTGGTGTAAATGAGAGTTACGCCTGAGTACCCCCTGGCATATTTCACTAGTTGTTCTCATTCCCCGCGTGGGAAAACTGCGCTCGTACCACCAGTTTCTATACTACTGTGGGAAAGTTGAAACAACATACTTGCGTAAAGAAAACATATATCGTCATAATTACGATGACTGTTGACTCTACTGGTGCTACTGCTGGCAGTAGCTACTGCTACTGCTGGCAGTAGTTAGCAGTAGCAGTAGCAATATCAGTAGCAAACATATGATGGTTGCGAAAGGGGTTGTCTGTTAAACATGATTGTGGGAAAGTAGAAACAACATACTTGCGCAAAGAAAACATCATATATCGATGATCATATATCGTCGTAAATAAGATGACTATTGACTCTACTGCTGCTACTGCTGGCAGTAGCTACTGCTGCTACTGCTGGCAGTAGCTACTGCTACTGCTGCAACTGCTGCTACTGCTGGCAGTAGTTAGCAGTAGCAGTAGCAATAGCAGTAGCAAAGATATGATGGTTGCGAAAGATGCGAAAGGGGTTGTCTGCTAAACATGATGGTGGGAAATTAGAAACAACATACTTGCGCAAAGAAATATCATATATCGATGATCATATATCGTAGTAATTAAGATGACTATTGACTGTACTGCTGCTACTGCTGGCAGTAGCTACTGCTACAGCTGCTACTGGCAGAGCTGCTACTGCTGGCAGTAGCTACTGCTACTGCTGCTACTGCTGGCAGTAGTTAGCAGTAGCAGTAACAGTAGCAATAGCAATAGCAAACATATGATGGTTGCGAAAGATGCGAAAGAGGTAGTCTGCTAAACATGATGGTGGGAAAGTAGAAACAACATAATGCGCAAAGAAAACACTTGTGATGAATATACCTACTGAGATGGTGCTCTACTGCTAGCAGTAACTACTGCTACTGCTGCTACTGCTGGCAGTAACTACTGCTACTGCTACTACTGCTGGCAGTAACTACTGCTACTGCTGCTACTGCTACTGCCAACTTCACGTGAAGTTCATATTTTGTTACTACTGCTACCTGCTACTACTGCTGGCAGTAACTACTGCTACTGCTGCTATACTGCTACTGCCAACTATCACGTGAAGTTCATATTTTGTTATCTGACCTTGTGAAAAAATATTAACTGTTATCTGTTACTTAGATGTACTGTTAACTGTTTTTTAAATTTTTTTTATTTACTGTTAACTGTTATCAGCAAATTCAATTGGCTGTTATCCTGTTATAAGAACCCCCCCTTTATTGTTTCTTCGTACACCGTAATTCTTGCTACACCAGTTGAAGGATGGTATTCAATAATTATTTAGCGCAGCGGATTTCCTAGGTCGTGTACGAGATACTGTTTTCAGTTCTAGGGTCCTGACCCCCTGGGTCCAAACGGCAACTTCACCAATATGAACATTACAGTTACACGTTTCCAAAATGTTTTGTTTCCGTGTAACATACACTTTTTACCGTGTGTCCGTCCGTCCGTTAGCACATCTCCTCCTTAAACCCACTTAGTGTATGACTTCCCCCACATAATTACGCCTAGCAAGGAGCAACATTATTTTTGGCACCGCACCCAGGGCCCATCAGGCTGAGGTAGGGGTGGCAGTGCGGGGGTAGGGGTGGGGGGTCAAAGGTCAAATACACTAACAAATCAATTACACCGTAATGTTTTTCATATTCGTGCACCACCATAACTTGGTATAAAACAGGGAGTATGTATACGAAAACGATTTTGTTATTTCAAACTCAGACGTCTGTCCATAAATAATGGGGGGTGTGGTGGGGATGGGGGGGTGGGGGGTGGGGTTGGCGGTGGTGCGGTGGCGTGTGGGGGTTGGGGTTGGGGCGTGGGGTGGGGTGGCGGGTGAGGGTTGGGGTGGGGTGGTGGGTGTAATATAGGATATTTTTAGTATTATGTCTCATATGGAATGTTATGTTGGATGGGATTACAAGTTGTTAACATTTCCCCCCACTACATCATCCGTGGGGGCCCGAGGGAAAGGGGGCGTCAAAAGATCAGATACACTAAGAAATACAATTACTCTGTAATTTTTAAATGTTTTTGCATATAACGTGGTATATATACTGGTTTCCACCGAGGGAAAATGGAGTGGTCTGAGGCGCCCTACTACAAATCGATCGTCAAATATGGGCCTAACATGTATTAAAAAATGACGTAAAAACACCCATTCAAAACAAACTATATTTTTTTCAAAACTGTTGATTTGGATGTATTTTCTACCACCATACAGCTTTCAGTTTTCGCATTTAATAATAAACGTGACAATGCTTTGCATAAGAATTCCTTGAACATTATATGAATAATGGCTGAACAAAACGGAATTGATGGCGGAGACCCGTCTATCCTCCCTGTCCTAGCACTTGAAGAAACATAGGAGAATATTCGTTAATAAGCGGAGGGCAGGTTCCAGGTTTCATATGTATCCTTTCCCCTTTCCTCTGGGGCGACTCCAAAATAACCTATACTGGAGACAGTGTGAGCCAACAACATAAGTATTTGATCGGACGTATTTTCTACCACTACCACCGTTTTCAGTTTTTTGTTTTAATTATAAACGTGACAACGCGTTGCGTGATTGCATCATATTATAAATCCTGGGAATTATATCAACATTCATTGTACAAATCATGGGCTGAAACAGAACGGACATGTTGGGCAGAGAGGGGAGCTTGAAGCTAAATTAAAAAGAATGGAACAATTGAATATGAAACAGTGGAGCATCCAGAGGTAAGCATTGTTCTTTTTTTTTCCATGATCCCTTCGAATCGTCGAAATACAGCTATGGTTGATATTTATTCGTCATTTTTGTTTGTCAAACCAAAGTTAATAATCCCGGAACGCCACCCGATTCTATTAAACCTAATAAGAACGTCAACATACATTTATTTAGTTTTACTAAATTATATGAACCGAACTTACTAAACAACATTTTTTGCTTTTTTAAAACTCTAAACCGAAAGTAGCCGGTACCGAGGTAAATACCACCTCGTTTGAAATTACACACGCTAGGATTTGTAAAGATCGTCCTCCAAAAACAAAACTTACACAAAGCAAGCGAAAGCAGGGAACATATGAATCTAGGAAATACTGAAAAACTGCCAACATGGCACAATTTATTCAGAGCTTTTCACAATTAATCAAAACAAAATAGAGAGCATGAGTTCTCATCATTGCCACTTATTAAAATGAAAGGATGCATTAATACTAAGAAAACATTAAGCTATTAATATCGCAAGTATCATTCGTCT